>CM070038.1:34285350-34296492 GCA_036250615.1 Ptychadena robeensis | reverse complement strand
GGGGGGGGGGGGTTCCATTTGTACAGTTTTTTTGGCCGAACTCTGTACTTTGGACCAGCATCCCCACCCAAAGTATATGGTGGCACACAAAGGGTGCAGGCCATTTCTTGGAACGAACGGCCGTGCGCAATGACGTAATCACCCAGGGTCAATCTGCTGCGAAATCACCCGCCAATCAGAACGTCTATGCCCAGCTTTATCAATGGAGACTGCAACAAAATGTTATCCCTTTAGTGCAGCATTCATTTGCATGAATTACCAAGTATCGGGCATATAGGTGTTTTTAGGTTTCACAGTTCTTGTCTAATTTTTTTAATTGTATTACATTAAGTCCCTATGTGATCTGACAAAAAAGCAAGCTCCCTCAGGGGCTCAGACAGTGGATGCTCGGTTCAGCATCATTACTCACTTTTCTATGTCACTGTTCTTGCAGGTTTTCTGTACTGCCTCCTGTTTACTGCTCTCCCCATTACTCGTCGATGGCATTTCTGGAAAAGGACAAATTGTTAATAAGTGACAAACATTAAAAAGGCTGTACAGTTAAAGAGTATAGACGGGCTGCTGCAAACCTTGTTTAATGAAAAAACTGCTAGTCTGTCATGCAGAGCATACTTTTTTTTATATAAAAAAATGATAACCTTGATCTTACTTTCCAGTCTGTGTTACTCTTTCAGATCACTTCATTAAAAGGCTCAAAAAGCAAGATAAATTGCTGATTTTAGTCCAATCCTGCAAGTTGGCGCACCCGATTCCCTGCTGACCCGATCGGATGCGAAAACACGCACAGCATTGGATCGACGGGTCGGGCAGGAATCGGCCTGTCTATGCCCAGCTATACCAATTAGACATCAAGTAGACTTGGGAGTGGTATTCCAAGGCAGGGAATATCCCTTTTAGCAAATGTTTATGCCTCACTATATTTCAGACATAGCTCTATGGAATATTAGAGATGAAATAAAAACTCACCATCGCTGGCCCACTTTGAGAACTCTGTTGTAACCCTGGTGCTAGGCGTTCCACCACTGAAAGAAAAATATATAATTTGATTAGTATTTCGTTAGCGGGGCTCATACCAACTTTATGGTTTAAAATTTGAAAATGGAGACAATGAGATTCTTTGTTTCTGGAATAGTCTTATTTATACATTACAATTACAAACAGCATATAGCCTACAATAAACTGCAACATGCTCACTTCAACACTGCTCCTCGAAGTGCCTCCCGTTCCCTGGCTTCTGCAGGCTCCTCCCCAGTACAGGGGATGATGTCAGCTTCCGTATACCTAGATGACATAGTGCTAAGGAAAACAAAATTCGGGCTATAGGCAGCATTCTTTATATTACTGTAAAAGGTGAGATCTCAAGGTATGCAAGACCGCAGTTTACCATCACTAGATGTGGTAGCTCCACAGCCAAGAACACTGTTTATCCTGCCATGATATTTTTCACTATCTGTAAGCCAAACTGAATCCCAAACAAAGATATCCTTCTATGATCTGATCACATCATCTTTCTAGTAATGGAGTTTGGATATTTGTGAAGGGAGACAAAAATTTGGTGCAATTCATCTTTGCATCAGCTTGCGCAATTTAAATACCGATTGATGGTATCATCACACAGCGTGGATAAATCAAAGGCGATCAATCTCTTTCCAAAGGCCTGCGCCAACTATACAAATGTATCAAAAGCCCTCAGATACTTGAACAATTGACTGAAATGTCGGAAGTCAGAAGACAACATTTTTTTTTTTTTTTTAACATAGAAAAAATAAAAGTATGTAAATCTAAACTATAATACAACTCTAGTGCATAGGATTGTTTGAGGTTGCAAACATTGAAATATAACACACACACCTTGAAAAAAAGAGCTCTAGTCCCCAATAATGGCAGACAGTGACTTTGCCACAGAGTAGCATGCTAGGACACAGCACAAAGGATGTATTTTGGCACGGCACAGAAGGCAGCAGGTGGTGCAGTAAATATGGCTGCTGTTTAAATACTGTCTGTGAAGAGAATTAGCAACAGAACTGTTTGCATATGGAAGATCAGAGTCAGGACATGGTAGAGACAGAAGGCGGAGGACAGCCCTCTTGAATAACAAAATGAAAGGATACTGTGCTTTGCCATATTCCAGTGTGTCATCCCCATCAACATCTAGGTCGGCATCACTGTCATGCGTTTCTTTACTGCTGCACATGATAAAACCAGAACCTGTGGAAAGAAGAAGATGACAACACATTAGTAAGCATTACCATTTGGCATACTCCTGGACAGATTTAGTTATTATAACAAAACAAAATCATCCTAAAAATCTGTCATATTCCGTGTTACAAGTTCATCAAAGAAATACATGGCAAGCTTTGATGACACATACAAAGGGCAAAATGTTAACCATGAAGCAGAAAAAGAATTTCCTTCAATCTTCAAGTCACATATGGCCTTGCCCCTAAAAAGCTGGAAATCAGGAGCAGAATTCAGTTCAGAGACTTCACAAGAGACCAATTTGCACTATTGCAGATTGGCAGCGCTACAAGATGGTAAACAGGCATTTTAGCAGACAGATAACCAGCACTACACTCTGGGATCCAATCAAACAATGATAAAATAATTGATGTGACATTTCATGATAACAATCATCACCCAGATGATGACTACTGTAATTAACGCTCATAAAAGCTTTCACATGCCCAGGTGATTAGTATTTCCAGAAATCAAGGTGAAAGACCCTACCTACAGTGCCTTTTGCCAGCGTTTAACATTTGGTGACAGTTTTAAACAGTGTCCCTGCGGAGGATGACCCCTGCCTTCCTGCTGTCGCCTCTGAGCGTGCGCCAGTGAAAACGTCGAGCAGCTGTTCAAATATTTGACGTCTGAAAGCGCTCTTGCTCTAATCGAAAGCCAATTCTAACCAGTGTTTTTCTGCCGCTATGAAGTATAGCAGACAGAGGGTGACACTCTGCACCCCGTGTCCCACCCTGTCACCTCTATTCTCAGATACAGAGGAGTCTCATTAAGTCTGCCAGAGAGGGAAGAAACACAGTCTGATCTTTGTAAGAGCTCTGGAGTTAAATGTGTGATGAGGAAAATGTATCTCCTTCATTGGGGTGATATTACACGGAAATCCAAAACCAAAAGTACCTTACCTCGTCCAACACAAAAAATTTACAAATATTCTGCATACAGGTATATACTGGAAAACCAAACTGTTTCAGTCCATATAACTTTATGGAACATTAAACCCCGATTCTCAGCCAAAATTAGGAGCTGTTCTAGGAAGCAGGAAATGTGCTCTAGGTTCCAGTGTGTAGAAAACAAAACAAGGGTTTAGCTTTGATAGAAAGTAGGTTACTAATAAAGATTGACCAAAACACATGGGTCTGCTGCAAAAACACAAAGTTGCACCACTTCCCTTGCCGTCGCTGCTCGGCAGGTGAGCTGACAAGTAATTCTCGTGGCCGCAGTGAGTGGCACCTCTATAAACCTCATGTCACTTTAGAGACAAACTTCTTTCATCAATCAGAACCCACCTTTCAGGATCACTTACACTGAAGCCTGACTGCTGTTCTGACACTGGGATTGCACCAGCCTTTACACTAAGCAACAAACTACTTTGTAGGACAGAGAAGAGAACACTGAGGTCTTTAATACAACATCTCTGACAATTCAATCAATCTAATATTTACTCAGGTTGTAATGGAGAAAAACATGGCTGTGTTACAAAGTGCACTAGGAGCTGAGGAGCTACAAGGATACAAAGGTGTGATTAAAGCCCCCCATACACGTTCCGATTATTCTCCCGACCGATTTTTCGTCCGATCCTGTCACCCGATTTTCACCTAAAATGTTATGGTCGGTCGGCTGGCACGAAAAATCGGAATTAGAATTATCACCGATCCATCAGCCTGACCCTATTTATTAACAGCAGATCGACCAAAAATTGACAGGTCCAAAGCGGTCCCGATCGATTTTTCGGCCGATTTTGAGAAATCGGGATCGGTCGGGTACATAATTCCGAATCCGATTAATCTCCCGATCGATTAATCTCCCGACCCGATCGGTCGGGCAAAATTCGTACGAAAAATCGGAACGTGTATGGGGGGCTTTATAAGTACAAATAAGTGATTCTCTAAGCAGCTAGTCAGAACGAACACAAGCAAAAGTACAAAGCCTTGCATTGCCTTATTGTTCAAGTCAAAAAGGTAGGACAGTTGTAAACAAAGCTGTGCATTTCAGTGGATTTCTATGTTTTTTTTGCTTTTTTTTTTTTACATTGACACCATCAGTAAATTTTTTATGAAGTACTACACCCATCACCCAAATTCTGGATTGCTCATGGCTACCTAGATCTCCGATTTGCGTTCCTGCCTAGACAAAGTCCATGGGTTACCCAGATGCTGAATACAAGTCATTATCTGCTTGGCAGCTGCCCAGTGTATGCATCCCAATAGACAACATGCATAACAGAATAATAAAAAAAATATCAATCTACCAGACCCTGTATCAAAGCACATTTTTTGTTCTATTCCAGTTGGACTGGAAGAGAAAAAATGAACCAACCTATGGGCTTGTCCCCACTTGCACAGGTGGCCACTTCAATTAATTTAAATAGCCCTTTCCCCGCTTAAGCCCCCCATACACCTTAAGATCGATCCATACTATCTCCATTAGATCTACCAACAACTGTGTAGTATAGTGGGCCTCCCTGATAGAATACATAGTGATTGGACGGTGTAGAAAGGTCCTCATATTACATGGTTGTGGTAGAAGAAAAGTTGATTGTACAGAAATTGTATGGAAAGATTGTTAGGTGTATGGGGGCCTTAAGGCAGGAATTGAGAATCACTAACCCTACCCCTGAGGAAGAGGCCAGAACAGAATTGATGGATTGGTATATAAAAGAATGAAAAGCCTTCTACACCCATTAAACTATAAAATACTTTTTGGGGGATTTTCTGTTACACACCAGAGACAGCCAAAGGGTGCATAGGTGTTTTTCATTCTTTATTCCTTTCTCTCAGACACAGCCTAATATGTATGTTGACTTTTATAACCATGAAAATAATTGTTTTTTATTTCAATCAGGGGTTTCTTACTAAAAAAAACCCAGACACAAGTATTCCTGAGTTTGGCAAGTCTTTAGAGGCCGATTACAGAACAAGATGCCGGCCCGTTACCCACCTGCAGGCAGGCTGCCAGATAAGTTAGCGGGCAGGAAGAGAACGTAAGCTCTACCTAAAGCAGTGGCTTTATTTTCTCGAGCACTCCACATTTCTGGAGAAATAACTAGTGCTGACAGGAAAGGGATCAGAGCAGTTTAACAACTCGGGCAATCAAACCGGAGCATTAAAGCATGAGGGGAAATGTCCAGGCACCTGAAGACTCAGAACTCGCCTGGAGAACAGCTGGAAATCATACACCAGATCCCAAGACAAGGCCAGAGCACACAGCGGGCCCCTGTGCCGACTTCTAATTAATGACACACCGAAAGGCTTTCTGCTTTTACAGGGCCAAAGTGAAAATATGCAAGTGTTGAAATGCTACATTTCATTAAGGAGGGGGATGCATATCTTTAACCCCATGCTAGATGTTTTATGGACCTGTAAGCAAAATTAAATTCAACTGTAATTTAATCAATTAATCAGCATATTGATTCACAAAGTGTGGTTGGCAATGGGCCATGTGCAGAGCACCTGCAGTGTGCTGTGTAGCCAGACAGTGTAAGCAGCAATACACAAATTCTACTGCGTACAACATCCACACAACCAGTTGTATAGTGAGGAGACTGACCTGCGGCAAAAACTATAGTAGATGTATCTATTGGACGTTCCCATTCATTTTGATGAAAATGGTCTTGTCTAAAAGACGCAATTTGACGCATTTTACCAAGATGTAAAATGTTTTGGCCTTACAGCTACAGCTCCTATGTCCCCTTGTCTGCATATCCCCAATGACATCCATGTCCCATTAACCTTCCTGGCAGTATAGTGGCCGTATATTTTTAACACTGTACTCTGCCATGATTCTGTGCAATGTGGGCAGGGAAAGAGGTGCCGCTCCATTGACATGGATGTTTATGGCACCGCCCTCCTCATCTTTGGCGATGCCAAAAGCAATCAGCAGGCCTGCAGCAAAGCAGAATTGCTGCCAGCCTGCAGAGCACAGGCAAGCATGCCCGATCCTGGCTCGGGCAGAGTTTGTTTTGTGAACAAACTCTGCTCGAACTCAGTTCGGGCAAAGCACCAAGGAGGTAAATGACTATGGGGACATTGAGCTTTCCACAGCATCCTCCGGTGGTCTGTGTTTTCTATCCAAATGTCCCTGGCATCACTGGGATAACTGCACATGTTTTCCCATAGTTTTTTCTTTTTTTAAGCACTATCAAAGAGGTTAAAAGCAAAAGAAAAGGCTATTCTTTCTTAGCAACACATTTAAAATGTGTTTGCCTTCACTGTTTAAATAAAAATCAGTGTTTTTGGTAAATGCGAACCATTGACCATAAAGAGGGCATCCCAATAATACAAGCCATTTTTAAGAAGTTTTATAACATTTCATGTTGCAAACACAAGTTTTTGTCAGTCAGTCCCTTACATACGATTATATTTCCTGCTTTGAACCAATCACATGGACAGGTGCCATTGTAACAGGAAGTTAAAACGTCAAGATGTGAGATTGAAGAGAGATTTGTTAAAGCAACTAATGTGCCTGTCCCATCCCACCCTACCAATTGTATACTTTGCTCCCAAACCTCTTAAATCTGTCCATTCGATCAACCAGGAGTCCCCTACTACAACATTTCTGTAAATCCTTCATTCCTTACCCATCCCACCATTAGCTTTACCTAGTCAGTCTTTAATTAAGCCATTATGGCGTGATTAAGCAAAGCTTCAGAACATTGTAGGTCATGGAAAAGACCAGCTGAACAAAGCCAAGAGCCAATCTTTGCTTGGCTTTTATAGTCATTTGGTAGTAAATGTTTAATTCAACTTAACCTTAAATTTATACTTGCTATTCATAAGCCAACATATGCTCTCGTGCTCTCCAACTCAAATCCTAGTGGGATGAGAGGGACACATTTTTTAATAAATCTCTAATACAGCAGTAAATGAGGTACAGAACGGTTTCCAAAGAGTCAGAAACTTACTGGTTTGCCAAAGTCCAGCCCTTATGTGTCCGTGTAGAGTAGAAGTTGAACAACCCTGCTTTATAAGTAACAATTTTTTAATATTTATAGTAGATTCTGCATCATTTAACCACACTGAAGTTATGTGTACTTCTTGGACTCTGGTGGCAAGAATACCTGCTGAGGCCAATATAAGGCGCTCCTGGTCTACCTGATTATTTTTTATTCAGCTCACAACAGGAAGAGATGAAATGGAACTAATATGCCAAGCTTGGCAGAAAAAGAACTATAAAATGATAGTGGTAGGTTCTCAGCACTGAAGCCACCAAGAGGCATGAAAAGCCATCAGCTAGCAACACAGAATATGTTTATAAATAGGCTGAACAGTAAGAATGCTACCTCTTTCACACTGTGTCTACAACTAGTTTTAGGTATGGTTTTTCTCTAAATGTACCATGACATCAGTAAAACATGTTTGTAACTAAAACGGGGTTTTAAGATGCCATGGAAGACCTCAAAAATTTAACCTGTTTTAAAGGTAATGTAAACTATACCTACAGATAAAAAGAGCAACTGATGAGAGGGCAGAATGTGTCTTTGTTAGAGCCGGTTCTGCAGAGAGATGTGCTGTCTGGTTAATTTAAGAGCCAGGTTGGTAATCGAGTTTATTTAGTCATTGGCTTCCCTGGTTGGCAGTGCAGGATGGAGAGAGGCTTTCCATTAGAGCGGGCAGTCCTTGGGGAAATTCTCTCCCTCGCAGCTCATGTTACGCTCCCGTCATTGCTGGCAGCTTTTATACACATTTCCAGCTCTTTAATTAAAAGTCACAGAGCTGCATGGCCAATCAGCTTGCGCAGAGGAGAATAACAACCTGCCAGAGTTATTTAGAAAGAAGCAGAGGCAAAAAATGTTGAGAAGTGATTACCAGAAAGGCAGGCTGCACATAGCAGCAATTAACTGACACCAAACCACCAGTCTCTCTCTGTTTATCCACAGGAATATTCAACTCATATTTATTTCAGTGTTAGGCAAATACATTCAGCATACAAAGCCTACACTGGTTATCATACTGGCCAATCAGATTTGGTCTGGTTCTAGAGAACGTCAGAAGACAGGACCTGGTTCTTACAACTTACAAAAATATGATTACCGTATGTTGTAATATTAGCAGATACTATGAGGAGAGCAGGGATTCTTTGTACAGCTGAACATACATTGCTTCTATAACCTGATTGTGTTATTATACGCAATCTACAACATGAGGAATAAAATCAAAGTTTAAAAACTTTCTATTTCAAGTTTACAGCCACATTAACTTCAGACTATAGTTAGAGTGTCAATCTACAACTTATGCTGCCGATCACAGGCACAGTCCCTATACATTAGCAGAGTTCACAGGAAACAATCTGTCTAACACTGGCAAACCTACAGGACTATAAAATGGCATTACAGTCTGAATGAGCGCAAGGGGACATGGGAGGTGCGCCATACGCCTGGCAGTCAGCCACATTTAAATTGGGTAATGGAGGGGCAGGGCATAACCGGATTCAGATCCAAATTGGTGAATTCGGCGAGACTGGAGGAGTCTTGCTCCTCCATCTTGAAGCCTGGAGGACCGGACACTTACCGGGCAGGAAATTTAAGTATTTATTTTTGTTCCCCTGGATGAAGGATGGATGAAGGAGAGTTATGCATACATGTCTATGGGCTTTATTTAGTGTTTACATCTGTTTTAAATAAAATAGTTTTTGAGTCAATGGATTGTAAAACGCACTCTTCTTTATAGATCTACAGTATCTTAACATTAGAACCTATTGTTCCTCAGAGACAAACTTTCCTTTTCTCAAAGTGAAAATTGTAAGTAGATTTTCCAAATAGCAAGCAATTTGATGATCCACTTTCCTTCCTCTAAATTTCCAGCCAGCAGTCTGGTTGAAAGGTGCGTGACTGACAGAACCTGGGTGCAGAGAGATTCTGGGCAGAGGATGTCTGATGGTGGGAGGCAAATTGGGTTTGACGTGAACTTCTCTGCTAAGAAAGCAACCTGAGGTGGATTTCTAGTGTCATTAAAGATTAGACTGGCTGTCCATTTTCTGGTATAACCTGGAACAATTCTGTAACAATGGCTGAGCAAAGGTTACATGAACTTCAATTCAGCTGAAATAATAAAAATTATACCAACACCTGGACAATTACTCTAGATACAATTTGTAAATACTCCCTTGTAGCAGCAAATTAGGGGTGACACAAGCTCCCACATCTGTATCACATATAGGGGTGCCACAGACAGGACTCTACACTTGCTCACATTCCCTATCTCACCTAGAATCCAACTGGACAGTTTCCCCAAGCTGGTGTTATCACTCCCTCTAACCACTCTTGGCAGGCAATCTAATTTTCCCTGAAAAGGTCACCGCCATTTTAACTGCCTTTCAATCACATTAAGCACGCTGCTGCCTGTGCTTAGAGGCATGTGCCTTTACTGCTCCTGGCTGAGGTGCGATCAATAGACTGACATACTGTTCACTTCGAGCTCACGTCTGCTCTACACATAGACACATCTGATAACTTCCAAACAGTATTTATTATGTTTATGCCATTGCAGGACACACACAGCAAATAATGTGATAACATATATATTAAAGACATAAGGTATCTATTAAGTCCCAGATCCCTAATAAAATCATCTAAAAGAGGACCAGCTCAGTGTTTTTGTAAAATTGGGAAAAAGGAAAAAGAACCAATTCAAAGTTTAAAAACTGCCACAGTTCTGAAGTGACACTCAAAGATCCGGAATTGTTCAAGATTTTAGAACATTACAGTAAAGTGTAAATGTGTCAGTAAGAGAAAATGTTGGTCACTGAAATGACTAAAGTAAATTAAAACACTTCTATTTACTGCACACACTGGATGAAAAGTAGTGACTGTTTAATCATTGCCAAACTAATTTGGACACAATGTTTTATATTTAGTGTTTCTTTTAACACCAACCAAAAAACTCCTAATGGGTACAAGACAAGCTCTCCATTAAAGTGTGTGCATGATGCTTATTTTACTTTACTTATACTATACCTCAATGAAGCTATGGGATGAGCTCTGGACTAACAGACCAGAGCCTTTGCATGGATTTTAGTTGGAAAAACCTCCCAGATCTATAAAGGGCAGTGTAAATTTTAGCTATTAATTAAAATCTACTCTATAGTACTCCATTTGCAGCTGAAAACACCAAAGAAGCAACAACATGAATACCAATAAATAAAGGAATAATTATTGGCCTCCAAACTAGACCAATATTTTTGTGCACAACAGCACCTACCACGGAATCCTCCTTCCAAGAGGGTTGTGGCTCGAATCCTCTTCTGGCCGCACCATTCATATTCTTCAAAACGGTGGCCGTTCTCATTTTCAATGTCTACAGAGTCATCTTCATTCATGCTCGACTCTCTCTACAAGAAGGCAAAAAGTTCAGCTAAATGTATGGTTTGTATATCTGTACATCAATAGCTTAAATAGGTACTAATATATACAATATCAAGAAAAGCTGAAATTATAGTAGAAAACATCCAAGGATAGGTATGAAAGGGCTGGGCTCAGTTACACTAGGTCACCTTTCAAGTTCAGTTAGCAATACCATGCTAGTCCCTTGCTGACCAAAATTCATTTTCAGAACATCAAGGCTATGTTCCCACATAGGGGATTAATCGGCTGCGCTCACGATTTTCAATCGCCGGCCAATTGCCTACACTAGTTGGCTTGTCCCCATTGATGGACTAGCACATGGTTGTGATTGGGGTCACGATCAAATCACCATTATTTTCCTCCAAACGCCCCTATAGACATGAATGGAGGCGGTCGCACGTGGAGGGGATCAAAAATCACGTCCATTCATTCTCTATGGAGGCGATTAATTGTCTAAGTGGGAACATAGCCTAACTGAGACCAGCAAGGGAGAAGAAACACAAAACAGAGAGATCAGGAACATCAAAGGTTAGTAGGAGCAGAGGAGTGCAGCAGAGTTGACATTC
>CM070038.1:34266828-34279320 GCA_036250615.1 Ptychadena robeensis | reverse complement strand
AGGACACGCATTCACGCGTCCTGCGCACAGAGGACACGCATTCACGCGTCCTGCGCACAGGAGGACTGTCATTGAAATTTTAACAAGCATGAGAGCAATAAAAAGATTTTTGTACTGTTCACAGTAACATTGAATATGCAACAACAACAATAATGAGGATTTATATACAAACATACAGTGTACACAGTTCTATGTGGGCTAGCATTTTGTTGGCCTGAATGAGATTAGGCCAGATCTTGCAATCTGATTGGTGGCTTCATGTGATATTCTCACTTACCATTCAACCGGGTCTGTCGGTTGGCTCTCACCCTCAGGAAAGTCTGCAAGGAAAAGCAAAAAGGTAAGATGGAGCCGGAATATGGGACACACACACACACAATTACAGAGGACACCCCTTCCCTGCCCCACAACACAGATGTAAACAAACACACTTCCTCTCTGCCGTCACTCTGCATGACCGCTCACACATTAGCCTGTCATAGCCGGGCTGAGCGGGGCCCCACTGCCGCCGTCCCGAGCCCTGAGCGGATGGCGGCGGATTCTCAGACGTCTCCTCACAGCCAGAAGCTGCTCGCCGCGGGCGCCATCTTTACTGCTGTCATGTGACCATCTCACGCTAGAAAGAGGGCATGTCTACGTGACGACGCCAAAGGAGTAACCAAGGCAACTGAAGGGCGGGAAATCTAGACTTTACTAGAGACTGAAGAGCCCGCGTGATACGAAGAGCAGTGTTTGTTCTGTGCTGCCTGTGTGTACTGACTGATCATTCACCTCATACGTCATGTACTCCATACTGTACGGAGAAAACTATGATTACCGTACTAAATGTGCCTCGTACACTACAAAGTATATCAGAATGCCTTCATATATGAAACGGTTTTACCTCATACATCATAATACAGTAATATTCCTCAGTGTTACACCATGCAGACTTTATAATGAATGTGTCAATAGAACAAATCAGTATTATACGCCATAATAAAAGAGTGACTAATGCCCCACAGTAACATTAAAACCAAAGGATAATTTTGCAAATAAAAACATTACAAAGCAGTGCAACAATATACAAATACCACACCAATCGTACATTACTGTTACACTACTATACAAATACCACACCAATCATACACAAATGTTACATTATACAAATAGCACATCTATCATACACTAATGTTACATTATACAAACACCACACCAATTGTACACTAATGTTGCACTATATAAATATCACACCAATCAAACATTACTGTTACATTATACAAATACCACACCAATCATACATTACTGTTACACTATACAAATACCACACCAATCATACATTACTGTTACACTATACAAATACCACACCAATCATACATTACTGTTAAATCATACAAATACCACACCAATCATACATTACTGTTACATTATACAAATACCACACCAATCATACATTACTGTTACATTATACAAATAGTACACCTTTTATACACTAATGTTACACTATACAAACACCACACCAATTGTACACTAATGCTACACTATTCAAATACCACACCAATCATACATTACTGTTACATTATACAAATACCACACTAATCATACATTACAATATACAGATAGCACACCAATCATGCATTACTGTTATATACAAATACCACACCAATCATACACTAATGTTACATTATACAAATAGTACACCTTTTATACACTAATGTTACATTATACAAATAGTACACCTTTTATACACTAATGTTACACTATACAAACACCACCCCAATCATACACTAATGTTACATTATACAAATAGTACAACTTTTATACACTAATGTTACACTATACAAACACCACACCAATTGTACACTAATGTTACACTATTCAAATACCACACCAATCATACATTACTGTTATATAAAAATACCACACCAATCGTACATTACTATTACACTATACAAATAACACACGGACCATATATTACTGTTACATTATACAAATCATACACTAATGTTACAAATACCACCAATCATACATTACCAACACACTACTGGTACACAAAGACTATTGCATCTTAATGTAACCCTGAATAGACAACATCATGAATATGAAACCTAAGTTTTCTCACAAGACCCTTAAGGGCCCTTTTACACTATATTTCCTTTTTTTTTAGGCATGCGTTTCTGCATATATACAAAACTCATGCGTTTTTCACATTACATTACATATATACATTTATCAAAAATGCATACAGCAGTGAGTTTTTAAAAACGCATGCGGAAACGCTGCATACAGTGTGAATGATAACATTGGTTGTCTATTTAAAAACGCGCGCACGTTTTTAACACGCAGCGATATAGTGTGAAATGGCCCTTACAAGAAGGACCACAGGCATTGAGGTAAATGACTGGAAGTCACAGTATAAAGTACACTATTGTATTTTTTAATATTCTATTAGGTTACATTTAGATGGTCGCTTTCTGGGCTGCTCCTGTCAGGCACTCCTGTCTATTTAGACAACACATACATGATAGGCGAAAGCTAGAAAACCGATCGGCGAATGCCTCATGTTGCATCACGCTAACTGTTTGTTTAACTGTGTAAATGAGCCCTAAATGAGTTGTCATCCTTTTTTAGAGTGATGCTTAATAACCTTATCTTGATTTTTTATCTATAATAGGCTTAGATATCCTCAAGTGATGAGAAATCACAATTCCTACTAACAGCTTCCTAAGGGGTACATCTTTACCATTTGGATGACTTTGTACTTCCTTTTGGGTCTTGTGACAAAAAGCATCACATTAATAAAAACAGAAAAAAACAGAAATGTAACCATTCGTTATTAAAAAAGAAAGCGCTTGGCCCTACTTCTTCTCACATATAGTGAGAAGTGGGTATAGGCAGGAAAGATTTTTCTTGATGAATGATTTATATTTGTGAGTACCATATCTGATCCCTGCTATTATCTATAACATTTAAAATAAAGTAAATACGGTACATAAATATATTCCTAAACCCTTCATTGGAATCATTAAATTACCTTACTTGGGGTTATGTACTCATTAATACAATATGCTTATTTGGTTTTATTCTGATATGATTTAGCTTTGGTGGACGATTACAATGACCCTCAAACGTGAAACATAACAAAGTGGATTATCTAGAATTTCAGCTGCTTGCAATTCAATGAACACATGCTTTTCATTCCATCATGCGCCCCTGTGTCCTTGCCGGATGTGTTAATATCATTAAAACCTTTTGCAGATCATATCCATACTGCAGAACATCCGTGTCCTAGCTTGTGTTATTTTTAAAACCTGCTTGTGATGCTTTTACTGTCAATAACCCCTATTCACTGATTTAGAGTGTTTTATTGTACAGTTCGATTCAGATGGGAAAGAGAAATATTCAGTTCCTTTCCCGTCTTTAATATTATATCTCTTCTATAAGGTACCCATACACGTTGCGATTTTTCGTGGACCGATTCGATATTCGATTTCGATTCCCGATTTTTGCTTTACTGCTATTTTTAAAAGTCGGTCGGATGCACGATTTTTCACCCGACTTTTCACCCGATTAGTCACAGGCCACAAAATTACGGGCATCATCATTCGGGACCTGACCGACTTTTCGGCCGATTTTCTAAAAACAGCATCGGTCGGACTACATTTGCATGTTACGAATCCCGAACAATCGACCTACCCGACCGACCGGATCGGTCGGAAGGGCTAAAATTGCACGAAAAATCGCAACGTGTATGGGTACCTTTAGAGATGTAACTTTTTTGTTTGTGCTGTGATTAATATTACTATTTAATAAGGCAAGACACTACATTTTAGAATGTTTGTCAGGGCAGAAGCTAACAAAACTTTCCAATAGGTCTAAATGTTAGGCTAAAATCTGTATAAAATCATACCATTTAGACCGAAAGACCTACTATGTAGTGCCGGGTCCTCCCTGATAGAATACATAGCGATTGGAAGGGTTAGAAGGTCCTCATATTACATGGTTTTGGTAGAACAAAAGTTGATTGTACAGAAATTGTATGATAAGATTGTAAGGTTGTATGGGGGCTTTACATTGTGGAAATATCTCATTTCCTTTTGTGTTGCCACTATCCAGACAGAACCATGCCCCATCTCCATTCAGACCTCCCCCACACCACACGTTTTACATGTTAGGGGCAAGCAGACATTTTTATGATACATGTCATTAGAATATGGAAAGGAAGCACATTATCTAGAATAACATCATTTTCTTTTTAATTGTCTACTATTATTTGCAAAAACATAAAGCGTGTAGTGCCTAGTTCTTCTCAGACCAAGTACTCTGGAAACCGCTGACTATAAAGATGGGTAGAAAATACCAGTATAGTCTGTGATCTCCCAGCAGCTAATCTCATCATAGTTATCTCTTGTTCTGTACTGTTTTTATATATGTTGGCAGCCATCTTGGTATGGAAGCAAGGCTTTGCTTCCTCGTGTCAGATCCTTTAGGGCCCTTTCACACTATATGCATTTTTTAATGGAATGCATGGTTTAAAGGTATGCGTTGCATTCATACAAAAACGCATGCATATTGCACATTACACATCTGCGTTTTTGAAAAAAAAAAAATGCATGCAGCAGAGAGTTTTAAAAAGGAGCATGAATAGTGTTAAAAATCATAACTGTTTGCGACAGCACAAAACCTCCCCCAAACATACTGTCACAGTTAGCATAAAACAAACTGCCTGCACCAGGATCAGGCAAACATGCCAGTGCTGTGCCTGCAGCGATTCTGCATCACTGTAGAATAGCTGATCTCTGAAAGTTGGGTGGGGGACGCCATAGACCTCCAAGGTAATGGAGGCGGGGTTGCTTTTTCTGGCCCATATCGGCATGCCTGATCTCCTGTACGGCGCCATTTCATTATGCTAGGTTAAGCTAGGTTATCCTACCCTGATTGTTCCCCAGTTCTTTTCTTTTTCTGGGTGCTTGGTAATATTATGCGAATATTATGAACCTGATTTTATATTGCTCCAATCTGCCAATCTTTTGCATTGCTACAGGTTATGGACTGCCCATAAATATCTAATAGGATCCTCATTACGGACTGCTTGGTATGCCACTCTGTACCTGTCCCTGGCACAATGTTTAAATTGAAACGATTCACTGCGCATTTACCTGTATCTTTGCTATGTTTAAAAAATTTTCAATAAAATATCCAAAATATATATAGGTTGTCACCTTATTGCTGTAAAATGCAAAGTGTAGAGCTATTTTAGTAATTAGAATAAAGCTAGCCATACACGTCTAGATTTTCTGTTCAATCAACTAAAAAAGATCAATTTTTTCGGGTCAGGGAAATCTGTGATTGATTGTATGTTTGTTAACTGTAGTAACAGATATTTGATCAACTTTCTGTAGATAGACTGAAAGTGTAATGCATTTCAATACAACCAATTTAAATTTGCCAACATGTCCAATCCTGTTTCAATCAATTTTTTTCCCAATTTTAATTGGTTTAGGTTGATCTAACCATGTGGGCTGCCATAGATTTTCAACCAATCAACCCAAAAAATTGATTGGATTGAGTTGATTGGATGAAAAATCTAGTCGTGTATGGGGGGCTTAATGCCCCCCATACATGCAAAGATTTTAATGGGCGACGGATGAAAAGCGAGCAATTTTTTGATCGCTCGACTGAAAATCGGAACATGCCCACATGGTCCGATCAATTTTAATCGATCGTAATTGTGAAAAAAATCGATCAAAACATGATCGGACATGTTGGAAAATTTTTATCGGTTGAGTACAAATTCAGTACAAATTACGATTCCAAAAAAAATCGATCAAAAAAACCCCCAAAAAATCGATCAAAAATTGGTTATTCAATGTGGAGTATATTCTATTTTCCATCAATCAATCTCCAATTGTACGATTGAAAAAAATTGATCGTTTTTAGTCTGTCGGATGCTAAAATCTGTGTATGTATGGGGGGCATAAGACTGATCCTTTGCTCAGAGAACAATTCCACTATGTACGGCAGTGGCATTTATTTATAAAGCAAAAATAAAATCTTTGAATTTTTTTTGTTAAACGTACAGAGTTTTGGAAAACAGATACTTTCCCAATCTTTGTAACGGATACAAATGTTTCCTACCCTCAGACGGTGACTATTCTATATTTGGTGCTTTGCAATTCCACACTTGTCAGCTTGGGAGAAGCGTAGATCCGCCAGGCTGTCTGTATTAATGGCTCTCAGACAGAGGGATGTCAGTCCCACTGCAGTGACAGCACTGTATAGAAAGCCACACTGTCTATGAGCTGGACCAGATCCATCTAGCGAGTGCCAGCTCTCACACTTCTATCTCTGAAGGTACACAGTCACTCTCGCTGTGACAGCTTGACTCAGACAAGGCAGAAATGAAAAGCTTTCGCTGCTCTACAGAGACACTTTGGAGATGTGCGCAGGATGTGCAGGGGTATTGCATGCAATTTGCTGCCACCTTCTATGAAGTCACAGCGTTACAACATAGCTTTATTAAAGAAAGGGCCGATACCCTGTCACTGCAGCATAATTATCAGTACTAGGGATTATATGATAAATGCATTGTCTTGTATTAGTATATATCCCATTATATTACAGGCTTACATTTCTTCTTGTGTGCTCCACATGTACTTAGTCCTAAACATAGTTCTAACTCATGTATAATGGCCGCCTCATAACCGCACTTCTGGAGTAGACTGAGGCACCTAAGGCAGTTATCTGAGCATGCCAAGATTTCTATATTGTATAATATATATGTTCCTATTTAATTTCTTTCATCTTTTCTCACCCTTGAAATTCATAGAAAGCATTTCAACATTTCAACATTCACTCATAAACATTTTAAGACTCTCTTTCCACGGCGTTCGATACCATGCATTTTTCAGCGCTTCCTTAACTAAAACGTAAATGCATCCATTGACAATAAAATGCTTGGAAAACGCATGGAATCAAATGCCATGGAAATAGAGCATAAAGGGTCTGCTCCACTATGTTTTCCAGAAATGTGTCAAAACCTAGTGGCCGCGTCTTCTGTATGCATTCTATTCATTTTTAATGAGTCTGACCTATGATTCTAAAAATTGCACTGGAACGGGACACAGATCGTGGGCACATGTCCATTCAAAGTGAATGGGGTGAATGGGGCACCTACACTGCCACTACAATTTTGCTGTATTTTGGCAAATGGTAGTAGAGACCTAGCCTAAAGCTAGACATATATGGCTTGATGCAAATAGGGTGAATGGGGCACCTACACTGCCACTACAATTTTGCTGTATTTTGTCAAATGGTAGTGGAGACCTAGCCTGAAGCTAGGCATATATGGCTTGATGTTCCATTCAATTTACTTAACAAACGATCGCTTTAATACAAATGTTTGAAAATTATTGTTTTGGAACACACATGTATGCAGACTCCATAGTATGATTGGATACAAATCAATCACAATGCCAAAAAAATCCTTCAGACACTTGAACGATCAACTGAAATTTACCAACATGTGCGATCACTGCTTGAACTTTTTTTTGAATTTTGGTTTGTTTTTGGTTGATCAATTCAGCCTAAAAGGAATCGATTTTAAAATGACTGAGTTAAAATGACTGATTTTAAAGTTGATTGAAATGGAAAAATCGAATCTTGTATGGCCACCGTAACACATCACCCTCTCTGGTGAGGAGGAATCACTTTTCCTTGCTTCAGTTTAGTAATGCTTATCGCATGTTTCAGATCTACCAACAACTATGTAGTGATATATAATTCTCTGATTAGATACAGAGTGATTGGCTAGTTAACAAAAGTCCTCATATTACAAATTTTTGTGTATAAAAATTTAAATTGACTGTACATACTTTTTACATAAAAAATTATAAAGGGGTATGATGAGAATTATATATTATTATTATATTTTATAAGGTGTATAATGACCCTAACACAGCTGTAACCTGACGGTGAAAGGAGAAGTTGCAAATCGACGAGCATATCTCTTTGTCACTCTGCTCGTTGCATAATTCTTCCTAGCACATGAGCAGTGCAGCACATCTGATTGGTTGTTTGTGCTGTTTTCTCCCCTCCCAGTCTAAGCTTTGATGTACAGGGACAGCAAGAAGAAAATACCAGGTCAAATATGCTCGCTATTACTACTTCTTTGTTTAACTCTTAAGGCCCCCATACACGGGTCTGTTTCCCATCGGATTCCGAGACGATCGATTCCGGGCGCGTGCACGCGAAACGAACGTCCCGGAATCGCGTGAAGCCCACCTTGTCCGTCCGATCACGTCCGATCGTTCGGGGGCCCAGAATCGGATCGGACAGAGAACCAACATGTTGGTCTTTCTGATCCGATTCAGCACACATCAGGGGGAGTTGCCATTTGTGGAGTAAGTGATCGGACACGGAATCGTCCAGGAATCCGTGGGACAAGGTGGTATGTAGCGATCGGACACACTTAATTGGCCGTTCAATCGGACCTCCGATTCCCGCTGAGATCGCCGGAATCGATCGGATAGGTGATTGATCGGCCATGGAATCCAACTGTGTATGGCTAGCTTTATTGACAATTCTATTTTTAAGCTTCAGTATTTGTACCAAAGAACTACATCAACATGTTTTTAGAGAAGGTCAGAGACCTGCTCCATCGGCTCCAATGCAGACCTCACTATTCCGCTGCTTTAAAGAATTCCACTGATACTTTTAATAACCAGCTGATCACTTTATCCCACCGCATTGCATCATTTCGCTACTTCAATAGCTGCGCACCTGGTATCTGTCCGAATGGTGAATGTCATCTGTAGAGTGCGGCGAAACCGTCGGTGATTCCCCTTCCCGCTTGATGGAAGCCACTAACAGCATTGACTGCGGAGGGAAAAAAAAGAAAGAGAAAGAGGGTGATAAAAATGTCAGAGAAAATTGTCAGAAGCCAGAAATTTCCAAAGCTTTTATGTACTATTTTCGCGTGCACCCTGCGTGCTATTGTGCCATTCCACCTTTCCAAACACAAAGCTTTTTTGATCATTTGTTTGAGCGGAATATCTGTGTAGCATCTCCTAGCTCGATGGGGCATCAGCCAGCCAAGTGATCTCTCATGAAGAATACCCATAAAAATGAATTGATCTTTAGTTTGAATGCCATTAACCAGTACAGAATGGTGTAATTACAGGTCCCAGGCAGATTAAACTCTCCTCCTAGCCTTTTCTGTGCCGTTTAACTATGGTTTCATCATAACTGCCAACCATGGGGCAGAAAGGACCAGAACAGGTTAGAAGAAAATAAAAAAAAACTCCAACAAAGGGATAATACATTCCTAGTGCAATATTGTTTTGTGAAAAATGGCCCAGAAGACAGTAAGTGAAACATTATGTATTGGTTTTATTTTGAGAGCGGCCCTGGATAGACCATGGGGGCCTATTATTCCGGCATTCTTCCTGAGCACCATGGAGATGACCTCTAGAAAAAAACAGGGCTAAACTAATCCCGCGGATGTCAATCTCTGGGCCTCTTCTACATGTGCCTGCAGTTCAAATTAATAAACTGTCTATTTTTAAATTGTGTGGAAACCACTTCAATTCTAAATACCCAGCTAGCATGCTAAGTATGGAGAGGTCCATGCCAAGTCACTGCAGCTCTGACTGTGCTAGAAAAGGCACCCCGACCTCACCACTTACCGGGGGGAGATGCAACGGCAAAGGGTGATCCTACAGGCATGCAAGAGCAAGGTTAAGGACAGTCAGTACAACTTGAACAGGACATCACCAAAGGACACATACAGTAACACACAGGCCCAATTCCCAGTGTTATATTGTTTATTAAGTGTGACTGTATTATTTAAAAAAAATTTACTTTGCATACCTTTACTGCTGTGTTGGCTTACCCACCCAAAGCTTGCTGTACATCTTTTCAATGTGCAGACCCTGACCTTCCCAGGGCAATAGACTCCTGAGAGAAGAAAGGGTAAGGGCTGGAACATACTCTTTATCAGGGGTGGGCAACTGAGTTGATTTGGAGGGCCACAAGTGCTAAAGGGACCATCACTTAAGGGCCGCCCATAACATTTTCAATCTATACTGGCATGTTTTAACGTGGAAATGACAACAGGCATAGCTAAAAGACATTATTTTTACTTCAAGCATTGGGTAACACTGTAGTATGGTGATGCACATTTTAATTTAGAGGTAATGTGATGCAATATGAGTTTCTATGCCCTATGCATGAACAGTAAGGTTTCAGGGGCCGCAAGTAGAGGAATGAGGAGGGCCGCTGAAGAATGCCCATACGGCCTCATTAGGCCCCCGGGCACCTAGGCTTTATATTGAAGTTCACTAGGAGTAGAGCTACTATTAATCCAGTGGATAATTTATGAAGACTTAAGCTACCCATACACTGGTAGATTTCTGTGCCTTCCTCCAGCAAGCTATCCCAGTGTGGTAACATCATGCTACATTCGGCCGTCCGCCGAACGTATGGTAACCACGATGTGTGACACTCACACATCCTTTCCTGTAAGATAATTTGGATGGGGACCATGGTCCCTATCCCAAATATAGCTATTGACCAGAAAAGCACCATCAAGGCGGATCGTTGTGCGACCAACTTGCTGTGCTATTGTGGTCAATCTCTCCAGATGGACACCTCCATTTTGCAGACGATCCCCTGAGCAAGCGGTGGCAAAATGCATGGCAGTTGATCATCTGCAAAATTGCCCGTGGATAGATACGCTTATGCATATTAAATATGCATAAGGCAAGTGGGATGGGACATACAGCACACACCCAGTGGGATTTTTTTTTGTGCATTAGGTTGTCATTGAAGGTGGTGTGTGCATTCACACCTTATAAATACAAAAACAAAAAAATACATATACATTTGTTCTATAAGACACACCCTGATTTTAGGGGTGATCGGTGCGTCTTACAGCACAAAAATTAAGGTAGTTAAATACTATATACTTTAACATAGGATATACATTTTCAAACAGATGTCCTTATTGATCAATGAAGCACAAAATAATATGCAGTTCTGAAATTTTACCCAAAGCAGTTCAGAATTTTTATATGTAACCCCAAACTCATAACTGTCTGCACAGCTAAAGCACATACATTTAATATGCATTAACTGCCAAAGAGATTTTTAATTCCGTTCATCCAGCCTTGTGATCTACATGCCACCCAGCGTTATGAAGATGATATTTTCCACTGTAACTATAATGTTCATTCATTATTGCTGATATGGTTGGAGACCAAGAGGGGACCCAGTAGCTACAAAACCAAACTAGGTTATCTATCTGAGGTTCTAGGTTATGAGTCGAGGACCCAGTCCCATCAAGCTTACAGTCTAAAGATAGCCATACTCTGCTTGATTTTCCATTTGGTTCCCGAACGATGACCCACCTTGAGCATTCAATCCCGCTCGAGTAAAATGACGATCAAACAGTGATGTTACATTTTGGTAAATCCCTGTTCGATCACCATTACTTTCAATTGGCCAGTGATCGATTACCCAAGGTAGTGTGCATCGTTTTCCCAAATAATTGTTGTGCGATCGTTCAGTGATTCTTGGGTCGCACAACAATGTTTGGGGAATTGAGCTGCGTATGGCCACCTTAAGAGAGTTACCTGTCTGAATATGTTGTGTCCCAAAGCTGTGCAAATAGCAGGACTGGCCACACCGAATTCTAAATCCATTGTCAGATTAAAATGTTTTTTCTTTATTGTATATGCTTATGCCTGGTGTTCTGCATTAATTGTATTTCATTTCTGATAATGGATAGCAAGGTCTGCTCGTTCTTGTTGTACCACTGAAGGATTACAATGTATGCCAGACTGTTCAATGCCAAGAGCAGCAGGAAGAAAGCCTTTCATATATCACAGAAATATGCAGCGCCATGTCACGGGTTACAATTTTTCAATGCACAATAGCAATGAATAACTGTTTTAACAGCGCACCTGGCCACGACAGATTGCTAGAAAAAAGGTCACTTGCCTTTATAAAACAGAACATTGGTATAAAAAAAAGGCCATAAATGTGTTTAAGGGAAAAAAAATCAAAGTCAGAGTCAGCATTAAATCACAACTTTCCCATCTTTTTGCTCATTAAAAATGGCCTTTTGTAAGGTAAAATGATCATTGTAAGCAATAAGATCTTTAAAAAAAATTATTCACAGCTTTCTCACCCTTTAATATGATAGTCGCCATCGGCTAATTTTTCCCTTAATGGCAACACAGCTATAAATCCTGCCCATGCTGCGTGCTGTTCTCACCTTCTCAATCTATCTTGGCAGCGATGTGTGTGAATCTTTCTCTGGCGTCAGCGAGCCTTGCTCGCATTACTGTCATCCAATGATAGTTATCATACTCAATGGTGTAATGATGTTTAGCGATCCACAGCAGCCAATCAGAAGTCAGCTTTTATTAGTCTTGATAAACACACAAGCTCATTGGGTCCCAGACTTTGCCATTAAATGCCTTACTGGCACCCCTTTTACAACTAGATGAT
>CM070038.1:34228683-34266818 GCA_036250615.1 Ptychadena robeensis | reverse complement strand
CCCCCCATTTAAACACAGGTCCAGAATGAGGGCTTGTGCCCCCCCTGGAATACCTTTGTGAAGTTTGCGAACCACTGACAAAATAATCCCGCAATACCCCTAACACACCCAGTGTTCCAGAATCAGCAGTGTGTCCTCTGTGTCCCATTACAGCGTACCCCACATTATAGTTATATTGTATCCCATTAGTGTTGCCTTAATTATAGAGCACCCCATAGTCCTCCACTAGTGTTTCATTCACTTTTATGTTCAATGTATAGTAACCCCCACCGCAATTAGTGTACCTTTCTATAAATCTACCTCACATTAGTCTTTCCCTAATTTTAGCATCCATTCATTGTAATGCATTGACAGTGCTCCTATAATTCACCCTTTATTATAATAAACCTATTTTTACTCAAATGTTCCTCCCCAGTGCAAATTAGATTATTTGAGGTCATATACATAGTAGTACAATGATCATCTTATGTGGTCACATGACTATTGGATGATGGTAGTCCACATGGTTGGGCAAGGACTTAGATCAGGAATGAAGGGAAGCAGCAGTATCACCCCTGGACTCTTTCAAATTTTGCACATCATGGGTACACCCCCATTCAAAATGAATGGGATGCATACAGAAGATGCAGCTACTAGGATTTTGACATGTTTCGGCAAAATGGAGTGGAGCCCTGGTGTTTAATATATTTTTTTCTCTTTGTCACACACTGATTATTGGCTTACCAAGATGGGGCTTTGGAAGTGCTTCATATCATTGTGCTACTATTCTGCTGCTATGATGTGCGTGCACACTTGCGGTCGGCAACAAAATGGGCCGCTGATCGCAGGTGTCCACATGGGGCCACAGATCCCTGTCGCCCCAAAGCTCGATTGGCCAGAGAACGGACAATCTCTGGATTCATTCCTTTGGCTGGAATGGGGACTGGCATCCCTGTCCTAACTAACGGCCGGCACACAAAGGGTGCCTGCTGATACTCTGAGCGATGGAGAGCAGCGTGATGACGTCATCATGTTGCTCATCACAGCTCATCTGTAGAGAGCTCATCTGTATGTGTATGGGGACCTTGCTGGCTCATACATAAAGGATTGTCGGGTCCCCAATATTACTTTACCTGAATGAGAAAGGTCTCCTTATATGCCCTGCACATGGTCAATGAAAGCATAAACCAGTTAATATAAAGGCGGCCATAGATGTGTAGTCCGTCAATCAGACTGGGAATTGGTGAGCACCACTGTGGTCCCTATCCAAGGTATTTGCGATCGACCAGAGAAAAACTAACATGTCCATTCCCTGTTCAATCGATAGCCCCATGTGGGCAGCCTCGATTCCAGTAGGATCGCAAAAATTTACCTCTAAATCAAAACATCTATGATACCGATCTATACAATAGACCAAAGAAGGCATAAAAGAGGGACAGGTAAATTTGAATCTTAAAGAGGGACACATTGGGGATTTCGAAGTGTTGGTATTATCCAGTGTTTTGTATTGAAAAGAGACAATTGTGCTTCTAAACTGCTAGATTTTTAGGGCACCCCACTCTGATGACAGTAGTCCCAAATGACAGTAGAAAAGAAGATAGGTATTTGACAAATGTATTGTTTTTGGAAATACTATAAATATTGCTATCCATCTATCCCTTTCTATTTCTGTTTCTTTCTATCTGATATATACATATAGTTATAAAATGCAGATGTGAAATGTACACATTAGACAGAGCTGTCTGCCCCTTCCACCCCTCCTACACTTATCCCTGAGATACGTCCCTGTACATTACTTCTCTTGTCAACTTAAACAAAAGGCCCCATATGTTTCTGCCAAAGATACCCAGCATCATCATTTGCAGCCAGTGCTGAAATGCAGCTTTAAAAACAAAAAAATAAATAAATAAAACGAAGCCCGTCATTTCAGACCATTAGGCAACAAGCTTTGGTTTGTGATCGGCACAGTAAAGAAAACACACACTTTTTTTTCCTTCATATTATCCGCGTAGCCATCCATCAGCAGCGGCTGTCAGAAGAACAAATAGCAGTGTTTTCATGCCGCGATCTGGCCTGTTTTTATTCCAGCACAAAGTGTTTCCTGTCTGATGGTTTGAGCGTTAACTCTCCTCTCTAAATAGGTACTTATCACTTAACACACAAGTGGTGTGGTGACACATTCCCGTCTGCATTGCCTCTCGCACCCCGCTGCAAGCATATAAAGTGATACTAATAGCTCTTATTATTTACAAAGTGTAACCTGTGAGCAATAAGTGACGCCAAGAACTCAGCTGGTTCATTTTATTTTCTCTATATATTTATCCGCCTGTCTGTGTGCATCTCCCTGTTGTAACCTCACTGGATTCCTTAGCACCGCAGTTTGATCAAATGATAATTATTCACCACAGACAACCGCTATTCACAAACTTGATGTTTCACCATCCTTCACATAATAGCTGAAATGTGTGTGGAGAAGGAGGAGGTCTTATATCATTTTACTGTAGTATCGTCTAAGCAAATAGGGCCTATACTTATTGGTTGCTATCTATCTATCTATCTATCTATCTATCTATCTATCTATCTATCTATCTATCTATCTATCTATCTATCTATCTATCTATCTATCTATCTATCTATCTATCTATCTATCTATCTATCTATCTATCTATCCAAATAAACTATATATCTATATCTATGAGATTTATTTAATTTTACACACTATGATATGAAATATAGAAATATGTAGAATATTTGACTATGGTCACATGACTTTACTGCTTGAAGTCACTTGGGGACCTCTTGTAAAAGAAGACCTCTTAAAGTAAGTCACCTGTCCTGCACATGCTCCTGGGACCTTCTCTCGCTTGTGAAGCAAAGCTGATCAAAATGTCATCAAATCTGGCCAAGATAATAGTTCCTTCTGCCTGCAGCATTTCCTCATCCCAGCCTAGGCCAGTAGTTCCCAAACTGGGCCTAGGTATTCTAGGGGGGCGCTGGCCCTCATTTTTAACTTGTGTTTGAATGGGGGGGTCAATCATGTCCCTAAATAGAAAAGAGGTTCCCTGCAAGAACAGTTTGGGAACCACTGGTCTTGGCAAAGTCAATGATTGCAGCTCAAGATTTTTTATGTAAATTTTGACATGTAAGGAATTAATTCTTGAAAGTTCTTAAGTGACGAGAGGTTCACTGTGAGAAAATGCAAAAAATTGTAAAATCAAGCCTTACAATAAACTCCTCTTGTAAAGTAACTGAACAATTCCATTTTAAAGGGGAATTCCATTCACTATAACATAAATACACTTTTCAATCTTTCCCAAATCAGCAATGACATTGATCTTTATATAGCATTAGCAGTATATATATATATATATATATATATATATATATATATATATATATATATATATATATATATATATATATATATATATATATATATATATAATTTTAGTAATGACCACAGATTCCTGTCCTTTTTAACCATTAATATTTATCATTGCTATCATTTTCTTTAAGTTTATCTGTTTATCTGTATGCTATCACAGCATACAGATAAACTTAAAGAAAATGAAGATACTACAGCTCAGACCCTCTTTAAACAAAGACATTGTCTCATCTACATAAGAAAGTTCACAGCACAGCAAGTTCTCTGGAGCAAAGAGCTTCAAAGCTTTTGACTGAGGCCCAATGAAAGCGACTATCCACAGGCGTCCATTTTTATGAAAGATCCTTGAAGATGATGCTTAGCAGACGTCAAGGAAGAGACAAGGATGGGCCCGCCAGAGGCAGCTGCTCCATCCTTTACTCAGCGGCCCTACTTAATTCTCACTTATGAAACAGATGAGGCTGTTTGTCGACTAAAACGGATACCTGCTGGGCCTGGGACCTTCCAAAGACTGCAGCCAGTTCCCCTTTTACCTAGACTTCTGTCTTTTGCTGCTAAGATTAACAAAAGGGAAAAACAAGTCCCCTTCACCCCAGGCCTCCAGGAGGGTCTCTGTAACTGGTATCTTTGTAATGGCTTCATGTCAAGAACACTCAGATCTGTCTTTGTGACAAAGCCAAACACTGGCTAAATAACAAGACTTCTAAGACACAACACACTGAGAGGACAAATCAGACACTTGCTGCTTTGGCAGGGGCAAGCATTGCTGGTTCACCCAGGCCTTCTTGGTAAATTGGTTTCAACTATTCTAGATTTGTATGAAGCCTTAACCATATGGGTACCCACTACATATGTACATGTGCTACAGTGTCATCTGCCAGCATATCGTTCATGGGTAATCCTGGCAGGTAATGTGACAATCAGGCCGGATTAATGTTTATCACGGTGCAAGTTAAGTATGTCCAAAAAGTTCACTTAAGATGGGCATGTTTCAATGAAAATTCATGTCCATATATATTTAACGCTGATAGGTGTGAACCAGGCCTAAAACATAAATAATTCTAGAGACAACATTACATCTCTGAATTATGTAATGACCTATCACCTTAAGAGGCTTGAGTATTTGAGTTAAGAAACATGGGCAATCAATTCTACATAGATTATCACAAGGATGACCTGAGCAAAAAAGAAAAGGGAAACCGAGAATTGCAAATTTTAGTTATCTTGAAAGAGGACCTACCACCAGAAATGGATCATTTCATGAATGGCACTAGAAATAATAGGGAGGAATGCATAAAAAGAAACAAAAAAAAAAACTTACCTATAAGGAGTAATTTAAGAAGATCCTTTGCAGCCCCTCCTCTCTGCCTGCCTTGTGCCACGGAACCCCCTGGAACTCACCGCTGAGATAGATGGGTAAATCTCTAATCTCGGCTCTTCATTAAACTGAATGGAACATATTTTCCTATAGAAAACCATCATAGATACCCCCAGTGGCCACTCGCGATACCGCAACCTGAGTTAACTCCCAGAAGCCTGGCAAATACATTTTGAATCTCATACGATTCCAGGCGACAGAATGTAAGTATCGTTTTTTGAGGATTGTGGAGTGCTTTGCCACCATCATACCAGCTCAGAGGTAAGTCAAACTTAAATTTTACGTATGTATTTTTTCGATTTTGAGTGTACATCCTCTTTAAGTCAGACAAGTACATGATATTTCTGCAAATGCTAGACTTTCCCCTTCATGTACACCAAAACAGACCATGTTATGTTTTTTAAAAAACCCAGGGCCTACAAAAGTACATCATGCATAATCCAAAAACATGAAAACCTAGCATGGAATACGGTTTACATCCAGTCTTATAGAGATTCTTGATTATGTAAAACTTCAGCTAGTACTTTGGTGGCTTGCTGCAATGATCATTTTCACATATTTAAAATAAATAAATAAAAATGTCTTGAAATTAACACTGTTATGTTATCGTTTTTTTTTGTTTTTTTTAATTGTCAGAATTGCCATAAATGCACCCTAGTGGCATTGGCTTAACATGAAAAATTGGTGTTTTAAAGCTAAACTGCAGGCAAGCCGCCAAATTCACACATGAAATTCATATAAATGGAAGCTGTTTTAGTTGCCAAAGGATTTGTATTTCTATCCAGTTCTAGGAAATACACCGCTATCACATAGCACAGTTCTGTCTGTCAGGTTTATATTTGATTCAGTTTAGTAACACTTCTTGCTCTCAAAGGCTGTGACTAGATATGTTTATTTTTTGTCTCTTTACTCTCTACTTCTATCAGTATGTCCCATGTCTGATTGGCATCATGTGCTGCTTCATCTCCAATTCTGAGCTCTGCTGTACAGAAGCTGCTACAAGTTAAATTCATGTATTTACAATGCTTGCAGTGCAGCTTTACAATAAGGTTTGTTTAATTGACAATTAAAAGTACCATTTTTATTTTTGAATTATTAAGCCTCTGTATTAAAAATCATGGACACATGAAAGGTGTCTTTAGTTTCCTGATAATGAGACATAATTATCCAACACAAGATTTACAGTCAAGGCTCAAACTTGTGGTTGGACTGAGTGATAGACGCTGTATATCCTCGAAAACATCCAGGTACCAGACCTCCTTCGTGGCCCAATACAGAATACTACCTGTCCTACCGCACAGATAATGAGAAATAAACAGGTCACGCTGTGCAGATTCTGCGAGAGCCTCGAAATCGCAGATCTTTTAAACACGATTCAGGAGATTATCTGCTTTTCTCATCTGAGCAGCCACAAGGTTCAATATCCTGTGAAATTGCACTAAAAGTAAATTAGACTTAGCACTATCTTAATCCTTTTTGCTGTCGTGACGGGATCCGCTTATTGATATGAATCGAATATTAGACGACAATAATGCCTGATCTGTGAAAATGACATATTACCAGACAAAAACACACATCGGGGTTAACCCTTAACTCAATTAAAACCCTTTGTCATTGAACAAGTCACCATAAAAAGCTTGTTTTATGATTTTTTTTATTCTAGATGTTTTAGAAACCTTAAGCATCTAATCCCCCATTTAGAAGAACTGTAGATTTAGGAGATCTATAATACATGTCATATTTAAACGCTGTGTTTATTAGTTTACATTGGACGTAATTACCAAGAGCTTCAGCTTTTAAAGGAAACATAAAACTTCAAATTTTTTATTTTGTTTCTCTAGTTTAGTTTTCTTCTGGCTTTTTTACTCTTATAAAATCAGAAATAATGTAACAAAAAAATAGGGATGTTCACATGCATACTGTAAATGCTTAAATATGTATTTGTCTACTTTAAGTAGCTGGTGGTGTACCACAACCAAGGCTAGGCCCATAGGACACATTTTTATTACGTTTTATAGAAAACTTTAATACTGATGTACATGTGCATTTGAAAATGTTACCTAGAGTCCCAAAGTAACAAGAAATGGTTGCTTAATAGCACCTGTAAAGAACATAGCAGTAATGATATATATAATATATTAGTTCCCTTTTCATTTGTATTTTGCTCCTCCCTATCTAAAAGCAAGCCATATAGCAGGGATATAATTTTGTTGAATCATTTTTATTTTTCCCCTGTGAAAAAAATTAAATTAAATCCCCAAACTCTAAATGCAAACTAGAGTTAAGCCCCCCCCCCCCCATACACCTTTAGATCACTCCATACAATTTCCATTAGTTCTACCAACAACTGTGCCGGGTCCTCCCTGATAGAATGCATAGTGATAGGAAGGTTTAGAAAGGTCCTCATATTACATGGTTTTGGTAGAAGAAAAAGTTGATTGTACAGAAATTGTAGGGTAAGATTGTAAAGTGTATGGGGGCCTTTAGAGTAGTGTTAACTAGAGTCGGGCTATCTTTTATTTAAAGGCCACCTAAAACTGCATGCCCAGCTAAGACTCCTCTGCCACTGTGCAATTTTAGGGTTCCACCTTAACGATTTAATTGTCACCAATTTTTTTTTATTAAAGCCATACAAAGAGACCTCTAGAGCAGACAGAAAGTGAGGAATAGCATGTGTGTAGTGCCAGGTGTCATGTCAGACTTTTCTTCCAGAAGCGACCATATGGTTGGCTACAAATTGAACATAAAAACAAACTAACCTTTGGTGTGCCAGGAGCCATGCCATCCTTCTGTACCGAATTCTTACTGTCAGGAAAGAAAACAGAAATGAGGGAAGGAACAAGATCCAATGTCTTTATTTAAACAAAAAATTTAAAAATCAAAAGTTAAACCATGTTGTGGTAAAGCAGACAAAAAAACATTAAGGAATGGCATTAGGAGAGTAAAATGTTTGCTTTAATTTCTGTACTTTCCTTTCAGTTATTATAAAGCTTATGCATGTCCCAGCACTACATCTAGGTATCAGCCTGCCTGCAACCATCCACGCTGCAAATCATATTCAAAACCTCCTACTAAAATAAATAGGATAACCAGATAAAATAGAATGTATGACATTTGAATATCCAGTTATATTTTCACTAAAACAGATTGTAAGCTTTGTGTCGAGGGTTTCCTATCATCAATTTCTGTTACTGTTCTTCCCTGACAATAAAAGCCAGCGTTCCTTGTCTGCTTACAACGTCTGGCCTTAAATTTAATAACACCATTCCCCCTTAAGACAGGTTATATTTGAAACAATTACATATTAAAGCCAACATTCCCTAAACAGGATTGAGCTGTAATTTGGGGGGCATTAGAGTAATCTTTCTGATGTAAATTCTCTGGCTAACATGCAGCAAACAGACGCTGGAAATAAATGACGTCTCTCTGATTGGATTTGTCAGGTCAGCAAGCACCTGCAGCAACATAGAATGGTGAAATATGTTCAGACCCAAAGGAGGGTGGCCCACTGCCCCACACACCAGGCACGCTCCTTGTAGCCCCCCGGCTCTGGCGGATGCCTGGGAGGGGTGGTTGTGTATTTAATAACAGAATTTGTATGCACGCCTGCAGTCAGGAGCTAAGGATGAGCGACCAAGAGGCGGCGAGTATTGGAAGGCGCTCGCTAAACAGATGCTTATAACAGAAGAAGACATATGAAATCAGATGTAGTCAGTATTAATATCCAGGGGCGCCCGCGCATACACAACAAAAACGCACACCCCAGCACACATTGTCTCCCCCCTCCCACCATGAAAATCAGCACCGGGGACGGCAATACATTTTTATGAGAAATTTTTAGGAGATCAGTACATGAGATGTGACAGAAAAAGCAATGTCGCTGTCATGTTCACTTTGCGCAAAGCGCTTTTCAGTCCCAGATGCCAAGCAGCCGCACAACACGGAGAGAAATTGAATTTTGGTTTTCTTTAATGCTCCTTGATTCGGCAGATGGTTGGGTATGTTGAAAGAAGAATAAATAGGAGATATAGGATCATCCTTGTCTGACCTATACATTCACTAGTGCGGAAACTAAGCTAAAAGTCTTTAGCAAACAGCACGGCCTAAAACTACAGCCAGGCAATTTGCAGCAATGCGTCCAAGCATACCTTACTGGGTCATGGTAAAACAGTAGTGTTTTCATTTCTGGTGATTGAGAATGGTAATGCTATCTCCATAAAAAATATTTCATATTTATATGTTTTATATGTTATTTATTTTAATATATGCTTCCACCATGTACAAATCTGTTACCTAGAGGAAAATATAGGCTGGTAGTTTCACATCATGTTATATTACACCGGACCTAAGCATGCCTTACTAAATAATACTATTTGAACAAACCAATGTATAGTAAAAAGTTTCCTTTTTGGATCAAGGACAGTCTAAAACCTGGTTATTATTAATACCTGTATTTATATAGGGCGGACGTATTATATAGTGCTTTTCAGGGTCATATCACTAACTGTCTCTGGCCATACACCTTTAGATCTCTCTGTCAGATATCCTTTAGATCTTCCAACAACTATGTAGTGCCGGGCCCTCTGCGATTGAACACAGGTAGACTTGATTGTTTAGAAAGTCCCTCATATTACATGGTTTTGGTAAAACAAAAAGAGATCTAAAGGAAATCTGACAAGGAAATCTAAAGGTGTATTGGGAGGAGACAGAAGTAACAAAGTCTAAAGCTAGGCATATACAGTTAGATTTTCACGTTCGATCGACCTAAAACAATCAAAGTTTACATCGATTGATCTTAAATCTTATGCTGCACACATGGTTAGATCACCAAAAATTGTTGGATACTGATCAAAGCGTAGATCGAAAAGTGATCGGACATGTTAGACAATTTTGCACAACGATCAAACTAAAATCGTAGCATTTTGTTTGTTGTTCGGGTCAATTGTATTCGGTGAACACATTTATATATGACTCTTTCATGTGTTTTTTTATCTAAACCAATATCGCCAATTTAAGTTGTATTACGACCCCAGTGCTCCAGACATGGTGAGAAATACTAACACCTTCGGAAACTTGAACTTGCAACCCCAGTGCTAATCATTGAACCACCATGCCACTTGGTTTACACCTATCTTCTTTTTAGTTCTTTGACGTATATTTTTATGCATTTGGACAGCATGTGGGCAGGCCCATTGGATATCACATAAACATTTTGGACAAGCTGCTATCAGTTTATTTCTTTCTGTCTGCTTTCAATTGAGGAAATTTCCCTTCCCATGCTGTCCTCAAAGTCCAACTAGAAGTGAGAGGAAATTTCCAAGTAAAGAAACACCTAAAGTAAAGAATCCTCTTTCTAGACAGTATTTACTAGAAAATGTGTCCCCATAAAACCCTGAAACATATATGAGGAGAAGAATTTATCAGGTAACTTCTTCCAGCATTATCAGATATTTGAACAGATATAACAACAGATATAACAAAACACTTGCAATTGTTTATTTAACAGACCAAAAGGGAGACAAGAAAAAAGTTCATTGTTAGGGTTTACATACATTTTAGCACCTTTTATTATGTTCTGTTGTAACAGATATTTCCATAGTGATCTTTATTCTGTGGGTTGGAATGAGCAACAAAGTATCATTATTCTTCAATAAAACATGTTTTCAAGAAACAAAGCCAAGTTGACAATTTCCAAAAACATTAAAAAACCTCAAAAATTCTAAATGATTTCTGCCATTTTTTCCAAGAACTTTGGAGACCTTCCCAGGCTCAGATTTATATTTACTTTGTCCACAGCCAACCTGCTAGAGATCATCACAACTACCTTCAGTGTATTATGCATTTGTCTATTATCCTAACAACTTGAAAAGGCTGACAAGAAGATTAGACCGCATGAAGATATGGACAAGTAGGCTGACGACTCCATAGTACAGGGTGCTGCATGGATGGCTTCGCCTCCTATTACAAAATGTTTATTTACAGATAGACACCCTCAACTTTTATTAAGACAGATCGCAATGTAAGCATACAATAATAAGCTGTGTTCACATTCTCTGCAGAGCCTCTAATAAATGACAGAGATTTGCATAAGACTTGACATATTCATGAAAATAGCTACATCAATGTCATCATTTATATATGTGCCAGGACCAAGTCCGGTATCACCAGTGAGGGATTCCAAAATATGACATAACTGTCATCTGTCTTCATTTGTGGCTTCAATCATGCAAAACAATAAGATTCCTGAGCCCAGGAGCTAGCATTCTAACCTCCTGCCACAATTTATTTTCTGGCTTTAGAAAGTTGTGATTTCTTTATTTTATTTTTTTATAAAAACACTACTAATGGGAACAGCTTGGTACTGTGAAACGTGGATCCATTTGGTTTCTTTAATTAGCCTTCAGTTGACTTGACTAGAAAAAGAGACTAAGCTAACAAAAACCCCAAAACACTGCAGATAGGAAAAACTGAAAATTTGAGTGTTTACACTGGTATGTACTACACAAGTAAGCGCTTAAAACACATTCGGAATTTACAGTCTTTTCTATCTGCAGTGTTTTGTTTTTTTGGGTTTATAATTTTTCATTTCCATGCAGCCAAATATTGCATTTCAGTTCAGGGGAAAATAAATGATATATATATATATATATATATATATATATATATATATATATATATAAATATAAATATATATATAAATATATATTTATATATATATATATATATATATCTATCTATATTGTAGTTGCCAAAAGATATGCAATCAACAAGGATCGGATTTGTCACCAAAGCCTGTGTGTTGGGTACCGTCAGCCACAAGTTTTAGAACACCAATGCCAGAGCCTCATCATCAGTTCTTGTACCTGCCATGAAAGTTTGGATTTTTTACACCCTTCGTAGACTTTCAGTAAAAATCAAATCACTGACATTTCTTTATGAATTGAGCAGGCACTGTCAATTGTTAGTAGGGCCCTAAATATTTTTCCTCACACTTAGCATGACACCACACTAATGGTTAATGCCTGGTATGCCTTCATTTCAGGAAAGTAAAACTACCCACAGGTAAATATAACATTTTCAGATTTTTCTGACACTATACACTAAACTACCTTTCGTATGCTGCCATGCCTTTCTGTCAGGAAAGCAATACTACCCGCAGGTAAGTATACAATTTTCAGATTTAGGAGACAAGGGCTATCCTATTGTTAGCATGGTAGGTGTGTAAATTTAAAAAGCATAACACTGCCATTCAAAAGATAAAAAAAGAAACTATGAAATCTGGATTTATTTGATAAAATTGTGATTGGTTGCTATGGGTTTTGGCTCTTTGCACATCATCACCGCTATGTGCGTGGCCTTATTAAATTACCTTGAATATCTTTTTATTCAAAACACTAATAAATCTTGCTGCGGCTTTAAACGCTGCCAAGACGGAAAACGAGTATCTGCGCAGTCCCCCCGTTAATCACTCACCCAGCCAGGGCACTGGATAATGACCCATCTACATAGTAATTGCCCGTCCCGCTATCTACGTGTCCTCCTGCACACCCCAGTGATACATGCGTTTTAAATTATAACATGTACACAGGAAATTAGTTACCAACTATCACACTTATGACACTTTTAATTAAGGTGATTTACACCAAATTATCTCTTGAAAATAAAAAACGCTGCCCAGCGTCTTTATAAAATATGGTTTTCAGTGCTTTTCTTTCCATAACTTACCGTTTGTTTTAATCTGTTTGGGGAATTGGAAAGGACTTTATTACAAAAGACAACTTCCCCTTCCTCTTTGTTAATCTCTCCTCCTCTGTTTTACTGCACCTGTAATTAACATCTGCCCACAGAATTACGAAATGACATTATGAAATAAAGGGTCAATATTAACCTGATATTTGTGATTAAAGAAATTCACGGCTCCTGCTCTCGGAAGAACTAGCCTGCCCCATGCAGCTGTGGCAGAGTCCACGGAGGCTTTCCTGCTCATCTGCCGTATCCTACACCCACAAGGACCACAAAGGAGTATATAACAAATTATAATACATTGGGTTTAATCTTATCTAATAACTTAAACTGCTGGGACTTTGTGCCACTGCCCCACCACCCACCTGCTCTCTGAACTCAGCTAGATTATTGTAAGCACCTTCATGTGAACTCAAATTCATTTTTCCTACCATTATCTTAAAGGACTGCTCTGTGCGCTACTGGTAGAACACCCACAACAGGCTAGCTTTATTTCTGACCATCTAGTCGTAAGATTATGTGCCAAGGTAAGACAGCCTATGACTAGACAGTGAAAGAAAAAGCAGCAATATGTTAAAGTGGACCTACCACCCCCCATTCTGCCTTCTATTATAGGGTCGAGCGAAGGCCAAAACTGAAAAAAAATATGCACCCAGTTAAACGTTTAAAATCCAGAGATGCTCCACCTCCCCTGTGACTTGCGCTGCAGTGCGAAAGGTTACATGGGAGAGCAGATGCCACTGCTGATGTCAACTTTAACATGTCCCCATGCGTCTGCAGCAAGCCACATCTGCGTCACCCGATTCAGATCCGGATTGGTGGAGGGAGTGAGACCGGAAGAGTCTCGCTCCTCCATCTTGCTGCCTGGAGGATCGGACACTCGAGGCATGGCGGCAGCGAGCAGGCAGGAAAGGTGAGTATTTTTTTTTTCTTTACGAGAGGGTGTCCCTAGATAAATGCTGCATGGCGGTTAGTTATGTATACAATTTTATTTTTTTCAGGTTTTTGTTTTTTTACAGCCGCTTTAAGCTCTCTGTCACTCTTATCGCTACTTCTGATAGTTGTGCTGCTTCTCACTTTTCTTTTCTTCTCTAAGCTCCACTTTACATTGACTGCAAAAGACTGATTCAGATACTGATGATCCATTTAAAAAATACATTTAAGCATGTACCGTATTTATGAATACAGATCTGCATGAAGTTCAGCTTAATGTTATTTTAAATAAAAAACGATAAAATCTAAAAGGTTTATACAGATGGCCAGACTAGAAAGCCAAAAACAAATCTTAAAAGCTTCCTCTGTCACTCCATGTTAAATCTAGGACTTACATTACTTAGACATGAAACATGTATAGCTGCTGGGTAGGTTGTAACATAGAATTGCAGATAATCTTTGTAAATTGATGAGTTAGAATTGTTAAAGTTAAAACTTTTGTATGTGTAGAGCGAGCTATGCAAAGAGGACGAGCCCTGTGTTCTGTGTCCAGAGTCCGTCAGTCTTGTCATCCCCGGTGACAGAAAGCAGGCTCTCACCTCTCTAAGTGATTAATAGGCTGCACAGTGGGGATAGGACAGATATCACATAATGGGCAACGAAAAATAAATTCACAACATCAACAGCCAGGCCAGATAATAAACAGACACCCGTCATCATAAATTTCATCTCCTGTCCTCCACCTCTCTGACACGGCCTGGAACAGTCTGGGAACGCAACCTTACCGCCTGATGGATGTGCGTGGTGACGCCCAGACGCATTTGCTACCAAAGTTTTCTGTCCTGTGGACCATCCAATGGATACGGGGGCAGACATAACACATTTATATACATAACCGTCATATACAAACATGAGTAGCAGAATATAAGTGGCTTTGTATCACAATGGATACAGATAGAAATAAAAATATTTCCATTTTTTCCATCACTCACTTTCAAAAACAAAATTGCAACGCAAATACTCTTTTCACTTACTTTTATTTTGGCCGTTTAAACAGAAACTATAGACAGTGCAAAAGGGCCTGATTTTATAGGACGTGAAATGAGAAGTAAATCTAAAGCCAATCTGATGTCAGCTTCAACTTGTAATGAAATGTATTAAATTTAATATTAGTGTAATTATTCATAAAATAAAAGCATGCCTACTGTCCTGCTAGAGGCTGCAATTCAGGTCTTTCTGTTTAAGAGTGACAACACTCTGTCAATGTCTTCCAGTGTTGTCACCCTGTCACATAGACCTCTGATGGGGTGTCTGTTTCAACAATTGATACACAGGATAAGCCGTTGTTAACATCAGGAACCCCATTCTGAGGAATGCTTTCGCTGGAGTGACAGATCTCTTCATTTCAGCTGCAAAGGGTGATGGCCTACAACCTTCTGAATCCCTTCATTATGGAATTCTGTCGCAAACCCTAATCATGCTACAACCATACATGACAGAGGGGATGTAGAACTTTGTGTAAAACTTGTAATAAGTTTAACTGGTGCCAACTGTGGCCATTCATGTCATCTGCTGATAACTGATGAGCAGCGACTGCCCCTGCCTCTGAATGAGCGCTGTACACATTCATATAATTCAATTATAACATAATAATAAAGAAAACATACAAAATTGAAGAATCCACTTAACGTCAACCGCCACCGCCGTTTCCATCCATAATGGGCACAAATGTGGTTAGAGCAATTTGTTGGTACACATGTGCTGGAGCCCTGTTAGCGGGAGGCCTGGGCCGCTGCTGCAAAGTGGCACTTACGCTTGCATGAGGCTATTTATCAAGAGTCACAAATGGGCAATAAAGGGATATAAGATTATCCGTTTCACACAGGGCCTTATTATGTCAATGTATCAAGACGCCGTTACAAGAATGCTGCATGTTCCAGCGCCGAATAACTGATTTCCTCTGCTGCTTCTTGCTATCAGGGGCATTTTTCAGCTAATCAAATTGTTAGAATATGAACTGTTATAAATTAATCTATTTCCCTCCCTTTCACTGTAAAATCAGGTGATTAGACTGTAATGTGTAAAGACAAAATGCCAGCTTGTTCATAATTATGTAGAACAACCTTCGCCGTACTTTTCAACAAGCCACATATTATACAATTTTCAGTAGTCACTGGGACAAATCGTAACACTAAAAGAACTTGGTGGTCTGGTTCAACTATTAACTAAATAGACACACACAAATTGTGGGTTTTGTAGAGTTTCAACTGGCAGATAAAAGAGAATATGAGATTATATTAGATTTATCAGTTCTCATTTTGGTTCAGGGATATTATAAATTCTTTTTAAACACATACATAGAAATTGGCTCTAATGGTGTTCAGTAAACTCTCCCACTGTGCGGCAATGCAGGTTTCCTTTTGGAAAACGAGACCCAATGACTAAAGTGTGAAAGAGCCCTTTATAGTAATTGGAGTTCATCTGTTCATGACTGGGAGTCATGAACGTGTCATTTTGGGCATGGGTCCGATTTGACCTTGTTTAGGGAGAATTTATCACCACATTCTTGTAACATGGTGATAATGTGCCCCTTTCAAACCTATAGGCATGGCACGTACAATATGTGGTTGTTGCTTTTGTGCGTATTAAAAATGTATGGTTGCGTTGTTATTTACGAGACACCATAGAACAGGGGCTATGATGTGTCTGTGGAGACAATGGACCACGTCTGCTTGAGCAGAACGCAGGGATTTCTATGTCTTTAGATCTCTCTGTCAGAAATCCTTTAGATCTACCAACAACTATGTAGTGCCGGGTCCTCTGCGATTGAACACAGGTAGACTTGATGGTTTAGAAAGTCCCTCATATTACATGGTTTTGGTAAAGGAAATCTGACAGAGGAATTTAAAGGTGTATGGGGGCCCTTACACCCTACCAATGGATCTCCATGACAGGAAGTTGGTCCAGTTTGAAGCAAGTGACATTTTGGTTATAACTTTACAGGACAGCGCTGCAATGATGATAACTGCCGTGGGAAATCTCAAGGATGGCTACAAAATCTGCTAGACTGAAGATAACCTTTTATGGAAAAAAACTGCACAAGACGTGAAATATGTGAGTCGTCCAGGCTGCTTTAAAATAGAAGTATGTTGTAGCTTCAGACAAAAACTAAATTTTTTTATGGAACATAATGTTTGCTGTACATATTCTGTAATTTTTATGGTACTTTCTGTGAAAATTTTCCTTTGAATTTCTATGTTACAAAAAAAACAAACAGCGGGTAAGCTTAGATCAGAGAGCAGGGGATATTGATTCAAGTATCAGATCTGATCAAACAATTCTTGTGAAAAGATTGAAGCGTAATTTATTTCTCCCGGAACTGTGAAGTGTTTGTCTGTTTATAGAACAGAAGGTTCTAAACGAGTCCTCATTCCTTTTACTGGGACAACAGCCTTGAATCGCGGCGGTTTAGTAGACGAGACAGCGGGATATAGAAAGTTATCCTTCCTGATCTGCTAGGTTTACGAAGGGCCTACACAGGGATTAAGTTAAGTCATACTGAAAATCTGCCCAAGCCTTTGCAAACTGGAGGTGTAATGACGCTCCTTGCAGGAAAATCTCAGCTGCAGATCCCTTCTCTCTGTCTCCAGAAGTTCAAACACCTCTTGATGTGCCTGGAGTAGATGACAGCTGTCACCCCACCTGCCCAGGCTCCAGCACTCCAACCATTGTGTGCTGCCTTGTTATCAGATAATAAGAATATAGGCTTTGTGGTGTTCAAACTGGTGGAAAGAGACCAGTGTGGCTATAGACAGTGCTGACAATTCATTCCAAATTACCATCAGCTAGGACATGTCTGATAACAATTTTGTTGCATGAATTCCATACATTCAGACAGGTGGACCTAGCATTAGATATATTTGTCTTGGTACATGCACCATGCTCAGTAATATGTCAGTGTATCACTTCCAGGTGACAATACCTTTATCAAAAGGCCAAAGAGTCATCTTTGTTCAGGAATCATTCAGGGTCACTATCTACTACCTGGAGTGAAACGTCAGCTCAGGTGAATCATGTGCTTAAACTTAGGCTTTGACTTCACTATGCGTTAAAACCCTGTATTCAACACAAGGATTTTATTGCAGTGCAGAAGTCACCCATTGAGGGCAATGGTGCTATGACAGGACTGTCTCCACAGCCCGACAGAGCCTCCGATCTGTTGACGCAGAGCTCTGTGTCGACATCAACGGATGACGCAGCCACTGATAATCAATGGACGCATCATAATGATGTATGACCAATGTGCCCCGTACCCACGTTAGTACACGTCAGCCCATTTATTTAAAGGGGCAGCATTATCGGATGAGCTATGTAGCACGGCCAATAACGTGGCCCTAACGGAGTGAAAAAGGGAGCCTTGTGCTCATTGGATGTGATGAAGTCAGTACATACATGCGCATATGGAGCCTTGCCTTACAGCCTGATCACTGGGGGAAGAGACTAGGGAAATTCTACTCCTGCCTGCAGCAAGCTGAAGATGTCATCCCTGCTCAGTGGTGTTTTTATATAGATAAAATATAATAAATTGATCAAACTACATCCCTGTCAGCATTTTATATGGCTTTTTTGTTAAGTGATATTGGTGGAGAATGGTGGTTGGAGCCATATAAAAGGGCTTCTAGTAACTCCTTGCCTAGGTCTCATTGACCAGCTTGGACTGTTCCTGCACCTAATTTTTCTACTCTCCATAACATGCATCAGTTCACTATGGATGGGTCATTTGAACCCCCTTCCACTTTGTATGTTCTTCTTGTTCTGCTTTTCTGAAGAGATATCTCCAATGGAAACTTGCAGTCCAGCAGCCTGAAGGTAAAGCAGCAGCATTGAATATCAGCTTTGCATGGTGTAACCCTTTAAGAAAAGTGTTCTGTGTAAATGGTCATTTCTCTTAGTTGAGGCCTATTACATACTGAATAAATAACGATGGTCTTCAGCAACAGAAGAGTTAATGATCTCGGCTTTGTGTCCACTCACAAAATGAATTTATTCCTCGCCCTGTCAGTGCTTTTCGCTGCTGTCCTTATTAACTTTCATGTCGTCTCCTCTTAAATTATAGAGGACAGAGCAGTGGCCTTTAAAATACCTCCCTGCCTGTCCCCTTCTGCCTGTGCATCACCAAACTCAGCCATCATCCTGTGCAGCATTGGAGGAGGGAGATGCAGAAGGGTCGGCAGAAGGAATCCAGCTAAATTTATCATGCGCCCAATTACAGCGTTAATTGGCAAGTCCCAAAAATCAATTAATTCACAAATTTTTTCAATTAAAAATTGATATAAATCATAAGGATCTTATTAAGGAAAGGCCAAACCAGACAACTTTTTTTTCTCTCTCCCAAGGATGTGAATTTTGTGAAATGAAAACGCCGGTGGCCAGGGGGCTCACGCCCTTGAGTGTCATTGCTGGCGGAAGAGGGGGGGGGGGATATCATCCACAGGACTGGGCTGAAGACAGATAAAAAAATATCGACTGTTCGGGCGGACAGCCTCCTCTACTTTATTGATCAGGTAGGATTTTAACTTGCTGTGCATATCCTCACTGTCAGCAAGTGCCAGGGGGCATTTTACAAGCAGTCAGCTCCGAGGTGTCACTTTGACATAAGAGGGGAGGGAGGGAACCGGCGGATATCACAGGAGCACGACTTTAAACAGAGAGGAGTGTAGGAGAGCAGACACTTCATCAAACAAGCACGGAGCAAAATGGAGACACTGAGTGTGCAAGAGAAGGGACAATGATACAGACACAACTTGGCAGGAGATGTAAACCATAACTGAGCCATGTATAGCTTGCTCTGTAACAATGGCCATTATTTTATTTCTCAATTTTTTTTATTATTTATCTATTGCAATACTATTTACACATCTGTCCTTTGTTTCAGTTGCGGATCTCCTGCTCTGGAAGGGCCCATTAGGTGACAATAGTGGTCCATATCCTATACTCTGTATGGCATCACAGCAAACAGGGCTCATATAACAGGGTGATAAAACAGAAGCACAAATGATAAAATAGATAACACTCTATAACATGAGGTACCTGAACAAGAACCTTCATGGCAGGATCACTGAATTATTTAAAAATGACAATACAGTCAGATATTGTATACAGTTAGACTGGACATAAGAAGTAATGTTTTGTACTTATACGGCTCAGGTGCATTAAGAAGGCCATAGGCAGAATGTGAACATGGCTCTTCATTTATTGATGAGCAGTCAAGATGGAAAACTCTGTAAAACAATGTGTTCTGTCATAATTGTCTTTGTGGATTTTATAAACGAAGTTGCCAGACAAAACCTCTCTGGGTCTGCTATAACTTCCCACTAGATGGCAGCATACAGCACTGTGATCACAAATCCGCCACCACTGAAACTCACTGTGAAAGCTTTCTAATACAATAAACCCATAAAACGGATAACAAATAAAAACTATTGTATTTAACATAAGACAACCCTCCTAATAGTATCTAACCATACATGCTATTGTAGTTTTTTTTTCACAAGTATCCTGGTTTATAAGAAATCATCATTTTGATATGGGCAGGGTCCATACGGGGGGGTCATGCATGGGTTGAGTGGTAGGCAAAAGAGGTGGATGCCTTGGGCTCTCAGCAAGGGGGGGGGGGGCAGCTACTATACCTTGCTTTGCCCCTCTAAAGGTGGGTTTACACGTCAGATTTTTGTTTAGTTCAACTTCAGATTCGATTTTTTTTATCAATTTCGTTCGTCCTTTTATCTAAGGTAATTTGATTTTTTTTTTTGTACAACCGAAACGCAATATCGAATGAAATAATCGTTGGAAACATGAATGAAAATCTTTTAGATTTTTTTTTTAAGGGAGTGATAGGAAATATAGAGTGAAATAGGATCGTTCGTTTTTTACACGAAAAATAAACACAGATGAAAGTTTACCAACATGTCCATCATCTTGTGGACGATTTTTGGTCAGATATCTGAAGAAAAAATCCATTGGAGCCAATGGCCGTTTCAGATTTTTGTACAACGAACCAAAAAAACGTTCGTCGTCCATCTGTCGGCCGAAAAAATCTTGACGTGTAAACCCACCTTAAAGGACCTAGTACCATGACTTGAGATAAAAATAAGAACCAGTAATAAATATAGCTACCCTTTGTATAGTTATAATTCTTAAAGATAATATTAACAGTACATAGGAGGAATATAAAGCCAAATTTTAAGATGGTAGCAATGACATTCAGCTAACTCAAAGCCTTACATAATTTAAAGCCTGCATTTGCCTCATTGGTATCAAAATTTTCCAGTGAACCAGATTTGCCTCTGTTTTTAGTAACTGACAGGTCCTCTTTATTTATGCTCTCACTCTCTGACCCAGCGAGTGGACAAGAGTTTCCTTCCAGCAACTCGTGCCGGAGAGGGAAGATTCATAGCCCGGAGGGGTCCTGAGCCAAGTGTCCTCTTACTGCCTCTATCAGGTGCTTCCTTTTGCCACTCACGGAGCGGAACTTGTGCCAAGAACCTTAGGCAGCACTTTCCGCTCACAGCTTGTCGGCTGACATGCATTGGCTGCATTTTAGAGACATGGCTGTGGCAGGGGCGAGGATAAATATCCTTCCTTAGACTACAGGAAAATTAGGCGAGAAACCAGAGGTCTTCAGCGCAATGATCATCTTTTTATACTTTAATCATAAAGAAAGAATTAGGGTTGGCGTTTTATCATAATGCATAAGCATGCACATTGGCCACCTCCAGCCTGCTACTGAACGCTGCGTCTTTATTTCTGAACAATCACAGAACAGGCCTGGTATTCTGGCCAAACCAATATTCTTTTTTCCTATAAACTAGAACAAGTTGGCCCTTTATTGTTTTAATTTGACCCTTTGTCACCTTGGTGTCAAGACACTCTGGTTATCCTCACCTAGAGGATAATTGTTTACATTGTTTCCTAGAGGCCATAGTTTGCTGCAATAGAATGTTTAAGCCTCTCCATCAAATGCTTATTTGAACTGTTTATTCTTGTTTTTTACATATTCTTTTTCTAAATATCCTGTCCTAGCCACAAGGACTTAGGCCCCCTATGCCAGACAGCCCTTGGTCCGGCCCCTATGTCACATTTAAAAACCCATTGTGGCCCACAAGTCAAAAGGTTTGCCCACCCCTGGTACAAGATGTATATATATATATATATATATATATATATATATAGCCACAAGAGTGACTTTTCACTTGTCTATTAGATTCATAGTGTTCACAATGCAAAACATTTCCAATTTTAAAAGGAAAGGCAGAAATAAAAGTCCAGTCTGGATTGATTTCTCAGTGTTCATATCCAATAATTGGACTTTTGCTAAATTACAAGATATCTAGTTATAAGGTTGGAAACATCACATCTTCAATACTATCATGATTTGTATGGTCAGGAATATTATCATTTTTTTCCACTGAAAAGGGTTAAAGAAAATCATTTTGTGAATTTTCTTTTTTTTCCAATTTACATTTTTGGCTTAAAGTGAAAGTCTGGGAGGGCAGCGATACGAGGGGTGACATATTTGAAAGGAGCGCAGTTACAACCTGTTAAGCACTTGAGAATCTCATATATTCGCAGGGCCCCTGGCTAACACATCTGCCTAATGTTACAGTTTAAATATCCACTTCCATTTTACATGCATTCAAGTCTCATTTGAGGAAAATGAAACGGTATTATTAAAGGGAGATTTTGCACAAATGGCTTGAATTTGACATGTCAGGTTCAATGAGGCTGCTACATATGTAACGAGGAGAAGGGCTCAAAGGCGACAAACCTCTTTGGAGAGAAAGTCCCTGATTCTGAAATTAAATTTGCATGCTTCGTTCCCAGCGTCCTTCACTCCTCCCCAGCCTCCCTCTTCCTTCTCTCCTACTCACAGGAGCTCTGTCTCTGAATTCCCAGCTCAGTACCACTTCCCACCCCAGCTGTTCCAATGTGTTCCAGTAGTGAACAGTGAAAATAATCTTAATGTTGCAGATGTTTGCTTTCATATATTGCTGATGTTAGACTATGGGGTTCCCCTAATGAAATACTACTAGTTAGATTATTTAAAAAAAAAAAAAAAGCTTCATTAAGCATCCTAGACTGAGAGCAGCAGTCAATCAAAGGGTTTACTAACCTAGTCTTTTCTCAGTTGTGCCGCTGCCTGACAAACATTCATCTGTAATGTTTTGCGACTGACCGTGGGTTATGTTACTAGATGACTAGAAAGCCAAATCCATTCCACCCCTGCTGTCAAAATATATAAAAAATGTAGTTTGGCATTCCAGCTTCAAACTTATCTCATCAACATACAAAGACACTACGCGTTTTCTGGGCAAGAAGCAGGATTCAGAACCCAAGCTGGATATTTTGATTTAAGAATGCATTAAAAAAACTGTGCTTAGACTGTATATATAACCCATAGCAATTGTGCAGTTTGGGGTTTGTATCAGTTAATTGTTTACATGTAAATAAAGAATGCATTAGGTCTTTCCTGCTGCTTCACAATTGACATGTTAACCTGAAACGCATAGTAGCTACTATGTTGATTTTATAAGTATAATAAAATCCCCTTTGCTGTGTAATAAGCTAGAATGCTGATCTAGCGCTTTCCATGTGAATAACTAGTTGAATTGAAAGTTTCCTCTTAATTAATCTAAGTGCATGACACCACATCCTCTGTAACTCAGTAGCAAGCTGCATGAACATATCACAGCACCCATTTCCATGGCACTTGCCCACTCAAATATTAAAAATGGTAGTCCAGGTAAAGAAAGGTTAGGAAAGGTTTAGGAAAGGTTAGATCAGTGATTTTCCAGTGAGGCTGGATGGCGGAAGTGGCGCTGCAAAGTATCACTTCCTGTATTTGGAATGTGGACGTGGAAGTGCCGACTTTCACTTTCACATTCCAAATATCAGAAGTGACACTCCATGACATCACTTCTCCATGATCAGGTAAGTGTAAGGCTATGTTCCCACCTGCATTTTCAATCGTCTGCGGAATCACCACCGTTTTTTTTAAACAAACGCCACCATTATATAAAAAAATCGTCTCCATAGAGAATGAATGGACCCAATTTTTATTCGCCTCCACGGATGATCGCAAATTGCCTCCATTCATGTCTATGGGAGCGATCGGAGAAAATAATCCCGGCCGCTGACCACCGGCGGTCAGAGCGCGGGGATCCTATATATGGGGTCAAGCCCATTCCGCCGGCGATTAAAAATCGTGAGTGGGAACATAGCCTAATGTTCCCCCCTCTTATTTTCCCCACTCTGCTTGTGCAAATGATGCGTGGGGTGGGAAGTTAGCAGGGAAAGTAACACACCCTCCCTTCTAACTTCCCACCCCGCATGTGGACATCAACGCTGCTGCTTGTTAACCAGAGAGGCCTGTACATCTTTTCAAGATTAATGATAAGGCTGGAGTTCAGCTTTAAACATGCATTTTACGTTTAACAAGAATCATTATAAAAATCTTACTTTTTACAAACGTAACTTTTTAAAAAAAAAGTATTTTGAAAAGTCAATATAAAGGAACAGTATTAATGAAGGAAACATATTTTGTATTTAATTTGATCATAAGAAAATTGACAGCTATGGTGCATGAATAGGAAAAGGATAATCCAGCTTTTATATCCTCTGTACACATCTAAGCAGCATCTAGTATGTTTTATAGAAGGATGAATGAGATGGAAATCTTACAACATTGAATTTTTTTTTTAATTAATGATGACAAAACCCTCAAAAAACCCCAAGCAGGAGCAATCAACCAGAATTTAATCTAACTATATACCCCAGTACAATGTAATCAGTTAGGAATTCAAACAAAACACAGGAGCGCAGGCTGGGAGATCGGGGTCTGGAAGGATCAATATTGAACAATGTCTTCTCAAGGCTTTACTGAATCCTGAAATAATTTTATCAATGCGCCAGGTATTAGCAGTTATATTCTCTAAATGCTACAAGATGAATCTATTGTCAGCCACAGTGCTAATATCAGCAAGTTTCACTATGCAATGCAAATTGGACCAACTGTAACTAGGCGCAAAAGATAGGGAATCGCACCGTGATAAAAGCATTTAAAGAGCATTACTGACCTGTTAAGTTCAATTTCACGCTTTGCAATTTTTTTTAGACTATCGCAATTAACGTTTAAAAGTGAGACTGTCTATGACTTTAGTAATGCCTTTGTTTATGATCTGAAATGGAAAAGCGTTCATCCCCAATGACCTTTTAATTGCTGTATATCTTGCTGTATTTCATGCTGTAAGCTGAGAAAAAAAATGTAAATGTTTATAAAAAGATGTCCAAATCTCGACACTGATTATTACAGCCCACCGCAATGGGAAGCTGCAGAGGTGTGAGCACAACCCTTGTCCCTCAATGAAGAAAATGGCATTAGGGGGCTACAGAGAGGATGAGATAAAATGGCCCCATAAGGGTGACAAAGAGCTTTGGCCTTTGCTGCAGATTAGCTTGAATTGCCTGAATGCAGGGAATAGATTGGATGTTATCTATCACCGTGTGGCCTGGGTCGTTATTTAATAATTAATAGAGACTTCTTATTCGTTCAGCCCTTGCTAAAGGGTTGATGGCAGGGAGGCCTGCCACTTCAAGAGAGCCTGTCTTCCTCCTCCTTAACGACTAGGCTCAGTTAAAGGAATCACCCCATTCTTTCTCATCTGTCAGCCGGATGACAATGGTGACCTGTCAGGTATATGATTTAGATGTTGCCCTGTTTCCCATTAAACCACAGGCGCACCCTCCCCTTCTGACTGAGCTCTGCTACCAAACTGTCCATTCCGCAGCAGCTCGCAGGCTGCCCCTCACTTCCTTGATGGCTTTCCTGGCGGCGCTAATTGCTTCTCTTCATTTAAGCCACTGCGCTAATTTGCAGTGCCTCTTTATTAGGTTGGAAGGGACCCAAATTATGCCATCAATTACACACACTCTGTCTAAAACACTCATATGAGGTGTCAAAGGGTTGAGAATGAAGGAAGGGTCTCCACTAGAAATCTGGACCCCCAACCTACATTTAAAGCGAAATTCTGGTTTTCCACGAAAAAATAATTATACTTATATATCTAAATAAGTACGCTTAGTTAACCACAAGCATTGTATTAAATATGAATACATTATGTATTAATGATGCAAACTTTTATGTTTTATGTGCATCAAACACATATTGAAAATAAATGGACTGCTCAACGCAATGACAGTATCAAAGTACAAGGAAATAAGATGATGAAATATTGACTGATCAGAGAAAAAAAAGCAAACTGTTTAAATCAGCTATGTTTATTTTGTCGTAAAATAAAACAAGTTTATCTTTTCTCTTAAGATGTTGGTTTCCAGCAAGAATTTGCTAAAAAAAAAGTTCCATTACTCTCTGTGGAAGCAGTGGTCTCTTTGCATAGGTCTGGTCTGCCCGCTGAGTCAGCAGTCTAAAAGTCCATTCTAGAGCTCTCCAATCAGCAGGAAACATGGGCTTTGATAATTGAATAGCTGTAGCATTGACTTACCAAGGGTGTTGCCACTTGCTTTCAGCAACACATATGGGTGCAACCTGCAAGTATACTGCTTCTGTGTACTATTCACATTAATGGGGTGCGTTTAAAGCCTTTTACAACACATTGCTGCATGCATTTTTCTTAAGCTGATATTGGGACTAGCTCCATATTTACGCCTATGATTTGTGAATCAAATGGCCGATTGGTATGATTGCCAGATGTCCACTGATGTTTGGCCATATAATATATAAATAAACACATAATGTCAATTCTAAGCCAGACAATAGATCCAGAGAAATTACTCTTTTTTGGTCCTTTCACAATCCTCTTACCTCATGTTGATCATAAGTTTCTCCAGCTCCTGTTCCATGTGTTCTTGTAACTCTCCGGGACGCAGCAGCACCTGACATATCGGACAGATTGGGGCCTGGCTGTCAAACAGAGCAACTTTCTTCTTACCTGAAAAGGAAAGAAAAATACATTGAATGGTCTAATCTGGACAAGGGTAATCTAGAAATGTAGGGATATGGCAAAACATTTGCAATTAAAATGACAAAAACAAATTTTACAATTCTGGGCTCTGTTCACAATGATATAAAATAGTTCTTGAGCCTAAGCCCTAGGCTCCACTATCAGTTAAAACCCCTGTGTTGAATGCAGGGATTTTAATGGAATGCATGAGACGCTCATTGACAGAAATGGGGCCCGTCATAGCCCCAGATCCACTGGTCCCCGCCTCCATCAGGCGTAGCCCATCTGTGTTCACAGTAACGAAGCGAATGCCAGCGCATAGTGGAGTTTGGTTTCTTTTTGTCAGGGTGTTATCTACTTGTATTCCAGCTTTACATAGTCTAGGGCAGGGGTGCCCACACTTTTGGCTTACAAGCTACTTTTGAAATGACATGACAAAATTATAAACATATATTTATTAATATGTCCTGAGTATAGTTTATATTTAAAATTTTTATTGTGTACCTTGCTTAACCGCTATGCCATGGCACGATACAATTCTGCCCATTTTGGCCATCCTGGCCTTGTGTAAATAAATGCCAAAAAAACACGACTTGGTCTATGGTTTACAGCCATGTTCATTTATTATCCGATCCAAGATATATAGCCAATGATTATATCTATATTTGGTCCTCATCCAAAGTATCGGTTGGTGAAGCGTGCACTTCGATTCGCCAAACAACCGCCGTCGCACATTCAATGATCACATGGGGATCTCCACGGGTATGGCCGGGTATAGAGATGAAGAACGTTTTCTGCTAGGGTGACAAGTGCACCTGCATGAATGTTATGTCAAAATTGTCACGCTAGGTTATAAGTGGGATCCCAAGGTAAAAACAATGGGGAAATAAATGTAATTCAGCCGACACATCTTAGGTTTAGTAATTGGAAATGTATTACATTTTTGATTTTGGTTTCCATATACTTTAACGCCAAACTGGGTGTATGTGTCTTTCCACCTATGCATTAAAACTCTAGTCTGTTATGATAAATTTACTTTCAGAAGCAAAAGTGCCTCCCAATCCATCAGAAAGACCCCCTGGTGTACGCGTAGCACTGCTTAAGAAGCTATGGTGTACAGACTGATGTCTCTGCGCTCATATAACCGTCAGAGCTGTACTCAGGCAGGAATTGCATGACAGCAAGCGAGAATTATCCGCGGCACAGAATGATGGAAGGGTGCTGTAAAAATGCAAATTGTTGCTAATTAAGATGTTTATTGTTAAACAATGCTGTTCTTAATGCTAGATGTGTGGTGCAGACTGCAACCCGTCCACACATAAATTATCCACAGTCACTTGGAAAAACCCAACGGCTGCACTTGCACCAAATCAGAGAGACAGGGCAAAAACCGTGAATTAACCCCTGCGGGGCTCTCTGCTGCAATTATTCAAAGGAGGTCTCACCTGGAAGGTATATCTACAACAATATCAGCAGCTTGCAGGTTCAGACATAGATATGAGAAAGCAAAATACAGCATAAAGTTTATCAGTATAACAAATGTATAATAAGGCATATTTTTAGGCATTTCAAAAGATTTCTATTCACTTGTACTATGGAGCATGCACACCAATTTTAGCGGGGGTTTCCACATGCGTCAGGCCCCCCCCCCCTGCTAAGCCTATTGCTTGGCGGGAGGTCCCGACGGAGCACATTCACTTACCTGCTCGGCGGATGCTGTGTCTTCACAGCGCTGAGCCGTTCCGCCAGTGTGAGGCTGAACGTAGTGGAGTACGTTGAGCCTCTGTATCTGTGAATACCTAAACACAGCATCTGCTGTACGCTTTGCGGAGGGGGTCCCGACGGATGTGGAAACATAGCCTAAGTAAAGGAATCGTTTGGTTTTAAATTGATCACGCTGTGTGGTGGTGCAATCGATCGATCAATCAATCAATCAATCAATCAATCAATCAATCAATCGTGTATGGCTACCTTAAGAGCCCTAATCTTAAGCTGGTTATCCTATGGTTACTCACTGTACCGTATGTCCATAACATAGGGGAGGATTTATGTAGTTCTGAGCAATGCTGATGCTTATGGTAGTTTTAAAAACAGATAAATAAGGATGTCAGTAAATCATGCCAGAGTTAGAGGGATGAGATATAATATCTTGTATGAAAATGGCATTTATGATTTAATTACATCTGCACTCACGCTAGTTTTCATTAGACTTGTACTTGTCATGTACTTTCAATGGATATTTTTCAACACATTTGATTCGATGAAGACTGCATATCCAGTATATAGACCCAGTCTATTTGTCCAGTAAATTCATTCAGTATACAGATTCAGTTAATGTGTACATTGTATACATTCAACATAGACATCCCAAATCTATGCATGTATGGGGGGCTTTGATTGATGTAATAAAACCAGATATGACAAATGGGCCCATGAGTACTCAAGCTTTAGATCCCAATAAAGGAAAGACCCAACCCAGTTCATGAAATGATTCTTCATAAAAAGCTAACAAGCCACTTCCAAGTAGCAACGCCATGTCCTGGTTATGTAAAAGTGTATTTGGCAAGTCCATAGAGGAAGATACATCTTTTTTTAAACTGTATTTTCTACTGAGAGGCCTTGCCAAGCGTCTGGCTGCCAGTCCGGAGCCATATTTCCAAAATGCCACTAGAAGATCCTGAGACATTTGTGTGTTTAATTTGGCTCAGAGGGATCCAAGAATAACCCATAGAGGTATGATCGAGGACTATTAATAGGCCTCTATCTCCGGTAGCAGACAATAAGGGCACATGGTGAGCCTTTTCCTTAATAAACAAGTATTTTGTTTAGAAGGAAATCCTGTTGAGTGTGTCTCGTTGTAGAGGCCGTACGCAGTGAGGACTGTGGTAGCCTTGGTCCTGCCAACCGGTGTAATATAACATTTCTCGACAGTGATATAATACATGGAACCTGACAGCGTATAACGACCACTCAGCCTCTTTAATTTGCCATTTTCTCCTTGTTTCCAGCATAACCGTCATGCCGCTAAAATCTGAGGCTATATTATCTGGCTCATCATCTCCAGGGATTGCTCGTGTTCATGCCGCCCTTGCCTTAAATAAGATGTTTAGCAAGGCCTGTTGTCAGCCAAGACAGCTTGTTCAGCTTGCCAAGGGCCAGACAGAGGAAAATGGAGCTTTGTTATGTCTACAACAACTGTGAAAAATACTAAACAAACATGTCTTGTAGGTCTACATAAAATAAAAATAATCTGTGTGAATAGAGACTCTTCGGGGAACACCCTTCTGTTATAGTACGGAGGTCTGATACTGCGAAGCATACACATTGACTTACACCTTCCAATGTTATATTACGTTTGGTTTGTGTATAAATAATTATCGTTTTTAAAATGAAAAGCTTTGAAGCCATATTCTGTGCGGCACCATGCCTATGTAATGTGTGATGAACGCGGCCATATATAGTCTCCATTAGAAACCTATGTGACAAGGTGACAACACAATTGACAAGCTTGGAGAGTTGTCACCTTAAAACAGGACACTAACCTATTATTAACCTATTATTGAATTTAATTGTATTTAAAATTACATTATTTATATATTGACAGTTATGAGATTTTATTTATTGCATTTACATAAAGTTTAAAATATACCTAAAGCCAAAAGCGTCCCTTTACTTTTGTCTACACATGCTCCAGAAATGGGTGAATAGCATTTTTGGATAGGGAACCATGTCTATAGAACTTTCTACTTGTAGTCTCAAACAGATAAATCAGGAAACCAGGCATGATGTGTGCCAGAGCTTTGTTAAGGTCACCGTTTCGATGCGCACTTCTTTGTACAATCAATTGAACAAGGGTCTCCATGTTTGATTCCGGGAACGATTGTTTGGTGAACGTGCACGGCGATCGTTGGGGAATCGAATGCGTATGGGTACCTTAAATCTCAAAACTGTATAGATAGAGGTAAGACTGCCTCATTATATGCATTACAACATGCAATAAGCTATTTGCCCAGAGTTCAGCTTTGCGTAATTCCCGAACATCAAGCATGGCATATATTGTGAAAGTTCACATGGCACTTTTACTCAAACCATAACGCACTTGTGGTTTGTTGATCTTTTCAAGATAAAAATAAATCTCCATTAATTCTCCTCGTAAATTGTACTTATTCATAAACAGTGGTCAGATAATGAATCATTAACATTTCTCCTAACCCCACAACATTAAATACAAACGATTCTAATGACAACAAAAACTTGACATTTCCCATGATGCTCAAGACAGGCCAATGGCTCACATTCATTGTACCCCATTACATTCTTTTTTCTTGTTGCACTGTGTAATGGACACAAAATGGCCCTGAATAGGAGAGTAATGTATTAAACAAGGGTAAGTGCAAGCGATTAAAATAAGGCAGCGATGTAGAGAGTCCTCCATCGGGAGGCTGGATGAAAATAAACAACTGCAAAGGACCGTTATTATCCTGTCGTCCATGTCACTAGCCGGCTGACACGCAAGTTGGTAACTTGGCCTCTCTCTGAAAATGCGTCTCAATTTAGCCCTCTATCAGCTCGCCACGGTTTGAGTAAACGGGCCATTCAGGAGCTCTGCTGAACCGAGAGTCTAGAATGACATAGATTGGTGGGGAAGAGGACGCCGCTCACTAATGGACGTCTGCTAATGACACAGCCCTCATCGCACGGACAGTTTACATGTCAAAACACACAGCGCCTTAAATAACAGCACCCACAATGGAAAGCACTTTGAAGACTGCGTAATAAGATCTCGCTGCTGTATTTTTTTTTTAACAATGAAATCTGATGCAGGCTGTTGCATTTGAAACATCTTTTTAGAAAGGCCTCTGAATTCTATTAACGGAACAAAGAAAAAGCTGTGTTGTCCTACGCCAAAACTATCCGTCTACCGTGGAATTGACAAACCGGGACCCATTACCACATTAAACCTTATTTATAAATAATATTTATTTTCCATTTGATTCACTTATCTGTAAGACGTACATGTGATGAGTTTTGTCTATGAACAGAAATATTTAAATCTGAATAAAGCAACCTTATTGAAAATGACATAGTAATGTAAAATTATTATTATTATATCATTATTATCCTGCTATTTTTTACAGGACTGGTAACTGGTTTACTATTACTGCTTCCATTGACATGCAGGATTATAAAACCAAAGACTCTCATTTTAAATATCAACTCCAGACAGCTAAATACACAGATGAAATATGTATAAGAGAGTTCATTGACCTGACTAATTATTTGAATTTCTATTGATCCATTTCTGAGTTTTTTTTGAAAACCTGATTCTTTGTTGGTAAAGTTCACTTACAGGTGTTAGGTGTCCTCGCCTTGTGGCTCAGCAGTAAAGGGTTAGGGGCAGGAAAATGTTGACTTAATTTCAACTTCCTAAGGTGGCCACGATTTTTGAAACCATTCAAGCACAATAGAGCCGTGAAAGGGTGGAGGCAATCGAAGAAAGCTGGTTTGAACAGGGAACCAACATGTTGGTAAATCCTTGCCATTACTTTCTACTTCTAAAGGCCCCCATACACGTGTCGGATTCCCACCGGATTCCGGCACGATCGATTCCGGGCGCGTGCCTGCGAAACGATCATGCCGGAATCGCATGCAGCCCACCTTGTTCAATCGATCAGGTCCGATCGTTCAGGGGCCCAGAATCAGATCCGACAGAGAACCAACATGTTGGTCTTTCTGATCCGATTCTGCCCAGATCAGGGGATGTTGCCATTTGTGAGGTGGACAATCGGACACGGAATCGTCCCGGAATCCGTTGGACAAGGTGGTATGCAGCGATGAATACTCTTAATTGGCCGATTGATCACACCTGCGATTCCCGGCAGAATCGCCGGAATCGATCGGGGGAGTGATCAATTGGCCATGGAATCCTACACGTGTATGGCTAGCTTAAGTCTGGATTCTCCATTCAATTGACGAAGCTCAAGCGCAGGATGATGATGTCATCATGCTGCACTTGAGGGTTCATCGTTTGAATGAGTATCGACCTGTGTATGACCACAGATCAGCAATAATGTGTATGTTCTACCCCTCTCCACAGAACAGAATGAGCACTATCTGTACAAAGTGATAAACATTTGTACTAAAAGGTATTCAAAAACTTTTTTGTACATTTTATGTCATCATGGAGCAGACTTGTCCAAAGTTATAAACAAAAAAAAACAGAAAATAAAATCGAGTCAAAAAACAAATCACACTGTACTGTAGAACAATGAACAAAAATGATAATAGTAACTCTAATAAACATCAGGATAATCAATAAACTGATAACACTTAATAATCATGGGTATTTTTACATTTTGTTGTCCCAACTGTGCAGATTCATTTCCCTGAACATGATGAATGAAAGTATAGGCAAGTCCAACATTTTGAGCTTCTACTAGAATGTGAGACAGCATCATCTAGTTTATAAGGTAAAATGAATAAACAGATTATACCATTCCAATTACTTCATCATTACCCATTGCTTTGTCTTCTTCTTTTACTCTACCAGCCTGCACAACTATAGTATTATTACATCCTCTGATAAGTCCACAACCCCAAAAGTCACAATTTTTTTCTACTCCAATTTGTCTTACTAGAATGCCAGTTGCTGTATCAAACGTAACTTAAAAAATGTCTTCCTGTGTCTTTAATAAGGAAACCATGTTACAAAAGATTATGCTAATACAGTTACAAAACCTTCCAGACTATACTACTATTCCCATTGCACTTGACACCCAGGTGACATTGTCCTTGGATAATGAGAAGAGGCCTTTGAAACATCAAGACATCACAGAAAACTTCATTAGGTTTAAAACTCCCTTGTACGTCCAATCCTATTAATGCTAATAGTCATTTTCTCTGCACTCTAGAGACTTGTGATGAATGACTTTAGAAACCTACAACAGTTAAACAGGACCTAACAAATATAGAACATAATGTCCTACAGAGTTTGTAAACATAATCCAGAAATGTGGAAATGTCCTGAATAAACCTGACTACATCGAGCCCAGGGGTAGCCTCACTGATAAGATGCACTATGCTGAACTATTGTATTGTATCGTATTCATTCTTTAAGGACTATGTAAGTATACCAGGGGTGGGCAAAGTTTTGACTTGTGGGCAACATTGGCTTCTTAAATTTGATAAAGGGGCCAGACCAAGAGCCTGTAATGGTCTCTCAGCATAGGTGTGCCAATTTCATGCATCGTCTGCATCACCCTAACATAATTTCCGATCGAATGAATTTGAGGAATCTACTTTTTTTTTGCAGCCTGCGATCGCTTGTTGGAAGAGACGGATGAGAAACCTGTTAACCAAAGGAGTTAGGAAACGACACGTTTATGGCTACCTTAAGATCTCCAGTGAACTGTCTGTGTCTTTTGGCCGGTTGTGAACCACTGATTGTCTGACATTTTCATTACAAACATGGGTATAATCAGACATTCATCTGGGCTTGATGCCATCCCAACAGATGGAAGGAGGGGTTAGCCTTGACAAAGATAGTGCCTGGGTTTCACGTACATGAGTTAAGAGGCCAATGACTGGAAAATGGTATTGAAGTATTTTGCATGGCCTGATAATGCCGCCAGATTCTAAAGAAATGAAGATTTAAAGTTTATATTAATGGAGAAGTATAGCATAATCAATTGTTACTGTTGAGGTAATGTGAGTGTCCTCCCCAGACTTTTACCATTAACCATTAACTCTAATGGTTAACCTTGGGACTAGAAATCTATGGGGTTATATTGGGCAGACGAGCTTGGGACAATGATGACTTGAACAACTGTATATAAAGAAACAGCAGAACCATGACTGCTGGGTTGAGGTAAGTATGTGGATACTTTGAGTTATGGGGAATAGGGAGAAAAGGAAAAAATTACTAGATCTTAGAGTGAGGTTATTATTTAATGTTATTCGGTTATGGTTTACACCTACTTTGAGAACTGCTCATTCCATATTATCCTTGTTTCAGCAACAACAGACAATTTGGTTCAAGAGTTTCTGCAAGCTGTCACTTTTATACCACCATCCTGCTCTCTTATCTCTTGAATATAAAACATTGCACTATTAATCTGTATGTCTACTTCAGGGTACAAGGTACATCCCTGCTAATGGGCTTCGGTGTTAAATATACAGATAAACTAACACCCCTCTTGATAGTGTTGACAGCAGGTTTTAAAGAGGGAAAAGAGAGCGCCTCCTCCCTCTGTGCAGGGCCAGAGGTATCCAGTAGGCTGTACAGAGATGAGAATCCAGGAGAGCGAGATAAATGTACAGGGTAATAATTCCAGAAACTTGTAGGATCCGTGCAATCACTTTATAAATTAGGAATGGGGGGGAGGAGGGAGGCGGGAGAGGAGTTAAAAGGCTGTGAGAGATGTATCACAATTACTGCCTGGGCTGTAATGAGGATCTTGTCACTGAGCTGTCACAAAGCTTCAGCCTAGCTTCTCCCATTCAGTAATAATAATAATAATATAAGAGGTGCAGGATGCTGAATAAGAAAAAAAAAAAGAGAGATGGAGCAATCCATACGCCGGTTCCTGGCCACTCCAGTGTTCCTTTCACCGGTGGCCGTGCAATATAAGATGCCACACTCGACAGGCTGAGATAAAATTGATAGGGAGGGTGGGTGGTTTAAGAGTGGAAAAGAAAAAGGAGGGTACCGGCGCTGATCGATACCACTAAAAGCCACGAGACACCGTGATGGAAAGCAATTTTTTTGTCTTTGCTAAAGTATGGTAGCGAGCGGACGGTGATTCATGATGCTAACGGCGGCTAACGAAAGGCTGACAGGGCAATGAATTCTAGATGAAAGTTCGGCGTCTCCGAAGACAAAGCAAGGCAGAGAGAGCAAAAGAAAGAGGGTAGGGTGGGCACCACAGTGTACAGCATGAAGAACGTAGACAAGGCCAAATCCACCCAAACTGAACAGGTTGTGAATTCAAACACAGACTTGATTTTTAATTTTTTTGTGCTCTGAGTATAAAAACAAAGATCATATTTTTACATTAAATCCATGTTTACACCTTTTAACTGTTTATTTAACTGCTACTGATTACCTTCTGTACTTTGGAGATCACCAAGTGCTTAAACTCCAGTGATAGCTTAATGGCATTTCCTAGGGCGGACTTCTGATGGACAACCACCCATCTCTGAAGCTTTAGTAAGTAAATCCACTTTTGGACAGGGAGGAAATGACCGGCTGTATGACAAAGCCTAAATCTATAGAGCCTTTACTTATTTATAGGACTTAGAACTGTTTTAAAGTCTTGAGACATTGCCATTGAATATGCATGGTTGCGGTAAGTGTTGCGGTAAGTGTTGCGGTAAGTGACAAAGATAGACCATTGGCAGTCTAGTCATTCTTTTTTAAATGGATTCTTCTATCAATTGTGGTGTTAAAGATGCAGGACTGCAATTGAGAAGGCGGAAACAGAATTATGTCAGTTGCAACTTTTCTCCTGCAGGCATAAAAAAGGGAAAGTAAAATGGGTATTATGGATATATTCCTTCATAATGCCTGTGGGGGTTGATGTGCCTACAGATGTCTTGGAAGCAATTTGTGGTCCATGATTCTGTCTTTCTGCTTTGGTCTACCCTCTTCCTGCTTTCTATCGGAGTATCTGGAGAAAGACTTTATAGGAAATAAGATTTTAGGATGTATTTAACAGTCCGCAGATTGTCCGCAGATACTAAAACTTTCCAAAGGATTAAGGATGATTTTATGTAAATCTACCATAAGGGACTCTACTACCTCCCCCCTTTCTCAGGCCCGTTCCTGGACAATCTCCATTTGTTGAATGATATTAGGTATCACGCAATCTGTCACTCTGCATTAGCTATGAACTGCATTATGGGATGAGTGTGTATGGTGTCCCAGCATGCTTCAGGAGCTGGGATTCCCCTTATATCAACACAAAGTTTTCATGGATCACAACTAACATGACACAATACAGAATAATTATATTTGTTACAGTTTGTTTTGTGTCATCATTCTTGCGCCTGATTAAACTTATGCACGCACTGTACTTCCGCTTAGAACAAGCATATTTTCCTTCTGTGCCTGACTTTGTAGAAACCCATGATACAGGAATGTTTATAGATGACAGTGTGACTGTGCTGCCGTGGCATGGAATATGTCGGATATCAGTTATTTAACATTTGATTTATGTCATCATATGTGAAGCAGTACTGAGTGTACACTGTAAAGACCAATGACACAATGTGATAATTCTGAGCTTTAGGTTATACCCCTGGGATGGCATAAGTATTCCTGATCAGAGATGTAAGGACACCCCAGGATTGACCACTTCCATCAGACACACTTCATACCCTCCTCAGCATTGATTTTACCTCCAAACTGAAAAAAACACATTAAAGAGGACCAGAGACCTGGACCCTGGGGAGAGGTAAGCCAACTCTACAAAGGCCGGAGGGATCTCATCACATCTTTGTGTGAAATGAGCAATTTAACACACAATCCTACAAAACAGAATGATCAGTCCCATGGAACTAGTGCATATTCATATCTATCTATCTATCTATCTATCTATCTATCTATCTATCTATCTATCTATCTATCTATCTATCTATCTATCTATCTATCTATCTATCTATCTATCTATCTATCTATCTATCTATCTATCTATCTATCTATCTATCTATCTATCTATCTATCTATCTATCTTTACAACTGTGTTCTTACAAATCTTTTTTGTTTTCAATATTTTTTTTACTGAATATTAAAACAGGAACAGTTGGATATACATATTACAAAGGAAATATGCAAACAATTTGTTTTTTTAATTTGAATAAAAATGTCACATCTTACAATCTTACTTGTGTTACCTCTCTCATTTGATATCAGTGATGTCACCACTCAGTGGATAGAAGTGATGTCTCCAGTCTTATTTAGGATAGCAGTGATGCCACCAATCTCTCTTTGGGTAGCAGTGATGTCCCTACTCTTATTGGGTAGCAATAATATTACCTCTCTCATTTGGTAGCAGTGATGCTACCACTTTCTTTGGGTAGCAGTGATGCTACCACTTTCTTTGGGTAACAGAGATGTCACCATTCTTTAAGTAGAAGTGATATATTCATTCTGTTTGGGTAGCAGTGATGTCCCTACTCTTATTGGGAAGCATTGACACCACTGCTTTCTTTGGGTAGCAGTGAGGTCACCATTCTCGTTGATTAGCAGTGATGTCAGTGTACTCATGTTTGTGAGGCTGGAACATATGTGAAGTTCAGCGTTGTCAAACAAAGAACTTTCTTTGCCCTCCTGAGTTCCACTATAAATACACAGACACGTATACAGCATAAAGGCCCCTTCCCTTGTGATGTTTTTGTGATTTCCCTCTATTAAGTGGTGTTTATTCCTGAACACACACCTCTCAAGTGCTCCCAATTTGCTGTAACACAAACAATCTCTGTTGTAGTGAAGGGACACTGCTGGATTCTCATAAAACAGCTGCTTTCTGCAGGTCAATAAGAGCCGTACTCGCCTTCAACCCCCTCCCGTCCACCTCAATAGTTGCTCTCTCACCTCTCCCCGCACTGTCCGCACATGAGGACGCATACAAAATGCCCATTGCAGCCCCTGGCACTTTATTCTGCACCTCCAGGCTGCTAAATGACTTTGAGAAATGGA
>CM070038.1:34174736-34202476 GCA_036250615.1 Ptychadena robeensis | reverse complement strand
ATAAAATCGCCTTAAAGTCCCAGCACAGCCCGCCACCATCAGCACATCCGCTCCGGCACTGCGAAACAGCTCAATTAGTAAAGTGAATATATTATATAAAGTCTAAAAGATTAAACCATCATCGTCAGCCCATAATTTTAGCGAGGTAGTCAGAGCCGCTGCTCGCTCTTATTAACTCCCCAACAAATGTGATGAAAATGTTCAAACAGAATGTTAATGCAATGTTACGTGCAATTTTCCCAGGCGGCTGTGTGCTGAAATATTTCTTTATTAATAGTAATTGAGGGTATAAATTATGAATGGAGAGATTTTCTCCTTTCAGAAGGACACTCATCATAATGACAATAAGTCTTTATAATTGTCTTTTTTTTGGAGAGAGGAGCGTTTGGGGGTCATCGAAGGAGTAAAGGAAGGGGGGCCGGAGAAAAAAGGGCATATTAGCCTGGGTAGCGAAAAGGAAGTCCGGCGGGATATTTATTAGTGTTTGCGCTATTCTCATGTTAACACTTTGCCTCCCAGAGTTTTTAGCAAATTATAAGTTGGCAGTTGAAGATGGTGCATGTGCCTCAGACAAGGGGGCAAACTAATGAACGTGTGAATAAACCGGCAGCAAAAACGGTTGGCAAAATGAACAAATCACAATAGTTTGGTCCATTGTACAGCATTGCCTTCTAAGAATTGTTCAGGAATGTATACCCTACAATGCTTATATATACCAGATACCCTACAATGCTTATATAATACCCTACAATGCTTATATATACCAGAGCAATTTTACTACAAAATCTTCACCGAAAGATATAGAACTATGGTATCCAGCATGTTCTGGGGCTTATAATGTCTAATGCAGACATGGGAAAATTAAGGCCCATTGGCCACATAGGCCCTTTAGTCTTTTATTTTGGCCCTTTGCCACCTTGGTGTCAAGACACTCTGGCTCCCCTCATTCCCTGCAAGTGAAGATAACACCTAGAGGATAATTGTTTAGAATATCCATTCCTAGCTAGGACCCCTATGCCTGGCAACCATTGCAGGCTCTTGGTCCAGCCCCTAAGAACCCATTGTGGCCCACAAGTTGAAAAGTTTGCTCACCCCTCGTCTAAGTGGTTAACTTAACTATATCAGGATAAAACAGTTTAAACTCATCATGTAAAAATGTGCTTGTATATTAAAAGGGTTTTAGACAACAAAGGATATCAGTCTCCAAGGTACACTGATAGACAAGAAATAAGTACCCTAGTTCAGAATTACTAATCTGAACTACTCCAAAGTGAATCAAGGGTCTTGTAACTGAGTGTTGGATAGAATTCCATTTTTACTTAAAATTACTGCCAAATCCACAAAATTATAGATCCTGTATGGGTTAGGGGTCTGTGCCCCCCTAATGTTACCCTGTATGCCTACTATACTTATGGTGCGCTCTTCTCTTTCTATGATTTTCTTCTTTATCCCACATTGGCTACCTATTCCACACTTCTTTTTAGATTTCTATATATAAGTCACAAAGCAGCTAAACATTTGCACGTTGAATAGTGTTAATTAAAATAATTCTAAGACAGGGGCCTGCAACATGCCGCTTCTGAGCCATGTGTGGCTCTTTAGCCTCGTTGTTGTGGCTCCCTACCAGAAAGGCAGGGAAGAAAGAGAGCAAGCATGAAAGAAGAAAAAGTGGGCTGCAGAAACAGCTGTGGCTTCTTGTTCTCCTTCCCTTCTCCTCCACCCAATGCAGGAGCTGACAGGTGCCACCACAGAGAACAGACATGCTCCTACCTTTAACCGCGGACACATATGCTGGTGGAAGTGGAGCTGCCTGGAAACAGTGACTGAAGGGACCAGACCTGAGAGCCACTGAAAACCACAGGTTTCCAGTAGGCTAGCCAGCAGTACTGAGGGTAGGAGCATGGGTCACTAGAGGGGGAGAGAGTGATGTAGCATAAAAGGGGTACCCAGCCACAAATCCCCCACTAAGACCTCCTCTCACCAAAATTCCAGGACACGACCTAAAACAGGAGAGGACGAGGCCTCAACCATAGAGCAACTCCCATAAAAAATATAAATATAAAAAGGAGAGGAGGGCCACCTTTTATATCCAGTCTTTAGGCTCTTTGCAGACACAATGCATTATGGGCTGATGCACTGCAGTGCGCAGTAACGCAGAATAAAGCATACACAAGTGTGAATGTGTTATGTTTTGCAGCTCCAGACTTTTTTCGTTAGTGAGAATGGGGGCAAAATGGCTCTTTTGATAGTAAAGGTTGTTGACCCCCTGATATAAGGTAATCACAATGTTAAAATTCAACCAAAAAAGTGGACCTTTCAGCAAACATACTTTATAAGCTAAATAAATAACGGACATACATGGGTTGATCCGCCATTGATTGTAGGAGTATCTTTTTAAGTGTTTCCACTTATTTGTGTCTGATCAATTTTAAAGAATGTGAACCCTCCATCTTCATAACTGGAGAGGAATCAAATGTTTTTTTATCTATTACACTGTGTGGTAGTATTACGGATTTACAGTGAAAGTGTATGATATTCCTTTTGTCATGTAAATCCCGGTTCTTGCCTATACACACTTCTTTACTTGTATGTATACAATCATTTAAACAATAGATGAAATAATTTACTGTTGAACTATTTTGTCATTGTGTCCCATTTGATTAATTATAACATGGATTGGTTTTCACTTCTCATTTTCTAAGTACTTAGTAATTTGGCTCAAATAATGTTTTGTTTCATATTTGTACTTGTTATTGTGTGTTATATGTTATTGTGTTATGTATCTGACATGTTAGCCTGCATAGGTAAAAAAAAACTAAACACTGACTTCTTTCCTTTAGACCAAAACATATAACTACATTTCCTATTCCTTCCTTCAGCAGGGATAAAGGAAGGGGATGACCTATGCATCAAAGGTCATCTGCAATGACCCCTCCGGTCATCTGCTCTATCTCTGGCCAATCTCTGTCAAATTACTTGAAATTTATGGTAAATCGAGCAGCAGAATTAGTTCCTCTACCCTCCAGTCATAATACTTATAGCTGCAAAGATGACAAAGGGTGTTCTTTAATTGTTTACAAATATGAGGTTTGTAAGCTAAGCTTACTAGCCCATAGAAGGATGATTTATTTGGACTACAACAAAATGGCAGCCATGACCGTCTGTCACCAATTACTCTGTACATTTTAAAATGTCAGGCATATGGAAACCACACTCAAACAAATGGTGATGCTTGTTTGTCCATCTGCGGAAACGGTTCAGTGCCCTCCGCCAAGCAGCTGGACATCTTAAACGCTCCGTCAACCTCCAGCTCACCTCACCTCTGGAAGGGCTAATTCAGTTAGGGCGATGGCATTAAACGCCTTGAAGAATATCCGGACACAGAACTGCTAGAGGGCTGATACATTATTAAGCGCTTCTTGTGCAGTGTCAGATAGATTAGGCAGATTTAATCGGTTTATCGCCACCATTGCCCCCAGTACCGTCTCAGCCAATGCTCCTTAACTGCGTTACTCGCCTTCCATGGAGTCTGACGATAGAATATTGGTTTTACTGGCAATTCACCTCCACAGAAACTTTGCCTTTCTGACCTCACTATTCCACGCCCGTCTCGTGACACCGATGTCTTCTTTTCAGCTGAATCAGTGTCTTGCAAACAGATCGCAACCTCAGGCAGCTACATCATGTCCAGGGCACCATGTCATTACCCAGAATATTCCTTTCTTCAACAATTTTCCTTCATGTTTCTTGAATACGCAATAAATAAAATACATTGCCATCAACATAAATGCTTTACGTGCGTATAAACCCTAACACCCTTCCCTATATATACCTCCTTCTGTTACAGGATGACGTTTATAGCATAAAATACAGTAAAAAGCCATAAATAACAATAAATAAACCTTAAAAGAATGATAGCCTGACTGAATGCCACAAAGACCAGACGTATGTTCAAGGAATTAAAAACATTTTAGAAATACATTTTCTTTATCAACTTGTTTTCTGATCAACAGGCGCCAGTATTAAACCCCCCAATCAAAGTCAGCTACAAATTATTTCAAAATAAAACAGGCAATTTATTGGATCATTTGGACTCCGGCATGGACGAGCCGGTGGGATTATGGTGCTAGCAGCTCATCGGATTGGAGGCGGCCTCTGGCTCTACTCGGCCTCTGATTACGACTTGCCTCTTTAGGTAATGAATTTTTTAGCATGACCATCTCTTCTGCTGGCAAATTGCTGACCTGGTGCTGATGCAAATACACAGTGGAGGGAATATAAAATCTAACATCTCCACACGGTGTAAGCCTTACCACTAAAAAGAAAAAAAAGTTACCATTAACCAATTCCATTCGTTATATTAAAGGAGGACTCTGCTGACAAATTGTAAATCTGGAATCTCTAAAATTTGATGCATGCTATCCTGCTTTAAAATCCAATGTATTCTGCCTCCCTCTTTCTTTTATACGACCCTTTCATATTTATTAATTTTGCATGTTTGCCTTTTTTCGCTGTCATGTATTTTCTAATTTTAACATTTTTATTGCATGCTAAGGCACAACCTTAGTGTCTTAAATCTGAAATCTCATCTTTTTACACAAAATGTAATGGCGACTGCTGTCCCAACGTCGTTGTTAAGATCAATTTTATATCTTCGTTGTCCTGCGGCTTTTTCAACATCTTTTACCCGGTTTTATGTGTCTGAAGCTGCGGCTCTCCCCTATCTATTACATGTCGCCCTCCGCATCTCCTCCAGCTCCCCCCTTCTCTGACAACATCTCTATCCCTGGGGGCAGCCTGGCTCTGTCATGTTGGACTCAGCTCTGCACAGACCCCTCGGTCAAAGGAGATTTAAGACCTTCCCATATCTCTGGCAGTAAATGGCCCCATAAAAGTGACAGAACGACGCACATTGGGACGCCTGTTAAAATTTTATTACTAATCACTTGCAAGCTGGTCAGTCTATTTAACCTGAGCCTGTTCTATTGAGGGGTCTACACAACTTTCTCCTTGACATCTGCCTGCTGCAATAATCCTCGCTTTGATGGTTTTTCAATGGTTCAGGTGTGTGGTGCTCTCGTTGCTCATATACAAAATTCAAGCTTAAATTGCCCATTTTATTATTCTTCAAATTTCAGATCCTAAAGCCCCCCATAGACAGGCAGACTCCTCCATGCAATTTCTGTACAACCAACTTTTCTTCTACCAAAACCATGTAATAGGAGGACCTTTCTACACCTTCCAACCACTATGTATTCTATCAGGGAGGTCACTATACTACATAGTTGTTGGTAAGTCTCATGAAAGTTGTATGGAGAAGTCTGCCTGTCTATGGGGGGCTTAAGCGGGATTGCACTAATGTGTCTCACCCTATCCATCAACATGAGACAGAAATGAGAAGGTCCAACCTACCAGTGACTACATAGAGAGACACAAACAATTGTTTTAGCTTAGCATGCATATTTAGAGATCTGGTTTGGACTTTAATTGGGGTAAAGCTCCTACCCAGGCCCATAGGAGACAATTTCTGAGCAATGTCTGTAGAGAACATAGAGTGTGTGCACATGCATACAACTATTTCTCTGTCTAGTCATAATTTATCAGTAACTTTTTTGTTATGGTAACACTTAAGGTCCCCATACACAGGTAATTTTTTAGTTCAATGCCCAAACAAATGATCGCCGTGTGCGTTCGTGGAGAGCAAATGCGGCCACCCTTTCTTTAAGCAGAATCAATCGAGCAGAGTAAGCTTGATCAAACAGGGAACCAAAATGTTGTTAAATCCCTGTCAACGAATGCTCAAGCGCAGTGTGGTGACGTCACCATGTCCGCTCTATTGTTCATCGATTAAGCAGGTGCTGACCTGTGTATGGGCACCCTTAGAAACCCTTGATGTCATGAAACTAATAAAATAGCACATGAAACTGTAGCATGCAAATAGTATGCAGAGTGTTACTTAACCAATCAGGTACAACATCTGCTGTGCTTAACCACCCTGGCGTTACGCCCAAAGCCAGTACGGGTGCAGTTTGACCTTGGGTCAAACTGCGACCGTGCTGGGATCAGGCGCAATCGCCAGCTCTTCGTGAGCCTGCAGCAATTCTACATAGCTGCAGGCTCACGGAGCTTCTCCGGCCCTGTGTCTTCTGCGTCATCAGTGACAACGAAGGGGGCGTAGCGCTATAGACCTCCAGGCTAATAGAGGGGGCATCGCTTTTTCACACACACACCACCGGCAGCATGTAGAGAGCCAGGAGGACAGTGGGGAATCACTGTACTCCGCTGCAATTGCCTGGGCAGCAGTTTTCACAACATTTTTCATGGTGCGAAAAGCCCGTAACGCCAAGGAGGTGAATTGGTTTAGTTTTAGGCTGCATTCAATATGCAATGCATTGTAGTCACTGCAGCAAATAGGCTGTAGAAGATCAGCTACACTGACATGAAGCACAGGTTTAAAAAAGAACAAACTAAAAGTCACCTAACATAGCGTACTTGAAGTGAAAATGCTGAAAATGGAAGGATAGCGCAGGCTATTGTAAAGGTACCTCTAAAGCCCCCCATACACCACATACAATTACCATGCAACTTCTGTACAACCAACTTTTCTTCTACCAAAACCATGTAATAGGAGGACCTTTCTACACCTTCCAATCACTATGTATTCTATCAGGGAGGTCACTATACTACATAGTTGTTGGTAGGTCTCATGAAAGTTGTATGGAGGAATCTGAAGGTGTATGGGGGGCTTAAAAGTAAAAACCGCCTACAAATTTCAAGTGTAATTTCAATTAAACTATTTTATTTAAAATAAGATTTTGATATCTCTAATGGTGTTCAGTATTAAAAATTCGTGCTCACACCATGAAAATCATGAAGAATCTTAGGCAGGAACAGAGAGCAGAGCAGAATTAGCACTACAGGTGGCTCTAAATTGTTTTAACAAGAAGAATTAACTCAGATCCGTCCAGAGTAAAAATAGGAAGTGGCTGCTTCCGGAAGCACGTGTTTGCAAACTTTTGTTTCCAGGGCACAGATTAAGTCATTAAGCGTGTCAAAGTTTGGAAACAGTCTGTGGAGGGGAGTGCAGATGCCATTGACCTCTGAACATTTGCTACTGAATTAGGTGGCCTCACACTAGGACCAGATGTCTGCCCACTAAACCTGTTATTCAAAGATCAGATTTGCTTTGTGTTTCAGTCCCCTGAGCAGACCTGCATGGATCCCTGACAGGTGTCTGGACCAGGACATACAAGAAGAATTGCCAAGGAGTTATCTGACCTCTGGAAGGTCACAGCAAGGGTCAGAGGTCAACTGTGTGTTGTCTGGCTCTATCATCCTGCACAGAGAAAACAAAGTGTTAAATGTCCAGTAATTAGGGGTGTTAAAGGAACACAATCCAAGCACTTTACCTCAGTTCATGGAAGAGACATGTGATCATTGTGCAATGGCCACTGCCAAAGATTTTGTACTTCTAATAGTAGTTAAAGCACACAATATAAACATGGATAGCAATACTATGCACTAGTACATGGATGAATGATTTTAACATTATGTTGTATGGTTTTAATTATCCTGTTGTTTTTAAAATTTTGCTATTGTTTAGTTTTTTTCTGTTTCAATAATTTTTTTAATTAAATTAAATGACAAAAAAGTCTAGTAATTATTATAGCCAAAAAAGGTTTAATTTTCACACAGATGAATCATGTCAATCAAGTACAATGCTTCAGGCACCTTAGAACATAGTCCCAATGCTAACAATATCTAGGGAGTAGTCTAAAGCCCACCATACACCTTCAGATTCCTCCATACAACTTTCATGAGACCTACCAACAACTATGTAGTATAGTGACCTCCCTGATAGAATACATAGTGATTGGAAGGTGTAGAAAGGTCCTCCTATTACATGGTTTTGGTAGAAGAAAAGTTGGTTGTACAGAAGTTGCATGGTCATTGTATGTGGTGTATGGGGGGCTTAAAGGTCCCCATAAACAAGGCGATTCTGCCTCGATAGATGAGGGATCGACTTCAGGGTGATGTGTCATCCCGCAACAGCCGGCCTCTCAGCTGATCGGATTCAAAGTAATGGGATCAGCCGGGAATTTACTGGCATGTCGAATCACAGTGATCTGACATGCAGGAGCTTCCTGGTCTATTTCACCAGGTGGGGCCACCCGGTTTTTGGCTGAGCTATTGTTGGGTACCTTTAGCTGCTCAGACTATAATATAACAAAACTAGAACTACCGTATGTGACACATTGGAAAATATTGTTTAGTTATTAAATATATTGCATGGACATTTTTTAGGTTTCAGCTCTAAAAGTACATACAGATGGTAGGTTTTCAATGTTCAATTCAATCAATATGTAGCAATCATATACAGATGTATTTAGTGATATGGCGTGATGGAAGCCTACATGAAGTTGTGAGAACAATCAACCCCCTAACCCGGGGCAACTCCTCTCTCCCCACTTAATATAATAGGCAGAAGCTGGGAAGCTCATCTTTCCTGTGATCAGCAAACAAATAACAAAAACCTCCCCCTCAAAACAGTCATTTTTATTTAAGTCTTTAGGCAATAAAAACCTGGAAGCAGAGGTCACACCAGGAGCTCTATGTCATAGATCTGTTTTTCATGCAGTTTTAGCTTATTTTGCATAAATTACATCACAAATTTTGAATGCAATTTTACAGATAATAAGATGCACCAATAATGTACAAATATGAATAGACTTGTTATATTACAGCATGCTGTTTACTGTTCTTTACATTGATGAGGATGAGAACCTGAAATACAACATATTAATGTAGCACAAATAGCTATTGATGTGCAGTTCCATTCTCCTATGGAAAATGAGTACTGCCTGGGCCTTCCATAGAACAGTATGTCTGCCTACTGAGTGCCCATTGCCTCTTAAGTTGGCCTTGTATATTGAGTGGGTTAATCGGAGGTCATGTTTTGGCTTTGCTGATAGTAATTTCATTTGGCCTACTATCCACATTTATTTGGTTTTGTTTAGTGCCCCTACACACTTATTTTATTCCCTCTACTCACTTTGCATATTGATCTGGTCCTAATGGAGGAATCGGACACCGGGCCCTCTCCACACCTCTTCTCCAGACTGTGGCAGACAATCAATGACTCAGGACAGAGGGTCCTAACCCTTCCACAGCCAATTATTCCATTATCACAACCTTCTGACCCCAGAGATTTCATAGACAAGGCATGTATTTTGTGGGCTGGGCATTTTCTTTTCCAGGACGGGAAAAAGAAAGGGAAATGACGATTCAAGACAAAATAAAGAATGGAGAGGGATGAAAAAGCAAAGATAAATAAGGAGTCAGAAGGGGGTAGAAGAGGAGTGAGGAAGATAGAAAGGAGGAGAGAAGAAGAGAAAGGACAAATGAGAAAGTGACAGAGAGGAGAAGAAAGTATGGTTAAAAGGGACAGAAAAGAGGATGTGACCAGTCTCAGAATTTCAAATGAAAATAAGCAGAATACCTATAAGTATGTTGGCTCCCACATACCATGTGCTCACTAGTTTATCATTAATTTATGGATGAGGGACAGCAAGACAATCCCAGAGATATTCCTGAATAATGTGACGTTAAAGGGAATAATATATGGGGTAAAACACTGTGTCTCAAACTTTCTTCAAGGCTAAAAAGTTCAGCATGCAGAGAGTTTGTTTGGAGCGTGTTATCTTTTACTGGAAGATGTCTGCTCTAGTCTGGAGACTTCCTGCAATGCTGGCCGGCCAGCAGTCTGTTTCATTTTTTATTCCTCGCCCTTTGAACGTCAGAAACAAAGCTTATTTAACAAGTTAGCCCACATGTGTTGCACAGCTTCTGCAAGCCCTTTAACCACCGTGAGATATGGAGATATAAAGCTCTATATTATTTTTGGCAGTCTTTTGAGCACAGATGCGGAAAGTGAGGGCCAATTGCGCACTCTGGCATCTGCTCTCAGGGAAAGACGCGCCTTATTCCACCGTCCAGTCCTGACAGGAACCGAGGAACAAAGGTGGAACCTGAGACCCAGGAATACAATTGTGTCAGAATGTTAAATGTCCAGATCAATGGATTTCACACTGCGAGCTGCTGAGGCCTCGAGAACACATTCTGAGATTGAACCCTCGGCTCAGTCTGAAATACAAACCTGAAACTCAATAATGTAAAGAGGAGCCATCACCGCCCTCGAAGGCCTTCAGTGAGCACAGCAAATTGGGAAACTTGTCAATGAGTCAAAACAGTCAGTGTCAGGGCTTGCTGAATGTCAGTGAGGTGAAATGAGCATCTACTGAGCGCAGAGAAGAGAGACCAAGGGGGGCAATTAATACTATCACCTTATTGATATGACATCATCATCACACAGGACTCCGCCCACTTTGGCAGTCTAAACCTTTCTCTTTCCTTCAACTCTGTCTCATTGTCTGTCTCTCTTTCGTGTGCACATGCCTGTCTATAGTCTAGCACGCTCATAACATCCATCTATCTTCATGAAAGGTCAAGTGTCAGCATGTTAGAACGTTTGACATTTCGGATCCCATGAAGAATTGGCATGGGGGAGACAAAGGTTGAGCTTGTAAAAAAATGGATGATGGGCTGGATCTACGTATATTTGACTGCAATTCTAACAAGTTAAAAGAGTACCTGTTGTTCTAATAAAATTATATGAGTTTAAATAAGTAAATACAACTACACTCATACTGCTGGCTGTTTAACACAAATCACATATCTGCTCCTCAACCATTCATGTGTAAATAGGACTTTCAGATGAAAAGCTCAGTACACATATGGTTGGAGGACAGTGCGGCACTGGGTCCAAAGATTACAGGTGGTAGGGTCCCGTAAGCAGGAGCTACAGAGCAAGAACAAATAGCGTATCTGCCTTCTACTTTAATAAGGGGCATTAAATGAACAGTGGAAATATCTATGAAAGTTCTCATATACCATAGCCAAAGGTTATCTGAAGAAGTAAGTCAAAGCAATTGGACTTACTGAAGAGGATCTACAAGTCAACTAAAGCCCACCATACACCTTTAGATCCCTCCGTGCAATTTCCTTTAAATCTGCCAACAACTCTGTAGTCCTTGGTCCTCCCTAATAGAATGCATTGTGATGGGAAGGTTTAGAAAGGTCCTCACATTACATGGTTTTGGTAGAAAAAAGTGGATTGTAAAGAATTTGTATGGTAAGATTATAAGGTGTATGGGGGCTTTAACTGGCTTTCTCAATTCAGAATTATATAGTCAGCCAGGTTCTGTATTAACCTCCCTAGCACATCATTTTCAATGGCATGGTATGGGCAATCGCGGCAGTATACAAAGTACCCCTGTCCACAAAGCCAGCGTCAAAAATCACGCTGGCTGTGTGGGCTGGAAAGCCGATGCACCTCCCTTAACATGGAGGAGAATTGCTGCAGCTTTCCGTGGGTGTATCCAGTGCACCTGATGCCCACTAAACTAGCGGCGAATCCAAATGCTGAACACACTTGGTTCGTCTGAACCGCTAGGGAGGTTATGAAAGCTAGCTACAGGATGATGAAACATTTTTAAGAAAACTTGCTCTGACTTTCTGCTGCAGATATGCCTGATAAAAATCCATATGGTCATCTCACAACAATTTTGCAGATTCCCAAGTAAACTGCAAATGTAAATGAACCCAGTGAGACACTTCCAAGAGAAGGGGCTATACTGAAAAACTGACTCTTGCCGAGAATTTATTAAATCCTAGAAAACTGTAGCACTAATCTGATACTGAATTTTCTAATTATTTCTTGATTTGTGTTAAAAGATAAAACAACAAATCTATACATTTATACACACATATCTATATGTTTTTGTGTCAGAAATTATACAGAGATTGTATTTGACATAATATATTTGGTGAATACCTTCTATCTACACAGAAGGTTCCACATTTAAATAAATGCGCCCTCCTTTGGGGTTTTTCCCGACAGTCGTGTTTATAGATGGTGTATTTCAGGAAGACGGCACAGACCACACACAGTTGTACAGTACAATGCAGGTGATGCGAAATATGGATGAATTGCTCAGTGTGCGAGATCACATGTATGGGAACTTACAAGTGAACAGCTGAATAATCAGAATATATAGAAGGCTTGGCAACCTGTAGAGCCCCATATGTAAGGGGGAACACACGTCCCAGTATGCCCTGATACTAGAGCATGTATGATGGGAGTTGCTATTCTTCCACATACACAGGGTGACACATAATATGGAAAGTGTATTTGACATACTTTCTAAATTCTTTATCACACCAGTAGATAAGATCTGTGGTTGGTCACACTTGTTGCATGCCGATAATGAATACTAACCTTTACAGCCACTGATGATCCATTTACATTTCCTGGGGTGGTTTAGATTTTCAGTGACCCCATCGGGTGGTGCTTGACCCTGGTCCCATCCCGCTGCCATCTTCACTTTGCAGTATGGGTGGTGTGAACCTTGGACCGCACGCTGCCTGTTTACTCAACATGTGAAACATATGTCACCCCAACAAGGCAATGTTTATTGTCCAACGCGGCCCCTGCGGCGTTCAACTCTTCTGCTTCATCTTGTCTTTGTTTTTTACTTTGATTTTAATTCACTTTTGGAAGTTAAACTCGGAAAAAAGAAATTAAGTGAGACCACACCGAAGAGGGATACACATCCATTCCTTAACCACATGAAGAAAGATAAGTGAAATCCCATTACTAAAGAAGAGCTCATCTATAGGATTTATTAGTTATTATACATATAAAAACTTGTTCGGCAAGTCTGTAAATGGTGAAAACAGGAATTTTATTGAAAAACATAACTGTTGACTATACACAGTGCACACAGCAACCTAAAGACCATCCAGTTGGGGTTTGCAACTGGTTTATAGATATATGGTTGTATATATGGTTTAAATGCTGCCCAGTGACCAGAGATCATACTGCAGGAACAATGGGTCTGTGATCGGATGGTACAGCAAGGGAGGGGTGGACTCTGTAGGGACAGAGGAGAAAAAAAACACTCAATCCATCTTTCAGAAATCCGATCCTGGAGCGGCGAGCCCCAGAGATGTGAGTAAACCGCGTTTTACAGAATTAAAGGGGCAACATTTCATGGAAAATTCAATAAATGATCCTGTATAGCCAGACGTCTGTAAACAAAGGTCTCCAAATTGAATCACACTGAGGATGAGCGGCCACTTTGATGGTCACAATGGCGGAATATTACCCGAAACATCTCTTCTTATTTGGGGGAGGAGTGTACAGGGAGTTATCGGGAAAAAGGATGTTTAAAATGTATTGCAAATGACTTTTTACCAATATACTGCGTTTCTGGTATTAGCTTCTCACAGGCTTTTTACTGGGAACTCTAGACCACAGAACCATACATGGTCTGTAAACCATGAGCACTGATACACATCTAGTCATTGCTTGCAAATATCTGGTCAAAGGAAGGTGTCACCATAGGAGAGGTTTGCATATTTTTTTTTTTATCTACCCCACCAAGGAACCTTTGAAATAATTATAAGTTCTTGAGATTCCCTGCTTAAACCAAAGAATTGGGTGGGAAGAAGGCCCTCATTACAGTGGTAGTCAGATTGCCCTGATGGACAATCATTAAAGCCCCCCATACACCTTACAATCTTTCCATACAATTTCTATACAATCAACTTTTGTTCTACCAAAACCATGCAATATAAGGGCCTTTCTAAACCTTCCAATCACTATGTATTCTATCAGGGAGGACACTATAGTACATCGTTGTTGGTAGATCTAATGGAAATTGTATGGAGAGATCTAAAGGTGTATGGGGGGCTTTAGTAGTTTAGACCCAAAATCTATGCAGGTACCATCAGATGGAAGGTCAATTATCCACAGATATATGTAACCCTTGTCACCTCTAGAGGAGCCTTAAGCCCCCCATAAAACTTTAGATCACTCCATACAATATCCTTTAGATCTACCAACAACTATGTAGTGCCGGGTCCTCCCTGATAGAATACATACTGACTGGAAGGTTTAGAAAGGTTTAGAATTGGATTGTACAGAAATTGTATGGTGAGATTGTTAGGTGTATGGGGGCCTTTAGGGCCTCCATACACATTTTGTTTTACCAAAACCATGTAATATGAGGGACTTTCTAAACCATCAAGCTTACCTGTGTTCAATCGCAGAGGACCCTCTAATACATAGTTATTGGTAGATCTAAAGGATATCGGACAGAGAGATCTAAAGGTGTATGGCCAGCTTTAGGGTTTCACATGATTCTGGTTAAGAATGGCTGCTCTAGGAGATACTAACTTAAGCTGGGCATAGATGGGTCGTTTTGCCGTCCACCGCCCAGCTGCCCGACCGATGACTCATCATGCACGGCCGCTAGTGCCGAGAAAGGGCCGGGCACCCTTTGTGTGCCGGCCATTACTTTGGATGGGGACGGCTCTGAATTCACCCGACATGCAGGCGGATTCTTGGTCAATATCCACCAGGGGGCGACCCCGATTCACTGCCGACCCCACCGTCAATCAGACGCGCACGGTGGCCGATCGGCTGTCGAATCGGGCAGGAATCTGCCCGTCTATGCCCAGCTTTATCAGTGGCTATTATCAAGGGTCTAATTTTTTATCCTTTTTATATGTAATAATTGTTGGAGCTTTTTCCCCTGAATGAGATAAAACCAATTGTATAAGGTTTTATGAGAAAATTATAATTTGATAAACCATAAAAATCTAAATGCTAACTTAATATTTTACTTTGGAACCAAAATTGCTATTTTCTTATGTCATGGTCATACGTGTTCAAGTAGCTTGAACAGCAAAATCATCAGGTATGGGTGGAGCTGACAACTTAGAATTAACCAAGGAAATCAGTTTGTTTAGTGAATTCTGTGTTGTCTATTGTGTTCCACCTATAAAGGGAATTATTCTGGGGTCTGGATACACACAGAGTGGGTTTGTTTTCATGGGAAGTTACTGAGACGAGTGTAATGGTCACCTGCCAGCCTGCTCCTATATCCCAGTCACCATAAAGAGGTCTGGACAGGTCTTATGGGTACTATAACCAACCACTGTCACCCTGTCACTGAGCTAGAGACGGAGATATGTCTGACTGACACATTACACCTCCCCACCAACAACACACAGCACCCCTCCTGCCTGTCGCTTTCCTGGACCCACATTTATCTGTCTCTGAGCTCTGATGTATGTATACACATAATAACATATAAACAGTACTTTTAAATAAACACTCAGCACCATATATACTCAGCCTTAGTAATCTGTACGTCTCAATTCCAGATTAAAAGAATTGTTCTACACATAAAAATACACATAGTCTGTAGTAGATTTACCCTAAAGCACATTGTGGAATTGGTGCCTCTTCAGGAAGTTGGAAAGTTGTGAGGACCACAAGCAATGAATTCTGGGTCAAAACTTCCATGTGTCCAACATCAAAGAGGCTTATGGGCTTACACATTCATCAGCTAAAACAATACACCTGACAGCTGATAAACAATGAAAACATTATATAATCATTTTAATATATTTACTGTATATAAATGTACTTCAACTGTTGTTTAGAACATTATCCAGTAAGCTGAATAAAAACATAACTATAACAGTGTTTAGTCATCTAATAAAAAAAGAAAAACATTTGGCTGAACTGTATGTTAAAGTTACCAATTGAACTTAAAACAAAAACTTTTTATACTTGAAATGGATAAATAAGCCCTGTAAAAACGCACCTTAAATTCATACTTAAGATATCACTAGTGTAAGCCAGAAGTGTTAATTGACTCTCAGGAGCACGTAAAAAATGCTGGCGGGGATGCTGGTAAATAATCCCCCCCCCTCCCCCTTCTCATTTCACTGGAGTTAGGATCTATTTCTTCATTCAGACCTTAGAGAAAGTGTCATGTCATCACTTTCACTTTCCTGCACATTGATGATGGTATGTCAGATGTGTACAGATAATACCACCCTACCTCCCTGCTCGCCCTTCAGCCTTGTTACCCCCCTGTAGCTGAGACTTTCCTCTCAATAGACAGAGAAAAGGCTCCACTTTGTCATGTCATGTACAGCTGTTAACCTCCTGTGGACAGCAGCGGGACAACACAGGGATCTTATTTATGTATTTGCCAGGGTGACAAAAGCAAGGCCGGATTCCTGCTGGGCAAGCATAATGCAACCACCAGCATCTCTGTGTCCCCGCGCCTCATTCTTCTCCGACCCCCTTCCTGCCTCTCCTCCTCCTCCCCATCCCTGTATGGACCAGCCCGGACACTGCAGGTGTTCCACTGAATTAACCCACTGCATAGTTATTGCCTCCATAGCAACGCAAATCAGGACCCTACAGTGAGTCAGGGGGGGGGGGGGGGGGGGGGGGGGGGGGGGGAGAGGGAGTGGGGGGTCCTGGTTCACTCAGAGGTCCCAATTCAGGAAAAGAATTAAATAAATGATAGGGAAAGTGAGAAAGGAAGATGAGGCAAGCATCACTCGAGTGACACTCTGCAGCATCAGCATCCTGGCGGCCAAACTGAGGGAGGGGAGGGGGTCATTTAAATAGTACGCCTTAATAAACTGCCACATTTTGAAGGAAATATTAACTAATGCTGTGAATTATGCAGAGTAAATGTTATCTTACCTCCTCCTGCAGCAGACTTTTTGAAGTTGGGTTTTAAACAAATTAAAACAAAATGTAAAAAGTTTACTTGCCAGTTCCTTTTTTCCAAGCAATCAGGAATGTCACTTGCAGGACATATGATTAGTGATTTATTGATTGATGGCAGGACTAAATATAGACCGGGTCTACCTAAAGGTCAAAGAGACGGGCCTTTCTCTACAACATATGCAGATTAATGATGGCCGAGTTTTTGGCATTAGGTTCCCAGACAGATATTTACATTTTTTTCCGCTCATCTGAATTATTTGTCAATCTATTAAGAGTTGATTCCACAACTCTGCTATGATAGGCTGAACCTGGCTGCTCAACAAGCAATGTATTTCTGTCTGACCCAACTAATCGGCCACAATTTAAAGTAGATGTACGGTAAGATCAATCTCTGAAAATTTCACATAACCATCAACATTTCAGGCACCTTTCACATGGGTGCTTTCCGGGCCGCTGAAAGCTGGTAGGAGCACAGAAAGCGCTTGCCTGGCCCAGTGTGCAGACACGTTCGGTGTTCGGTGTATTTACAAACATCTCCATGGTATCCCTAAAAGTGACCGGTGATACCTTATGTTGCTCCTTCGGGGCTACTGCAGTTTTCTTGTGCTCTGGTGGTGGAAAAGCTGCGTTTCCAGACTCATGTGAATGGTGTATTAATTTTATTTAAAGATTAAATTTAATGTAAATATTCAGCTTTTATTAAAATACTCCCTGGTGATTCTACCATAAACGTCGTTCCATAGAATGACAAGGCTGTCTTTGTGCCTCTGCTGGACTCTCCCATTAAGAGCTTGTCCCCACTTTATCTCCTGTGATCTTAATTGCGGCGCGGAGATCGCGCCAATGTATTTGAGGGGGATCATCCCCACAGCTGCGATCAGGCGCTGCCCACAATCTAGAATGCGGCTGACCGACAACGGTGCCCGATCGTCCCTGATTGCATTCATAGACACGAATGGACAAGTTTAAAAACCAAGTCTCAATTCATTCATTTTAAATTGAGCCCATTCATTCTCTATGGGCGTGATCAGTGGTGTTTGGGCGGGGTTGGGCCAGATTTCCTGTCCCACCCCCCTACTTCCTGCCTGATTTCCAGGTGAAAGCGATCTCCCACGATCTCCGCACCGCTATTATAACCGTTGGAGATCGCTAAAGTGAGGACAAGCCCAATGGCTTTTCATGGAGACTGCAAGAGGCCACTTACAAATTACACTGCCATGGTCTACAGTTGTCAGGAAGTAGCTACAAAGATCTTTCAGGAGATCATCTGATTTGATTTCACAAAAGGATAACTGTTACTAAGGCATATCCTCAATTGGGCCACTTGCTGTGATTCTAATCGTGGTGCGGAGACCGCGGAGATTGCTGGGTTGCAGGCAGGAAGGGGGGGACAGGACATTTTTCCTCACCCCACCTGATTGCATCCATAGAGAGTGAATGGGCGAGGTCAAAATTTTTAACCGCATCCATTAACCTCTATGACCGTGATCAAACTGTGCGGAGACGCGATTCTGATTGCCGGTCACACCGCATCCGATCGCTGCCTTTTGTAGAAGTTGGGACAAGCCCATTCAACTAAATAGAAGTGATCGCCCTTAATTAAAGCTGCGTCTGTGCCAAGGCTGATCGCCTAAGTGGGAACAAGCCCTAATACAAAGCGAACCAAGAAAAGTAAATGTCATCCAGTTAGAGTTCACATCTAGTGTATGTATAAAATATTTTGTTTCTGTTATAAAGTCTTATATGTTACGATATTTAATAATAAAAAGTCTGGAAACCCAACTGGAACCCCAATCACCATTAACTGAAAGTGGGCCACAGCCAGCCAATCAGACATCTCCTGCTAACAATGACAAGAACAAATTTTGTTTTTGAGATTGTGATTCATCCTTGTTCACAAGCTTCGTCTCCACCCCGGGCAGGCACAGCGCTCAGTCATAAAAGAAGAGAGAGACAGAGCGACAGATGAAAAAAAGATGTTTTTAAGTTGCTAATAAAACTGAAAATGTAGACAGTTTGCAGTGAAATGGGCTGGGAGACGGCCGCTCTCATTTAAGCATCTTGTCGCCGTAAATAACGCAGAGTGAGGAGGGGAGCCGCATTGCATACATGCGTGAGCTTTTTTTTCCTCTGATTTTATTTTCTCCTGTAAATCATCTTGGTGAGCGATAATATTTGTGTTCTGTAATGAGTCTCTGGTGATCCATTCCACGACTTGGCAACAAGGGATGGTCGGAGGCTGCTGCGCCGTCTCTTTCCTGCCCTCAGCCAAACTGCCGGTTACTCGGCGTAATCCCCCACATTAAGTGTTAACCCCATCCTGACAACCTTTCACTTGTTGGGGAGCTGACAATCTTTTCAGGTAAGGTTACTGTTTCATCTCTGTGAATCTTTCTCAAACCGACCTGCAGCAAGAAATTGTCCTGGTGGCGAGTAAAAAGCATATACTACACCTGAACTAATGCCAAACAGGTCCACTTTATATTATAGGAAAAGATACACAAATATGGTACACCTAACCTCCTTCAAAATATTGATCGTTTTAAGTAGATCGAGCAGAAATAGATTCCAGCTGACCTAGTACAAATCGAACATAAAATCGATTGAGTAGTGATCAGACATGTTGGTAAATTTCAGTAGATCATACAAGTATAAGCCACTGATTTGTATTAAGCTAGCCATACATGTGTCGGATTCCATGGCCAATTGATCACTCACCCAATTGATTCCGGCGATCTCAGCGGGAATGGGAGCTGCAATCAATCAGCCACTTAAGAGGATCCGATCGCTGCATACCACCTTGTCCTAGTGATCGCGTCCAATTGATCGGGGGCTCAGAATTGGATCCGACAGAGAACAGAGAACCAACATGTGAGTGAGTCTGGATACCCTGGGGGTGGGTGAATGTCCATTTTACAGGGGTTACTGCCTGCTAGCAAGCAGCAGCACTGTTGCCCATAAGCGGGGTGGGAAGTTAGGGAGAGTGACGCCCCATTCACTCCTCACATTATTTGCACAAACGGGGTGGGAAAATAGGAGGGGGCAATACAATAACTTGATAATGCAACGTCACTTCCCATATTTGGAAAAGGGAAGTGACACTCCACACTGGCACTTCCAGGAGAACAGATCCAGGAACAAGGAATTGATTGGTTTCAAATTGATCACACTGTGTGGTGGTACAATGGATCAATGTATAGACTGCCTATCAATATTTAAATCGCACAAGACTGACAAATCTAAGATCCATCGTGTAAAGGTTGAACTGTGTATGGCTAGTTCTAGTTAATTCTTCCAATGCTCAGTAAGTTGATGTTTATTCCAGTAAGAGAAGTTCCTATCTTTTTTATTAATTTTCATTGAATATCATTTTGCTTAATATAGGGAGATCATTGAAACCCCCCAAATCATGTTGCTGTCAGCGTATCATCTTTCTGGGACTCAAAGCAATCAGTAGGTCATCGATCTGGGACCCCCAAGATGCTATTAAAGCTTTATGGCTGCACACACTTTAGCTTTAAGTTTCATATGAATACTTTATTATTGAGGATAACCAACCAGCTTTGCATTATTAATGTCATTTCTATTGCCATTAATTATTTTTGCTATTTATTATATACAATAACACTCGGCAAATAAATAAACATAAAAATGACTTGATATTTACACACACCATTAGCAAACAATATATGTTGCTGCTTTGGTTCATAGCACATTGTGAATAATGAAATCATTATAGTAAGAGGTTCTCTTGGTTGCAGTGATGACTATGAGAAAGCTGATTTACTACATACAATAAAGCAAAGCAGGAATAAATCGAGAGGGGATGATCGTATCTTAGGCGTATTACAGCTCTGGTCGCCCTAAGAAGCTGATCGTACGCCTAAGTTCATGTGTATGGTGTGTTTTTACTCTTTAATGCCCTTTGAACTGCCAGATATCCTTGTTCTTATTATAAAGAGATTTCCTCTCACTTCCTTCTATGTATGTGAAGGGAAATCCCCCAGTGAGGAGAGGGATCACAATCATTACAATGACAATGGGTTTAAAGTGACTCTCATTATAGTAAACCTCCCTGTGAAAAAGTGATGCTGGTTCCATTTCCAGGGTGTATGGAATACCTGTTCCACCTTCTGCATGTCACAATGGTAAGGTTGCATTAGCCAAATACTATGCGCCTACATTCGGAATCTGCAAACTATCAAGTCTGCATCCTATCTGCATCCTATTATCCCAAGATATTTTATCCACTTGGACCAGGGTAGGGCAAACTTTTTGACTTGTGGGCCAAGATATGTTCTTGAAGGGCCAGACCAAGATCCAGTAATGGCTGCACGGTATAGGTGTCCCTGGAGTCAATGATGATGGGGGCGTGCAGCAGCGACATTGTAAATTAAAAATATTCATACTGCAAGGAAGATAAAAAAATAAACAAATATGCCTGCCATATTTCATAATGCGGGTTTTTGTGAACTCCGGCTCCCCTCTACTCATTCACTGCAATGAGCTTTGGATGCAGCTTCAGACTACTTGTGGATAGAGATGGGCGAACACCAGCCCGGAGTGTCCGCGAACAGGGCGGGTCGAACTTTTAAAGATGTCCGCCGTCTGCCCTGTTCGCGGACACATTCAAATTCCCCGCCTCTAGGCGGGGAATTTGAATCGGAAAAACCGGATGTGACGTCAGTGACGTCACATCCGGTCCATGGAACGCATCCTGGAACGCATCGTTCCTGGTTGCGGGAGCCGGATGTGACGTCACTGACGTCACTTCCTACTCTGAGCCGGAATCTTCACTACAAGACCGGCTTCATGCCCGGTCTTGTAGTGAAGAGATTCTTCCTCCGGCACGATCTCGCAGGTTCTGATCCTGCCGGAGGAAGAATTTAGATCTTCTTCTGGCCGGCGAACAGGACGGGTCGAACACCCGTACTGTCCGCCGGCGAGAGGATCGGCGAACATGCCGAGTTCGCGGCCGAACTGTTCTCCGGCGAACAGTTTGGTCCATCCCCCCTTGTGGATGAGACTCAGAGAGTCTTTTCACTGAGGTGACAACGGGCCAGGTTACAGCTGGCCATACACCTTTAGATCTCTCTGTCAGATATCCTTTAGATCTACCAACAACTATGTAGTATAGGGTCCTCTGCGATTGAACACAGGTAGACTTAATGGTTTAAGACTACATGGTTTGGTAAAACAAAAGGAGATCTAAAGGAAATCTGAGAGAGAAATCTAAAGATGTATGGGGACCTTAAGAAGCAAAACAGGCCGGATCTGGTCCCAAGGCCATAGTTTGCCCATGTCATACTTAGGACATGTACCCACTGCGTACACACTGCCGCATTGGAGACAATTTGCGCTGCTTTAATCAACATGGAGCCCTGCGTTGACATTGATGCAAAGCAACACAAAACAAGTATAGGCACTGTCTCAGTGTGAATGTGTATTCTGTCTTCAGGACACCTCCAAAAACACGACCCATTATATTGTATGGGCCCATACACAGGGGCTCCTTTTGCTCTCTTTGCGTCATGCTGTGTTTTAAAAGACATGGCGCAACAAAATGTCAGTACAGTCGCATTTTCAATGTGCCCCAGTGTTTAACGTGTCTTATACTCATTTCTTAGATGCACGGGTGAGGAACAAACTGTAAATTTATATGGATTTCTTTTTGTGTGTTCCTGACCTCATGTCCTGAAAACACATGTTTCGATTTTCCCAATCAATCGACATAAACCGGACGGTTTTTAAGTCGATCAACCGGAAACCGATGCCTGTTCACATCGTTTGATTGATATTGACCAAAAAATTTTACCAAATTTTGATCGATCTAGTAAACATTGAATGTATATTAAATATTATTTTGTTGTGCCCGACCGATTTAAATAATTAGCATACTTTTACATCCGGTGGCAGACATTTTGGTGTGTTTACAATTAACTTCCTTCGATTGACCGAACCAACATATTGGTTTCTCCATGTGGGGGATATTTCTATCGCAGTTCAATTGTTAGAACCAACATCGTTCATAAATTACAATCTAATCTGACATTGATCGTAGGGAAATTGAAACGTGTATGGGGGCCTTTACACTTGATGCACTACTTCTGCTGTAAGTCTTATCATCAACTCCTTGAACATGAATTTCTAAGGTTATATCAAAACTTTTCTCTTGCTAGTTTGATGCCATATATATTGTTTTGTAAATCAGGTTTGAAAAAGTGGAGACAGTGGCCAAAATGTAAAATATATTAGAGATTGAGGACCTAATCGCTTCTGTTGGTGATCCCCCGGTGATGCACCCCACACTTTGAGATTAACTTCAGGCTTCTATTTTAATCAAAGTTTCCGCTGCTTTGTTCAATTTGACAGCAATGAAAGTAGTGTTTCATGTTATAGAAAGTGACTTTTTTGTCATGAGCCATGCCTTACCCACTAAGCTTTTTTTTACCCATCAAGCCATACCCTACCCTGCAACCTTTCAGTAAGATCATTTAGTAACAGATTAAATATGACCCAGTACTGAGCCTGGGGCAAAAGTAACTGTACACTGATATACATCAGTATTAAATACTTTAGGACCAGGAAAACTACACTAAACCACACAGCAGTCTGGGAGTTGTAGTTCTATTCATCTAGGGGCCCAGATCTTCACAGTGAAGACTCATCTCTTCTTCTGAAGCAAGGCAGAGGGTAGAAAAAAGAGACAGACAGATAGAAGCTTTCATGGGCTAGTTTTATTCTTGACTCACAAGTGAATAATAAAACACTTGTAATATACTGGAACTTGTGTGGTCTTGAGGCCTCATTTGCATACTAATTACTGAGTGCAAATGGGAATAAGGGTTGTTGATGGGAGGTGTGGAGCGGCCTGGTGATGGGAGCTGAGAGGAGGGAGGGAGGGGGTGTAGTACAATATGTTGTGCGCTGTTAAAAAAAAGCGCTAGGGACTCCGCAGCAATCGCACCTCATATCATGCTAACAAGCTAATCCGCTGTTCCGTTAGCCTCTGATATACAACTTCTCATTAGTATTATAATAAAGTACATGAAACAACCATAAAACATTATATACTGCAGCACTGTTGTTTTTGTGCCAATTATCTGCAGGCGGATTTATCACCGCAGTGCTGGAAAAGTCCCCTTGGTGAGGCGCGGGAGAATGAGGAAGGTGTACTCCAGGGGAGAGGTGGGGGGGCACATGCTGGCGCACGTAGCGCTCATATTTATGCGTCTTAGCTCTTTCGGGAAGAGGAGGCGCAGACAGATTGGGGGGCTGCAGTAATAACCGCCACACCATGGGTCGCTGCGTGACCCCGCCATTAAATTTTAACTATTGCGCTGCCATCCAGTGCCCGGTCATGCTGCTCTCTTCGACAGCCTATTACGCTTTCCACCATGTGAATTTTATGGCAGATTAGAAAGTAAATTGTTCATGATATTACAAGGAAAAAAAAACAACTTTGGTACTAAAACCCAACCATATATTTTCCTAATCGTTAGACACTGGCGGACGCGGCAATATCTATCCTGCTAGCTGATGATGGTTATAGAACCCCCGGGAGACCACTAATATTCTTATAATTTACACTGATGGGTACTTTTCTTCAAATCTCTGGAGGAGATTTTTCCTGAATCATTTCTATACAGCTGATGATTACAACGGAGAACGGAGCAGATATGTTGCTTCAGAGCTTCCAAAGAGTTTGTTATAGACCCGGCCACTGGGGGCACACCAAGGGTTAAAGTCTGTGCACCCCGACCACATTAACTTAACTTGTTGGAGATCCCTTTCAAAAACCGTGGGAATTATTATGGAGCTCCTATGTAGATATAACAGCCTCCCTTCCTCTAGTCCAGAGCAATTCGGTGACATGTAAATAGTGCACTCCACACAAACATCGAACTACTAAACTTTTATACCAAACAAAATCTCTGTGACTCTTGGTTTGGCTACTCTAATCCACTCTTCCTGTCCCTACACAAAGGCTCTCAGGAGCCTCATATATTTATGGGAACCAAAGGTGTTCCCTGGTTCAGGCATCACCATGAGACATGGTGGTGCCTGAACCAGGGAACACCTTTGGTGCAGACAAAGTGCAGGTAAAGTACAAGCTGTATGCTGTTTTTTTATGAAACTTTTAAGCTGGCCATACACCTAGATCACTTTTTAAGATATCCTTTAGATCTACCAACAACTATGTAGTGCCGGGTCCTCTGTGATTGAACACAGGTAGACTTGATGGTTTAGAAAGTCCCTCACATTACATTACATGGCAACAAAAGGAGATCTAAAGGAAATCTGACAGCGAAATCTAAAGGTGTATGGGGGCCCTAAAGCCCCCCATAGACGGGCCGATTCCCGGCCATAGTTGTAGCAGACCAACCTGCGTGCTCGCTCCCACCGAGCACATAAAGGTTGGTCGGCCACAACTATGAGGGAGCCCACCTTGAGTTTTGTAGAAAAGAAGCCGGCAGGTGGGATCGCACACGGATCTGTCCTGCTGGTTTTTTTTCTGCACGATCCTCTGTTTCTGCACTGCAGGCTGTTAACTCGGAGGGGGAGTCTCCTCCCCCTCCGAGTTAATTGGCTACAGTCTGACAGGAGTCCCGTGTGTTAGTGGAACACACAGGATTCCTGTCCGTTCTGTAGCAGACTGCTCCCAGCGTGGTGACGTCACCACGCTGTGAAGAGTCTGCTAAATGTCGGCCATAGATCGGGATGTCTATGGCCGGCTTAAGGATGGTAAGTTAGATGGTCTTCAGGTGTTTTGCCCCCAAAAAATATATATGTAGAGTGTAATCCCTGCATGTCCACATACACAAGGTACTTGGTGTTTTATGCACACAACCGGCTCACCCAGCAACTCTATTCCAAATAGGAAAATTACCTGACTCTTCCCATAGACCAGCAGGTGAGAAATTACAATGAAAAGAAACAGAAGAACGCTACTCGCGGCTTCCATTGTGTGTCCACCACCACCAATGTTTGATCGCTTTCTACTAAGTAAATATGTTCTTTTCAATAAACCTATCCCCCATTCAAAAAGAGAGATAACTTTGAAGTGGAAGCAAAGTGGAGGCAGACAATCGTTTTATCTGCTTCTAATAGCTTCCAAGCATATTGAGCCTTTTTCTATAAGCAACATAAAATAGATATATATTTCCTTCGTATACAACCAATTAATTCAGCAAAAGCGACAGATCCTGCGACAAAACTGCAAAAGCGTCCCGGCGATGAAGTCAGCTCCGGGAGATAAGTGCACATTGAGAGCAGAGCTTATTAAATGGGAATTATTTTGTGTTTGTTAAAAGACAAGGGGAAAAAAAGAAAACTCTTTCTAGCGCTTCTCACTTTCCCAAAAGGAGCCGCAGTGGAGGAAGTTAGTCGCTTATCAGTACGGTAAATAAAGGTGTCTTTCAATGCCTATATTCTCGGAACATGCTGGGAAAAAAGGCGACAGACGTATTCTGTAACGGCCTGTCTGCATTTCAAACACTCAGCTAAAGCCTCTGCTAACACTGATAAGCCCTGAGCTCCGAGCTTCTTAAATACCTCTGACAAGCTATACATTACCGCGCTAATAATTTGCCAAATTTGCGCCCATAATATGATATCTGTAAAACGTCGGGGCCTGTAATACGATTAGCATTCACAAATGAATTATCGAACATTCAGCGTTTAGGCCTGGAGAGCGGAGAGGAAGGAAAGAAAATCAATTCCTGCAGGGAGGGAAAAAAAACAGCCAATAAAGACGAGGAAAAAGGCAATAAGTGCGCAATAAAAATAAAGGAGAAAACAACACGTGGTGGGGGATGAAACATTGGAAATAAAACAATTATGTATCAGTACTACACAGAAAGAATAATCAGATTTGGAAGTGTTGGTAAGTTCCTGCCATCTCGGGAGAATTGTTTTACAGATAAACAGCGCTTCTTGAAGCTCAATCAGTAACTGGAATAAGATTATGTCATCAGTCTGCTGCAGGCAGGAGGAATCATTTCCTCAGTCTCTTCTCCCACAGTAATCTGTCTAAATGATTTGTAAAGCTAACCATACACGGGTTGATTGAACATTGATTGATTGTACCACTACACAGTGTAATCAATCTACAACCGACATGTCCGATCACCTTTCGATCGATTTTCTGTTTGATGATATCAATAATTTTTGGTCGATCTTACTAGGTGGGCAGGAATCGATTTCTGTACGATCGACTTAAAAATCGATCGTTTAAAGTCGATTGAACGAAAAATATTGAACCATGTATGGCCAGCTTAAGGGCTTGTGTCCACTGCTGTTTTTTGCTGAAGGGCCCACCCCGGGGAAAAAGACGATATTACACTTCCCATTCTGATAAATGGGACAGTGTCCACTCTGTTATCTGAGCTGTGTCCCCGCGGTGCTGTTTTGAAGATGCAGATTGCTGCGTCTTCATTGCAGAAGCGCGCGGTGCGGCCCGAGACACGCCCATTAAAGATCAATGAGCCTGTTTCCCAGACGCGGAAAAGCAGCACCTGATGCTGTTCAGCCGCTGTTTTTACACATCTTTGGCATGCTAAATAATAGGGCTAAGCCACGGGCAAGATGCCCGCAGGTCGCGGGGAATCCCCCGGCAAATGTGCCAGTGTGCAACCAGCACATGTAGTGGACACATGGCTGAACTTTGTTACAAGGTGAGAGGATGCAACAGGTAAACGTCTTTATCAGACATTTATGAAGATGAGACCTGCACATGCACCAGGATTTACATGATTGTGTCATCTCTGAGCCAGTATCACCGTCCAGGAAGTAGATGGGAAACTGGGATGATAGCTAAACAATGATGGCTCTGTCCTTCTAAAGATAAAAAGAAAAGAAAAGGTTAAGAGGAGTATTGTGATCTCTGTGTGCAGTATTAAATACTGGGAAGTGATACACTGACACATTACATGCACTAAACCTATATTAGATGACAAGCCCACTACTGCAGTACGAGTAAACGTTTATCCCATCTTCAAATTACTCTAAAACTCCCCATACACATTTAGATCACTCCATACAATTCCCTTTGGATATAGCAACAACTATGTAGTAT
>CM070038.1:34115527-34167728 GCA_036250615.1 Ptychadena robeensis | reverse complement strand
ACTCCCTGCTCCTGACACCCCTGCGCTAATCCAGGTTCTGTGGTGAAACATAACAGTATCACCTTAAATCATCAGACAATCATATATAAAAAAGTTGTCTGCTTGTATTGTCAATTACTATGCTTATTTAAAGGTCTTCTATCATATATATGAGGTCATAGCTGAGGTTTGTTACAGCCAAAGCTCGATCATACCTGTTAACATCCCGTTTTGGCCGGCAAAGTCACATTTTTACACAACTTTCCAGAGTTAAAATAAATCCCGGATTTTTCCTAGGACTTTGAAATCGGAGTAACTTAGAAAGGAGACTGAGGTAATGCCTTTTTGTGCCTGCAGCAGACTGATGGTTTTACTTCAGAAAATACAAAATCACAGTCTACTGACTGGAGTTTTAATGATAAGTCGCATTTGGATTCTAGACTTTTTGGACCAGTTCTGCCAAAGAAATTCAAGCAATGCTAAAAGTCTAACATATGCCTGGTCCTGTCTGGAGTAATTGTGACTGTTGGGAGCCACAGCTCTACTTAGGTTTACTTTACAGTTTCCTATGTCCCAGCTTAGCTCAGTTTGTTACACCCCACCGTGGCACGTAAGCGGCAGAGTTCATCTTGCGCAGTTACGGTACATTATGTACATGTGAATACGGAATGTCATTTTAACACGCATTACCCATAGCGCACAGCAGGCAGTGCAGTTTACAAGACACTTTTTAAGAGGCAGAACTGCAGGGAGGTCTGTCCTAATTTGGAGTCAGGGACCCTCTTCCCTCCTCCCTCTTCCCTCTCCTGGCTGCATCCACCGGATTCGGAAACATTTGCGAGCTCGTCGGCTAAATGACTGCGGACAGGATGAGGGGCAGATGAGAGCCGTGCCGATAACTTTTCCGAGACCGCAGGGAGAGCTAAAATCACCTGGCTCTTATTAACGAGCACCGGATAATTTTCCCGATTGCTTCAGCCCCCTAATTAGAAATATTACAAAAGAATAGGAGCCCCATAAAGCACTACTGTGGAAACCGGATTCGCCCACAAAAACCTTAGAACCTTCTTTTATGGCGTCTGGGGAGTCGCATGAATTCCTCTCCTTCAATGTGTACGGAGGATTGGAAATTAAAACGTTCTGTTCTCTGAGTCAAAGCCAGACGTGTGACGTGGACACCCTATGGGGGTTGTGGTTATGCTGAGACTTATAGTGCTTGGCAGCTTGACAAGTTTCCCTGGCCTGCTGCAGTATTCAGCCTTTCCACTTCTTAGACCCTATGTGATTTTTCCACTGACGTGTCGCACTGTGTACGGTGTTTTCTGCTGCGGATTGCTGTGCCCAGCCAGGGTGAGGGCCTGTTAACACTTATGTACATAGACATGCTGTCCTGCACATAGGAATGGAACCGTAAACATACGGAGGACATTTTTAATAGCTTTTCTTACTTTTTTTTAAGACAAAGGTTAGGAACCATTTTTTTATAGTCCATTTTTATTTTTACCACGATAAAGAACATATACAAGGGATCGTTAGTTCTGCTACAGTCCTGAGGTTACATTTGGATGTATATTTGATATAAAGAATTTCATGACTTCTCCTCCCTGTTCTGGGTCCTGATTAGGGTTGGTGTAACAGATATAAGATTAGGGACTGAGAGCCTATATCCCTGACGAATGGTTACATTACAGCCAGTTCCATTCAGATATTATAAAATGACCATATCAGTGCGATGGGCTGCACTGCAGCTGTTGCCACTTTATAACTATGGAGTATGCAGTAATGCCCCAAAGATGAAACTACAAGCCTCAGCATGCAGCAGTGGTTACTCGTCACTCCTGGGAAATTGTCCAAAGCTTCAATGATGTTTCTGTATTCCCTGTAGAAGAACAAGGATCAGCACACTTCCCAAGAAATTTCTTAAAAAATCTGAAAAAACAGTCAACACCTTTCACTAGCCTCCTATAGAGAATGGAAAAGTGTAAATGGTAACAAGTTGTGCTCAAAGGGACTTTTAATGTCTTTAAAGCCAGCCATACACAGTCGGATTCCATGGCCGCTCGATCACCAATCCGATCGATTCCGACGATTCTGCCGGGAATCGGAGGTGTGATCGATCGGCCAATTAAGAGAATCCGATCGCAGCATACCACCTTGTCCAACGGATTCCGGGACGATTCCGTGTCCGATTCCATCTCCGACTCCACCTCACAAATGGCAACTCCCCCTGATCTGTGCAGAATCGGATCAAAAAGACCAACATGTTGGTTCTCTGTCGGATCCGATTCTGAGCCCCTGATCAATCGGATGCGATCGATCGGACAAGGTGGGCTGCACACGATTCCGGCACGATCGATTCGCGTGCACGCGCCCGGAATCGATCGTGCCGGAATCCGGTCGGAATCCGACCCGTGTATGGGGGCCTTAACAGTTGCCTAACTTCTAGCTCAATTCATCTCCTGAGCCACACAGTGATTTGGGGGCATTGCATGTACCATGCTGATGAAATATTGTGTGTAGCATTTGGTCATACATATCCCAATGTCTTTGTTCTGTTATGTGAGCCTGACTGGATGATTGTGGTCTCCCACCTATTTACATGAGGCAAGTTTCCCTTTTTGGTTTTAAGGTAGCCATACACGAGCGATATGTCACCGATCGATTCCTGATCCGATCTTTCCAGGCAATCAGAAATCGATGCAACACAACATTGAGAATCTGATTTGTGGCCGATTTGTACATTAGCCGATCTCCAAAATTGCAGATTTCACAAAATCCATCAATTGGAAAGGCTGCTGCATAGGGCTGTGGGTCCACCAACGTACTCCGATTGCCAAACAATCGACCAAAAAAAACAACATGTCCGTCCAATGTCCGATACGATTTTTAGTCGATTTCCGATTTTTTGGAGTCGATCGGGCAGGGTGGGCAGAACCCGATTGATTGCCCATTGATCTCAAGAACGCGTGCAGTGATCGATCGGTCAAAAATCAAGTGAAAAATAGACCCGTGTATGGCTACCTTTAGGGTGTCCAGAAACTTCCCAGTGTGTGTAGCATACACGGCTCAATTTTCTGTTTAATTCATGTGATTAATTCACAACCGATCGATTCCTTTCCTTAGTACATGCTTCATAGTAACTTTGGATACAAATTGATCGAAATATCTAGAAAACCCCTCAGTTACTTGAATGATTGACTGAAATTTACCAACATGTCTGATCTCTGTGTTATCGATTTTTTGTTTCATTTGGATCACTTTTGGTCGCACCATTTAGCTAAAAAGGAATCGTTTTTAAACAATCGTTTTCTAAGTTGATCAAATTGAAAATGTTTGCCCACCTTAACTGGTTTTATTTCTAAACTATTCTCTCTGTCACTCTTCCTTATCTTTCCTATATGTTTTACTTTTATTAAAATTAAACTTGTCCCAAAGCTGGTTTTCAAATTACGATTTACTGTGAGGTGAGTTAGAGAAAAAGAAGCCACAAATTCGCACGGCACAGCGATCAAAATGTCGGGTTGTGTATAGCCGGCAATACTCAATGAGCAAAGTCAGTGAGCGCAGCCCATCTGGAGCCATCAATCCCACTCCAAGAAAATGTCGATCGAACAGGGATCCAACATGTTTCAACCACCATTACTTTGGATGGGGACTGATGGTGCACACCGATTCTTGCAGCTTCCTGTTGAGATGGATCGCACAACGATCATCGGGAATCGAGCAGTGTATGGCTGGTCTAAATCATCTTCACTAAAGACAGCTTGTGACAACAAAAGAGATTAAATAAAATTAAAGATCTTGAACCTCAAGGTTTAGGTGACTGGAACTTGTTGTTAAGCAGCTGCTGCCCAGAGCAGTGTCACCATCCACTATGATAAGTGTGTCTATATGCACCTCTGACTTTCAGGTGCCATCACCTGTCCTGGAGTAGTTCTCCTCCGACTCGGGCATGGACTGGGGTGAAGATGAGATGAAAGGAAATGCATGTAACTAGATTAGTAGAGGAGCTGAGCCATCTTTATAAGATGCAGAAACATCTAATTAGAGCCATTCATACTGGCTGTGCGGAGTCTCCATCCCTTTTCTTTCCTCTCTCCGGGACTCTGGGCCATTCACAATCACTTTCTGCCTTTTTTTATTAATTAGTGACACAGCTGTCTTAGGAATGGCTGGTCTGCAGGGGGCCCTTCTGTTTACACTGGGCTTAACTGCGTCCAATGGCAGTTTTACATAGCACTGCAGGAGTTAGGTTACCAACATATAATCCACACAGCAGAGACAGACACATCTAAGAACCTCAACTGATTCTCAGCCACAGGGAAGCAGCCTGTCTATTTCAAAGGCTGAATCAGGCCACAGACACTACATGAGGGTTGCACAATTAATAGTGATCTGATTACTCCTGTGTTGGACTGTAAATAAAGCAACAAACCAAGGTAAACCAAATGGTTGTGTCAATCAGAACTATAGAAATAATTTATATATATATATATATATATATATATATATCTATATATATATCTATATATATATATCTATTATATATATATAATTATCTATTATATATATAATTATCTATAATATATTTTTTTTTAAACAATGTGACACAAATCTTTTGCTTTGTAAGGCAGGTAAGGGGGTGGCATTGTGGGGTATTCTGTAAAGGGTCACCTCATTCAAAGAAAACAGTGTTGTAATAAGCAGAAAAAGTTTGGCAGTCATTCTTTGACTTCTAAAACGTCTTTTACATTTCTTGCCATTTATGAGTTTAAGATATTGGTATCTCCTGTTACAATCTCAAAAAAATATAAAATACATCAGATTGTGGGAGCCCCTCATAATAGGCATAGTAGATGTGCAGACATGAATAGTGGGGACCTTATGGAATGGATGCAGCAGGTGCACAGACTCCAATTCTCATGCCAGGAATGGGTAGAGCTCTAGATAATGGGCATAGCAAGGGTACATAGCAGGGAATGTTGCACAAAAATGGGGGGGGCCGCACAGAAGGTGCACCACCTTTATGAAGTTTGATATTAGATAATGATTGTACAGTCATTTTTGTTCAGGAGGAAAAGGCTGGGTGTTGTAGTATACATGATCTGCAGCTCCCATGAAAAATTTACAGTCCAAGGTGGCATTTTGGCGTCTGACCCCAAGACAGTCCAGGGATGCCTCATGTTCACATCACCAGAATACATCATTTACCTGTATGCCAGTGTGTATATAATGACATGAACCACAGTTGGATCACTTGCAAAGTTTCAGCCATGTCTAATATCTATGGGAGGTTTTCAGAGGACCCATTACAGCCCTGGCTGGTATCTATTTCAGATGGGGTGCGGAGGAGGGGGGCACAGTGAAAACACAGAGGAGTAGGAGGAGGGAGCATGGAGAGAGTGAGAGAATAAGCAGTTCTGAGTCTCATTGTCCACGCTCAACCACTAATTTGCTGATCGCATTCTCCAGCAGGAGAGGGAACGTTACGCCGGCTTAAGAGACAAATCAGATACAATATAAAGAAGGCCCAGAGCAGACCAGTAAACCAATTAACACACCATTTTGTGCTACTACTGCTCCTTTTGAAGGCAGGACGGGGAGGGGGGGCTTGGGGGAGAGCACGGCTTGTACCGTAACCTGCTGCCTAATAGCCATAAAGTTTCCATTATTTACGGTACAAGATATTAAATAAATAATGGATAAAAAAGGCTCCTGAGCAAGGGAGCCAGAGACAAAGATGGAGGCTGAGCAGCCAGAGGGAGAGTTTTGGGTGCTGAAATTTAAACACTATCAGTTACAGACTTTCTGAAAAAGAAGAATCTGAGAGCTCGGAGTTTCCAACTTATAGCAGAAACTTTAATGCTTTACATTTAAGTTTGACGGCACTTTAATACTTAGAGATTAATCTCACCGTCTTTTGAGAAACACAAAGTCCTAATATGCTGTTAAAGAACTAGGGGAAACAGACTGGAAATTGCTATATCAACTGTTTTTATGTGTGTTCGTGTGTTTAATTGACCTTAATAAACTAGGACCAATATCTCAATGCAACTCTGGTGTCTATATCTAAAATATTGAAAATATAATTAACTTCATTAGTAAAATCAATAGAGTTGGAAAAGACTGCCAAGTCCATGTGAACTTGGAGAGGTCCATGTATACTCTTAAGGCCCCCATACACAGGTCCGTTTCCCATCGGATTCCGGGACGATCGATTCTGGGCGCGTGCACGCGAAACGATCGTCCCGGAATCGCGTGAAGCCCACCTTGTCCGTCCGATCACGTCCGATCGTTCGGGGGCCCAGAATCGGATCGGACAGAGAACCAACATGTTGGTCTTTCTGATCCGATTCTGCACACATCAGGGGGAGTTGCCATTTGTGGAGTAAGCGATCGGACACGGAATCGTCCAGGAATCCGTGGGACAAGGTGGTATGTAGCGATCGGACACACTTAATTGGCCGATCGATCGGACCTCCGATTCCCGCTGAGATCGCCGGAATCGATCGGATAGGTGATCGATCGGCCATGGAATCCGACTGTGTATGGCTAGCTTTAAACAAATCAGGTCTTCTAACAAATACCAGAAATATTGAACTTGCCAGTATACATCATAACTGGATAACTAGAGCATTTTTCAGTCTTTTAAAGAAGAATATTTTGTGCAGGAGCAGAATTTGGTAAGTAAATAATAGATCTGAGAAGTACTACCAGTTTAATGTATATTCTTTCCATGGTATGTTAAGAATCTACAACCAACATGGCTGTAATGGATTCTAACACAAAAGTAACATTAATGTGATTCACATTCTAGAGTTTGAAATGTTAGACATAATTTAAAGTTCTAGAAGTAAAGACTCAAAGGTGCTGAGAATGAGATAGGTCAGCAAACGAAAAATATGCCTCATTGGTAATAGGATAGTAAAGCTTAAATTAAGGGTAAAGAAATAGGCTTCCTAGAGCCATCCCTTGCTATGTATTTGATGTGCTCTGTATGGCCTTCAGGGGTTAACTTCACACAGCTCCCTTTTCTGTCACCTCTTCTCCCCCTGGCCAAGTTTCTTTTCCCTCCTCAACAAAAGACTTTACAACCCAATTGTGATTCAAAAAAGTTTTTTTTTCTTTCATGACTTGTGGGGCAGCTCCAACCTCTACCTCATCCATCCTCAACCTCCCTAATCAACCCCCCTCAGAAAAATAAAGAAGAGAAAAAAACAGCAGCACAATAGCCCCTCCAGAGCCTCGTCATTCAGATTATGTAGAAGTTGTGCTTTTCGGGGAAGCGGGCCTTATCCAGCCTATTGTGAGTTTTCTGCCCGTGTTATAGAGGTCAAGCTGAAGAGACCTCCAGCCCACCACCCACAGTCAATGCTCCGCTGCCCTCTCTTCCTGTGAGATTAGAGGCCTGGGTTCCGTCACCCGCTACGGCCAATGTGGGCACAAGAGAATTCCCCATCTCAATAAAGAGTCTCAAAGAGGAAAATGAAGGATTAGGGTTGCGAAGAACGCACTAATTCACTTCCATATCCCCCCTTGTCTTTGGCCTCTCCAATTGCGACTCTTTGATGCAGGTGAAATAAAAGTCAGAACAAAGCGGCTTAATACACCAGTGAGCACTCTACAAGTGTCTTTTAGCCTGTGAAGTCAGAGGCCTGCTATAAATTGTTCCTCTACCCAAACAAAGGTGCAGCCATCTAGGTCAAGTCCATGGAGATCTTTGGAGATGGCCTGAATTTAAACATGGCCAAACACCAACTTCAGGCTCATAACCTTACCATTTAAGCTGTTCATAGATGCTCTTTCACTGGGGATGTGTTTATACCATTTAGCCTATATTTAACCAGGAACTGATAAGACAAACAGCACAACATGACGAAGGACAAGTTACTTTATAAGAATTACTATTTTCTTGGCATGGCTTGCACTATAAAATAGATGGAAAGATTCCTTTGCTTCTGGTCAACACCCTTGATTGTGTATTAGGCTAGATTTACACTGTTGTTCACTGAGCTGCTGCCAAACTTGTGCAGGCACTCGCGGGTCCTTTTGATAATGAACCTATGAAAGGTCTATTGGTCGAAAGCCCGAAAACCAACCAGTAAACGTCACATTTTGCGTCTGCCGGTTGGTTGCGCTTATTGCTTGTTTACTGGGCAGTTTACAATGATGTGTTAACAAGCCCTTACTGTACGATCTGATTCTGGATCTTTTGAATTATCTGATCTAATTAAGCACAGTGTTCTCTAATACCAAATTTTGCTTCAAGCTATTTCAGTGCCAGAAGTGTTGCATAGGCCTGGATTTGCTACCCACCAATGTACTGATCTTTAACAGTGCTCTTAAGCACTGAACACACGGCTTGATATTGGAGCCGTTCGAGGTGAGCGTGCACGGCACTCGAAGCGGCCATGGATCTGACCCATATCTACACATGTGTTCCCAGCTATAAGGCAAACAACTAGCTCTACAATTAAAATTCCTTTAAGCGAAATGTAAGAATTTTTATTTCTATCCAGTCCCGAGTTTCACACTACTTTGCACACAGTACAGGGAGTCCTACCCTCCTGGAACTAGAGTCCTTTCCCACTTTTTCTGTAACTATATAATAAAGATGTTGCAGCAGACTGATGAGCTCATCGTTGTTATTCTGCTCTCCTATCAGAATGTTACTTGTTAGCATGTGAGCAATATGGCACAACTGAATGGCTCCTTGTGCTGCTTCTCATTCTGTCCATCTAAACTCTTCCACGCAGGACACTGATCAGGTCAGGTTCAGGTAGTTACACTGCACTGTATATATGCATGTAAAATGAATTGATGGAGTACCACATTTATGTGGATCCTTTATATATATAGGGGTGTTTGTATGTATATTTATTATTTAAGTGGCATAATGCAGATTTCCTTTGCTGTTACTTAATGAGTTTGAAGCTACAGATGGGTGTTAAAGGAATGACTTTGGAAGCCTAGAAGTGATGATGGAATGAAATGGCACTTTGAAGGCTTCCTCCCTCCTGGGGAACCGTCCCTGCTGGGGGGGGGGGGGGGGGGGGGGGGGGAGAGATTCTACCCTATTGTCCTCGCTGAAAAGACAGGCTAATTGCTGTGGTCACACTGCATGTTATCTGCTATCTCCCAACAAGAAAAGGGCCGTCCGAGGCGAACGCGCACATAGTGGCCCCAGAGATGGCCGAGGGTGGCCACTGAGATAGGAATAAAGAAAGATATCATTTTTCTTGTTGCCGGCTTGTAAGAATAAGAAGAGGCAGGAAAAAAAAAAAACCTTGTGAAAAGAGGTAAACAAAGTGGCAGACAATACCGGAGGGATCTGCGCCTTCACACCGTGCCGCTATCAGCTTTTACAGAGGCAATCCATTTTATTTCCTGGCAGCGCTAACTTATCGCTGCCTCGTTTTTAATGAGGGATAATAAGGGGAACATTTTGTAACGACACGGTTTTCTATTTTATCCAACAAACAGCTGTGTCACGCCACTGGCTGCGGGAATGAATCATATCTGACTGCCTGCATATGCTAACGTCTTTGTAATTACCCCGCCGCCTTCGATCAAGGCGACCTAAACCTGATGTTTATACCGCAGGCCAATGCTGGAGGGTCCCCTCAATTGGGAAATCTGTAGAAAAAAAAATAATGTATATTGTGTCCCTATGGCTCTGGCTGGCAGGTACATACCGGCATGTCAAAATTTGAAAGGTAGTAGTCATATGTGACTCCTCTGGATCCTCATCCTAATATGGAGCAGGAATTATAGTAGATGATGCGATTTCAGTGATATCTCACATATGGTCCACTTCCTTTCACCTATGGGTGGAGCAGATCCACTGCTACACGACTCTTACATGTGTCACCTACTTTCCATTAGATTTAATTTCTGACTTAAACACAGCTATAGCATTTGCTGGATATGTTTTCAAGTCAGTGAAATGAGATCTGCTGCTTTTAATCTCAGCATACATACTTAATGTAGCTCTTTTATGATCTAAGAGGGAGAATTCATGTATTTGTATTGTGGCATATGTAAGAATCTGTGACACAGGAAGTATGTTTTGGGGACAGATGAGTTTGAACTTCCTGATAACTCTGAATCATGATGGGAACTTTGCAGCAGAACTCCGATTACTTCCAGGGAAGATGGTGACCCCCTATCCACCCACACCTCTGGTGTCAGCTCATTCTGCCCATCCATCACACATGCACACCATTGATCTGTGTCTTACCACTTCAGTGTGTGCTGAGCTCAGAATATGTGAACAGGCCCGTCTGTCAGAGTGTGTACGTGCATAACGAGGGTGAAAGCAAGTGCAAAGTGTGGAAATCCATGTGCAGATGCTACCTAAACCTGAAGAGCTCATTTTCATTCATTCTAAAGTGCAGAACAGACAACTTTTAACCCTCCGGCAGTGTTCACTGTTACTTTTGTTCCTTCTGTACTTTTCAGCCATGCCTCTCTATCCTGGGAAATTTCATTTATCCAGAGACACAACAGGTTGGCCTATGGAAACATAGGAATCTCCTTGGCAAAGCTGGATCCATAGAGGCAAACACTATTCCCACCCTGGGCTTGGCTGTAGAAAGTAGGACTCAAACAGTAGGACTCACAGTGGACCAAAATTTTAAACTTTGACAAAGTCACAGGCCAACCTAGATATTTATAGATCTTGGAGTTAACCATAGCAGCAACTGACTTCTAATACACATTTACATTTGATTATAAATCGTCTCCTTTGTCACACAAGATGACGTTACCAGATACAACATAAGTACAAAACCCATACTATCAATTAAACATGAGGATAGAACTTACAGTATATCAGTTCTATGGTGGATCCTACCTTGTTTCCCTGAAAACTGTTACTTCAGATCCATAAGGGCTTATTCTTAGGGAATGTCTTATTCTTTCTAAAATCGACCTTCATTCAAATCTAGTCATGCCATCATATTCTGGGATATCATCAGAACCCAGAATTGCTTTCAGCTACCTTGTGTCTTGTGGGGTCTTTTAAATGAGATGTCTCTGTGGGTATTTGCTTTCCCTTGGTAAGAGGTCTAGCTGTTCTTCTGCATTATATTGCAAATTGATTTAACTTTTTTACATGTAAAGCTGTGGGGAAACTATTTATAGTAACGTTTTTAAGAAGTGTAAGGGCTCTTGCACTACAGCAACACTGCATGGTACACAAGTTTCCATAGGTTTCCTTTCACACTAGCCTCGCAGAGTTCATGCACATTACCATAAACACCCTGCTACATGCCGTTTTGCAGGTGTTCCTTCCATAATCTCCGTCTACAGTGTGAAAGGGTCCTAACTAGGATTTAATTTTGGGGTTTACATTTCAAGCAACCCAAAATCATTTAGGGCTTATATTTTGGGGTGGGTCTTATTTCAGGGAAACATGGTACCAGATATTGTCATTTCCCAAGCCCTGGAGGTACAGGATCTAAACTGTATAACTGAAATTTATCTAAAGGTAGTGATAGACGCCTCAATTTGTCATCGATCAATTCGTGGAATCGGCTGATTGTTGTGGAATCGATGAAACACCACCTTGGCAATCTGATTTGTGGTCGATTTGGACATGAGCCGATCTCCAAAAATGGCCGATTCCACAAAATTCATGGATCGGAAAGGCTGCTGCAAAGGGAGCTATGGGTCCACCAATGTACTTGGATTGCCAAATGATCGACCAAAAAAAAAAACCAACAAGTTGGATCAAAGTCCGATCCGATTTTAATCGATTCCGATTTTGTTTGGTCGATCGTTCAGGGTGGGCAGAACTCGACTGATCGCCAATCAATCTCTGTGAATGTTTGCAGTGATCGATCAGGCAAAAATTTTGTGAAAAATCGACCCATGTATGGGAGCTTTAAATTAAAACAGCCTACATAGTCATCAGACTAGTATCTAGAAATATAGATGGAATAAAATATCAGTGTGTTCTGTAATACTTGTACCAAGTATATCACAGTGAAATCGCAGAATTCTGCACAATTCCACAACTTCATTATGCCAACTATGCCATGGCGGGTGCAAGTGATTTGGGGTAATTTGGGGTGTTTGTATGACCTCATATGTTCTATACTAAGCATTTTTTCCACTGATAATTAAAATTAGGCACACACATTTTATACGGCAGGACTTTGTAATGTATGCAAGAAATGAAATGATTGGCTTTGATAAAGGCCTGTTAGTTCTGTCCATTCTCTCCGCACACATTCAGACATCAGGAGGATGATTCAGAAATCACAGATTTGCTGTTGGACAAATCGGCGTACAGACCCCCCGCCTGTGCTTAGCTCATCCAATTTGCCACAGTGTCCTTTGTATTTCTCTGAAAAGGTATTTGGCATCAAAGCGTCCTTCTCATCTGTAACCGGCCCTATGTTGTATCCAGCAGGTTAACGATGAAATGAGCGGTCTGGCACCTGCGCTGAATCCCGCTCACGCGTCTCATTTAACCCCTGACGCCTCTCTCGCGTTGACCAATTTGTCACTGGATGTCACTAAAAGCCATAATTAGCATTTCTCGCTCTTATTGACATCTCGCTCCTTCCTTGTTCCCGAGCTGTGAGTGATCTGTGTGGACAGAGGGCCCCAAGCGGACTTTATCTCCATGGCGAAAATATCGACAGAATACAATTACTGTCCCTAGCATGACGGTAACGTATGTGCAATCTGAGGAAGAACAGAGGCTGAGTGATGAAGACAAGAAAGGAGACAAGTGCATGGAGACCTGTGAGCGGTGATGGGTCATGACTTGTCCCTCTGATCCAACACACCATTCCTGGTCTCACCCAGGACATGAAAATTCATGAAAGATAAAAGTAACAGCTTCAGGTAATCCGCTGAGCCCATGTGGAACGCTCTACATGGTCATTTTATCGACAATGAGCATGTCTCAATTGCAGATCTTTATAGGAAAAAAAATTGAAGATAGGAACTACATGCTAACAATGAGTGAACCGTTTTTTAGTATAGATTGGTGTGGGCACACAGAGGTCATACCCTGACTTTTGTGTGCATTCCTATAGTCCTCCACACACTTGCTGAATGTAAGGGTATTGTGTGCCAATGGATCAACTCCCACAGACACCAATAAGTTTAGTTAAAGCAACAAACTTCATATACAGATAAGATGCATATAAGGGAGATGTTACACACACAGTTATGTCTGGTAGGATAGGAGACCTGATTAAATGCATACCACGTCCTACAAATCATACACCTCGTGGATATGCGCCCATTTAAAATGAATGGGATGCGTACAAAAGACGCGACCGCTATGTTTTGCAGCATTTTTGGCAAAACGTAATGGAGCCTTGGACTAACTCTTACAAGTCTTGTCTCTTCCCCAGCCTGTAACTGGGCAGGAAAATTGGGAAAAATATTAGCTAATATTTGCATCTATAAAGGCGGCCATACACAGGAACGATTGATTGCCGCGCGCGTTTGCAGTGATAATTCCAGAATTGAACGTAGCCACCCTTTCTTCAAGCAGGATCAACTGTTAGAACAGAGAATCAACATGATGGTAAATCCCTGTTCGATTGCCATTGCCATTTGAATGGGTCCAGCAAAGCAGTGTGCACCGATTCGCTGTTCGATTGAAGAAGGCTCAAAACACATCATCAATTGAGCGGGTATCAACCTATGTATGGGAACTCTAAGTTCTCTGCTCCAATCAGCATTGTCAATGTTAGCATACAAGCACCGCAGCATGACTAACTGTTTTTCTTAATTTGCCTGGAGTTCAGCTTGGAGACTGGACATGGACAAGTTACAGGGAGCCATTCAGATTGTATTTGCTGCTTTGCTTTAGCTACAGAAACCACATGGAAGCCAAGATGTTTATAAGCTGCCATGTTGGATTGTATCAGGAATTGGGTGAGGGTGGCCCAAAAGCATTTTCTGTGTCTGACTGCTGGCATGGGGGGATGAAACCAGAAAATATGATCCATAAGTGATCATGTAAAACTTATTATTTATAGGGAACATTCAGAATTGCATATTAAGCCTGTAAATGTGTTTATATAGCAACCAAAGTGTGTTTTGGGGAGTTTTAGGTCTAACTGTTAGGTAATGCTCCAATATGATTGCAAAAGTTTTGTTTATTAGTGACATTAGTTCAATAAATGTAGTTGTATGACTTACATACTAACTTTTTCTATTCAATTGTTAAATTAGCCATTTGCCATCTCTATATAGGAGCTTTGCCAGATGCTGGAACTTAACTTGTACTTGTTTTATGAACAATCTCAAGTTAACACGCGATGACCATACAATATATTTATATCTCCGTTATACTGGCCACAAAAGGCTGGCACAGCTGGTGAGTGCATTACGTTGTTTTAGAATTTTTTGCTCCAATTTTACGATCATGGAACAAATTGCAAAATCTTCCAAATTACCTTTTATTGAGCAAATAACATAACAACAATACATCACCTCCCTCTTATAACCATGAAATAAAGAAGTAACCTACTTGTTGTATAACAATGTATATATTTTAAACATTTTACAGTTCTTTTTTAAAATGCCCACTTTCCTTATGAATTTAGCATGTAGGATACAAGAGGAAAAGGTGCTGTTTGTGCGCCACTTTATAGGCTGGCGCTACAAACGGTGCTCGCCGGTAAGATATTGCCTCCAACATGTGCAGATATATTTTTTAACACATTTTCCACTTTTTTATTGACAAGTTTATTAATTCTCAGGCACACAGAACATCAGATAAACTCATAACTCTGCCGCTATAAAAAAAAACTGTCCGAAATTGGAAAACGTTTGCGGCAGCATTATCATAAATACCTTTAAATAAAAAAAAGGAGACGAAATAAAAGAAAATTCCTCGAAGCCTGTTGTAAAAATAAAAACACCCCCCAAAAAAAGCCATAAACCGCGGAAGGACGGGGTGTAAATCATACTGGCAGTGCGGAGTGGGTTCGTCTGGAAGCCCAATGTCTTTTAAGAGAGGGCGGGTTTTATAAAAGGAAAATCAACCCAGGAAACAAGCCAATTACATGCACCTCCCCGTTATTTTGGTAAAAAGAAGTCGGGATTTCTGGGCAGATAAATACACGTAGCTGATTAAAGTCGCACTAGTTTTGTATAAACTACAGAGGAGATGTAAACACTGACTGGATGATAGTAGCATCCTCTGTGCGCTATTTGTTTTTTAACCTCCCTAGCGCTCTGCTGAGGTCCAGATTTCTGTACCAAAAGCGCACCATTGACTTCAATGGAATATTTTTTTTATGTTGTAGGCCTGTAACTTTCTAAAAAATGTCTGTACATATATATATATATGTTATACATCATAAATGTTTGAAACAAACAATTATGTTAAAAAATTAAAAAAATTACATTTAAAATATATATAATAAAAGTTATCATCTTAATGATAAAATCTCTAAAATACTTATTTTGTATGATAAATTTCAAAACAGTATGCATTCATATTTATGTTTTTTTTTATATTCATAATACAATTTTTATTCAATTGGAAATGTGTTATGTGTTTTTGTTTTTACTTTGAATTGTATTGGATATGAGCCGCTCTCCACTCTCCAGCAGCCTGCTTGTTACATCGAGGACACCGGGACAGCGTGAAACGGTAAGTTTGCGCTGCCGGAGCCCCGATCTTCACTGGACAGCACCATCTCGTCCAGTGCAATGACTGTGCAGCGCTGGACGAGATAGTGCCATCGCTTACGCTAGGGGGGGGTTAAACATTAAACTCTACTTTTAGCTTTTTTCAACAAAACATCACCAACATCTTTTCCATCCCAGTGCTGCTGATCTCCTAAAGTCTCTTTATCGCTGCATCATGTGAACATGTAAGTCTTTGATGAATGATATCTCTCACTATGGGTATCCTGGCATTAATAAAGCACCATGTCTGGTTTATGAAATGGCCACTTGTCTCCATGTGAATTCCATTTGGTTTAGGGAAAACACAGGAGAAATAAACAAAAGACAAGAACACAATGCTGTTCTGAGTACCTGAGCAAGGACCTCCACCAGGTCACCAGGGACTGTTTGAATTTGAACTTTTGAATTACTTGTGACAATATTCAAATCTGTATGAAGTTGGATTCACACCAACTTGTTTCATTTAGCTGATATCTAGAATATGACTTCAGTGTCTGGAGAAATAAATACATTTAGCGGCATTCAAGTTTCTGGTCAAGCATTGGGATCGCCACTATGTGTCTGCTGCCCGAAATCAATAATTTAACCAATGAATTTATCTCTGTAATTGACATGATAGCGTATCAATAATGACTTTTCAGTACATGGGAATACATGGAGATTAATTGAGGGAGTTTGTTCCAGAGATTGTATCATAAGTGAAGATTTCAGGCCCGGGAAACACAGATAGATTATCTAGAGGATGTGACTTGTCAGAGGCAAAAAAACAAGCGGGTAATCCGATATACTTGACACGGCGTACCGCAATTCATCGTCACACAGCAGAAAAGGCCTGGAGTGATGAAACAAACAATATTCGGGTAAACCCTTTGCCTGGCTTCTCATGGAGAAAACGGCTACCCTGTCCCTGTAGTATTAAAAGTGACCATTGTTTGGGAGTGTTGGTTGGTGTAGAGAATATCTACTGTAATTACAAGAGTAATATTAGATATAATGGATACCATCTATGTATATCATCATATTGTAAAATGCATTGGTTGACCAACATTTAAAAAGAACAGGTCAACATCAAGAATAGGCTTGGCCATGATTTTAAAAGAAACCAATCCTTATAACTTATGTGCAAGCCTTTTATCCAAAGAGAAAGGAGGAGGAACACAACTGAAGCCCTGTCTGTACACATTTTCAGTCTTTGTAGTTTGGAACGATAATTTTTGACACAGCGCTCTTTTTGTTCTATGGAGAGGCGAGGACGAGAGAGTGGCACACAACTGCGTCTTCCTCCATAAAAGTCTACGGGTGTCAGGCAGGACATTTGTTGATAGTTTGGTCTTGGCCAATAAACCTCACCCGATACCTGCTCACAAAAAATATTAGGCCACAATGGTCTTTGATAGATCGGCTATCATCTGACGTGTGTACAAGCCTTCATATACTATCAGCAGAAGAGCAGATTTAATGTCAACAACCATAGTGCTTTTCCACAAGAAGGGGAACAAAATTTGGAAAATTGGTGGGATTCCATGTTTAGTAATAACTAATAATAATCTATATGTCAAATCAGCAACTACCAATCAGCTATATATGTCATACTCATGTCATGACCCCGTATTGAAATATAGGTACGTGGTCTTAAGTTGTGCACACCATCAATAAAAGACATTGAACTGCTTTGGATAGAAATTTGAAGGGAGTCACAATCTGAAAACTATTTGGACATCAAATTGAGAACTGCCATGTTGATGTGCCCATGTGCAGGGCAAGATGGAAATGCCACGTGTTGCTAAGAAGTGGAAAGGAAATTCAGCATATAATGGGAAATCTCCATCTAGAGAGACTGCTCAGGGAGCATGTGTCAAAGAAATGGAAGGAGAAAAGTCAGCATTGATAACATATACAAATACTAACCAATGATGAGCTGATGGAAGCTTGGGAAACAATGTGGTAAGAGTGCAAAAACATCCCCGAAAAAGCACATTTTCTATGGGTTTGAGGAGTCACACTCAATGAAACTCTGATGCCAGGACCATGGCAAAGGTTATATATAGAACAGAGAGATGCCATTCAAAAATCATGTTAACAAAAAAGGCCAGTTGTAAAACAAACAATAAAGGGTTCTGAGAATGGTGGCAGAAATAGTAAGTAACCCATTTTAAGTGTAGAGAGATTAAGGTCACCAATACAGGGAATAACAGTGTTGACCATATATCCAAAATGGCCGACAAACAGGATCAGTAATCTACAAAGTACAAAATGGCTGCTGAAGACCATGGTGATCTTTACTTGAAATGAAACAATATGGCTGACCTCAAGACATGTCCTACATCTATGGAATGATTTACCACAAAGCTGCTCCACCTGGAATCACTCGATGTGAAATCCCGGATGATTCACCAAAAATGCATTTCAGATTGAACTTTTTTTACGGCCACTGAATGCCAGACATGCAATGTTTATTCCCGTAAAACATTCGTCAGCCGTGAAATATAATGAAATAACGAGTGTTACTCCAGTGTATAGTAGAGGCCGCACATACAAGGCCGTTTATGGAGGACTAACGTTTACCCGCCACGGTTCACCACACCGTCTACGCATCAACTACAGGCAACACTTAACAAAGTTTCCTTTTGTGAATAGGAGTCAGTTGATAATTAGGTGTTTTCTGTGTTTAGGTGTTTTCTATGTTTAGGTGTTATAAATATCTAAGATATATTATACAGAAAAATTATAATATTTATACCATCATACTCAGCGTGCCCAAAAAAGTGAGAATATGACTTTAAAAGCCAACATGTGGAGATGGTGATATGATAGTTCTCAGTATTTGTATGCTTAAGCCGGCAATGGACAGCTCGATTCCCCGGCAAATGTTGCGTACAGCAATCGTTTGGGGAATCAATGCGCATCACCTAGGGAAATAGATCCGTTGAAGATACTTTGGATGGGAACCATTGGTCCCCATCCAAAGTAATGGAGAACAAATAGGGATTTACTAACATGTTGGATCCCTGTTAAGGTAGCCATTCACAGGGCGATTTGTCACCGATCGATTCCTGATCCGATCATGTCCACCAACGTACTTAGATTGCCAAACGATCGACCAAAAAAACCCAACATGTCACTCAGAACCTTGTCCAATAACATTTAATTCCCCCTGATACGTTGTCAGTGTTGACTTTGTCAACTAAGATTACTCTAAGTTTCTGGTTTATTTGTGAACACGCCAAGTCACCATCAAAACCATGGCAACCGCATCCGCTGCACTACAAGACTGGGAGCACAATGGCAAGTTTATAGAACCTGTCCCATAATACTATAGGATAATAAGGGTCTCATGGTCATCTGCGCGTTTACCACCTTGTCCAGAGGACGGCACTTATTATGGAATAAGAGGAAATGCCAGGACATGTAGGAGAGAAAACTAAACCTGGGAACACACGTGTCGATATTGACAGATTGACAAAAAGTGATCTTCTGCGCGATTGGACCTTCATATTCGTAATTAGTTTGATCGAGGTAAAAGTAATCGATATCGGACTGAATCTGGATCGTAACTGTATCGGAAATGTCCACATTAATCGAGACATGAATTTTACCAACCGATAAAAAATCTAACTATTCAATCTAATCGAATATCGATTCTCTTGAAATCTCTACGTGTATGGCCAGCTTTACATTATTCATTTGATGGGGGGGGGGGGGTTAGGTTTACCTGTGTGGGCAAGGTGAACTAAAGCTGATCCTTACTAAGTATTCCTAGCGATCACCCAAAAAATATCATCAGAACTCCCCCAGTGATGAATAAACTATAACCAGACTATAATGAGGGGAGAGCTATAATGTATATTTGGATCAGATTGTATTTTTAGCTTCCTGGCTCAGTGACAGCTGACACTATGCTAATGGGGAACTCTGCTAGATTGAGTGGCCACATCACTCTGCCCATGTGCCAGGATGAGTGACAGCGGCTGGGTGGCTCTAGGAAAGGTGGTGGTGTTCTGTAGTGCTGGGGGGGGGGGGGGGGGGGGGGATAGCTGGAGAAGTTCAGGACGTTTATTCCAATGTTTATTTACACAGCGGGATGGTGGTGGTGTTGGTGTGGAGGAGGATCATTTCTCTGAGCCGTGCTGATGTCGGAATGGTGATGCCCATCCCTGGGCAGCCATAACGCGCAGGATGCCCTTAATGAAGATAATAACAATTATTGCGGCAATTACCGACTCCGGAGCTGAAGACGGGCGCCCGCATTAACCCCTGGCGCGCCGGGCGGAGAGATGGACGGGGATGGGGGTCTGTACTCCGACCTCACAGGAGGAGGGGGTCACCTCCATCGCAACATCTGGATAAGTAGTGCTCCGGTCAGTGCCGGGAAATGGCGGGGCTGCTGAGCGGCACACCACCAGCGCTGGGCGGCAGCTGCGCCAGTCATCGCTGCGTGTGGGGCGCCCGGCCGGGGGACGGAGCTCCAGCCGCTGCAGAGACTCTTTTAAAAAGTTTGCTGTGCAGCTTGTGGTCATAAAAGAGCTGCGTGTATGTTCGCCTTCCTTTCATGTCCAGCAAAACACAACTTTCCCTTCCTTATTTAACTCTTTCACATCCCGAGGAGTTTTACAGGGGAGGAACTGATGTCTTGTCATGTTAACAACAACATGAGCGTTTTAAATATAGCTGTGCCTAGTGGGAAACTACAAATCCCAGGAGATCCAGTTTTGGGTAGTAGTTTGGGTAGCCCAGAACTTTTCCATTGGTTATAAGCGGGCAGTGCAGGCAGCAGCCCAAGGTATAAAGTGTAATAACCTAAAGGTAGCCACACGTTACCATCCGTGGCACAAATTGTAACCGTTCAACAGCCGTGCGCATTCCCCTCCCAATTGGATGTGCCCATCTGGACAGATCGACCAGGATCGCACTGCAAGTCAAACCGCAAGGTCATCTGACTTGTTGGTAAATTCCTGGCCGATTGCATTACTTTGGATGGGGATCAGGATCTGCATCCAAATGTCCAGCACGCAAAGGGTGTGCTCCGATCCTCTGAGCGACCCGCTGCATGGTGATGACGTCATCACCCTGCAATCGGCCACTAGAGAATCGGACGGGGGTCATTGCAAATGGCTTATGTATATATGCCAATAGATATTAGAACTAAGAATATATATAAGACGTTATACCCCTTATAAAAGGCACAACAGTGTATGCCTACCTCCACTATGAAGGGGTCTATATTGGCTGATCTTTAAATTACAAATCTCTTCTTTCACAGGAATATACATAAAAGTGATAAAAAGAAGATGGGTCAAAGTCTGATTATTTTGTTTCGGAATAGAAGGTGATATGCAATCTCTTCACCATAGAAGTTAAAGTTCCTTAGCTAGGCCTTGGTACCCCCTCCCCTCACATGCCATACTGTCCCTTTAAGCCGAAGACCCCAGAGAGAGCTGTGTCACTGAAAAGTTTTGTGATCTGAGGACCTTCTGCCTCTCAGGAAGGAAGCCGGGTCTTTAGATTCAAGTCCAGGAATGTCGCTAATTCACCACCAATACGCTTCTGAATCTTCATTCCAAGGTGATGACATAACAGAGTAACCACCAACCTCAATGTCATTGCCTTGTCTCTTGTACGCGGACCATACGCTCAAAAGCAACTCACTGATGTCACAGTTACACTTGTGTCTCCCATCCCTCTCTCTACATCTCTAAAATTCGAATTGTTTGTGAATTGCCACAGAAGAAAAACCTATTCATGATAATCCAGGAACACAATGCTGTCATGCTGTCTAATTCATTTCCAGGGTCACTCCTCTGTGGAGTTCCACGCTTTACTGTCTTGTGAGCCATAGAACACTACGGTGTGCCATGGTACATCTATAAAATTAGGACTTTATTTTCAAATTGCATTATTCATTTAAAAAAACAAGATAATATGAACAATTAGGAAATAGTGTAACAAGAAAGGTACAATTTACATAATCATTTAAATATGAGTTTTTTTGTTTTTACATTTTCAAAGCTCAGGGGTGACCCTAGAAATCCCCAACTGACATCACAGTAATAATATATAATATATGTACACTGGGTGTTTTCACCCCAGCACATAAATTCTTATTTTTCAGGGTCCTAAAATTACTTTACATAAACACAAAAGGAAAAGCCCCAAAGCCAACCGTATTGGTGGTCAAACGCCTCCCCCTTACACTGTGCAACCACTGATTAGATATTCAGGGCATGAATCTGGCATGCAAAGCACCAGGCCCAGCCAAGCTTGGGCAGATGGGCACCAACCGAACCTATTTTTTTTTTATCCCTAGCATGTGGACTGCCAGGAATGCCACCCTGTCCATGCGGAGGACAGCCTGGTGGTTAAGGGGATAGGTGTGGGCAATGTATATGTACAGCTACAGGAGGAATAGGAAAATCCCTTCATCAGGAAAGATATAAGTGGCCTGAATGCACTCAAACATAAAATATGTCTTTTTATGAGCAATACATACCGGAATATTTAAAGCATTAAACAATTGGGATATGTACAGTCCCCCAACATTTACATGATGTGAGAAAGAAAAGATAAACATTTGGAGGAACAGCTCTATCTATTAAATATGCAATGCGGACTATGAATTGTATTTGTGCTGAAACTGTGCACACATACAAATTATATTAAATTATAATATATGATAATATATAGCGTTAGCTCATTAGCCAGATAAGCGCCTCTAGAAGTCCTTACTCCAAAGACCAAGCAATATAAAATGTTGCTGATAACAAGAGAAAAAGTTCAAAACATTTAACCAGCTATTGTCATTTTCTAGGAGCAATCTGGCACCAGGATCTATGTTCCTTTTAATGTGATAATGAATTTATAAATGACTGGTGACGTTCAATGGTTAGGTGAAAAAACTGTGTGTATGAATTCTGAATTATAAGGCGGGACATAGAACAATGGTAAAATGTGAAGGAAACCCATAGCAACCATTTTTTATCAGGCCAATCAAGGCCATAAAGATGGCTTTTCTTATTGGTTGCGATAAGTTATTGCTTTTATCACATTGCTTTTTGTTTTAATTGTGTAGGTATATTATGTAGGTACAGATGTGTAGGTATATTATGTGTGGGGCTACCAGCCTGTAGGAAGCTTGCCCCAAGTGGCACAGGGGCTCTCCAGCCCCACATGTTAAACCCAACAGCTGTGTCACTAAGAAGGGCCTAACACATTGCATTTCCCCAGCACGCAGTCCGAGATTTACAAGGCAAAGAACCTTTATGGCTGTTGAGATTGGGAAAGGTACACGGGGCTTAACGTGAAGCCTTTTTAGCTGGGGAAAGTTAACTCAGTGTTTAATTCGATTCGACAGCACAGGAAAGTGCCTTCTACAGCAGGGAAAGCGGCAGGACATCTCAATTACCCTCTGTGGCATCGTAACAAGAAGACGCTGCCACGAGAAAGACAGATAAAAACGACGTCTGCGCTTTACAGAGGAATAAGAAATTACACTCCGAGACGGAGGAATAAAAATGAATAAAATTTGGGGTTTGGTTTAAAAATTAGGCGTGAGAGCCCGTGGGAGGTTCTATCATTCGATTCGTAAAGTGTGTGACACTTTTTAATGCCGAGTTCTCTAGTAAAGTCACAGGAAACAGGGCTGTTGGCTGCGCTAGTGTCTTTGTTAAATGTAAAGTATTTTTTTCTGCTACATGGAGCCATATGAGCACAGTGCTCACGTTCCTTACATGCGCTCGGATCTGGAATTATGGAAAGAAGGCATGGCCAGATCAGAGTAATGTAGGACAAGAGGTCACTCATATGTTTCAGGATGAACCCATCTTAGCTTATAGTTCTAGAGACTCCACCATTTACACAAGAGATTATCTGTAGCCTATGTCATTGTCCCCAGCAATCTCAGAACTCTTCTATTCATTCAGACACCTGCCTCTCTGATTTAACACGCCACATATAGATGATTTACACCTATGTCCTTACTATGAGGCAAGTGCATGAAACAATACATCAGTAAGTAACTGTACAAAATGGTTGGTACTTACACCTCTCATTACGATCCTCCGGGCTCGATGACGTTTCTCGGTCAGATATGAGGCCGGAGACAGCAAACAGTTTTTTCCCAGTATCGTCCACTTTAAGTCCCCCAGGAGAGCCTGTTGGGATCTGAGCCCCAAATTCGTACTCTTTACCATCGGCGTCAGAAAAGCGTAGGTGCGGAGATTCTGTGTCATGGCAACTCTTCAGCCGCTTTGCTGGGGTGAAGGCGGAATGGTAGCTCTCCCGCTCCTCAGGGGATGTGAAAGGCCGAAAGGCGCCCACTCCGCTGTGATTCAACATGCTAATTGGGGAGCAGTCTAAGTTCGGAGGGGCAAACTGGGGATGGAGGTGGAGTAAGGAAGGTGGAAAGTCACGGTTTGAAAATGCCCCAGGGACACCACCTTGGCGATGGTACATAGAGGTAAAGGTATATGAGCCATTGGTAAATGGAATATGTACTTCCTTATCCATTGACACCGGCACCCCAAAGGGTCTTGGCTGCTGGCAAGGTATTGAGGCGTCCCGGCTGGCTTCAGCCGTAGAAGCGAGAACCATCAAGGCCGGCGAAGTCAGTGGATTGGGCAGAAAGGAAGAGTTCTCCATCTTAAAGGCAGCCCGGTGCAGATCCATTGCTGATACTTTGGCCTTTGCCAAGTCAAAAATTTCTGTAAAAATTCCCCGGGAGGCTGGCACGATGGGGTCTTGGCACCAAGCAGGAAATATCACTTCATGTCTTCCCAAAGGAACCTGTGTCCGCAGACAGAGAAAGAGAGCAATGTCAGTGTAAGCCTCAATGTACAACAATCAATACATAATTATTGTTTGTGTTGCTACCTCTCAGACATTTAGATAACAATTAACAAAATTATCAACAGAAAGCCCTCAAATGGTGAGATTGACACAAGAAGTGGCCTATGGGTGTATCTTTTAAGTGTTTTAAAAAAAATTATATATATAGTTAACATGAAAAGAAAATTTGAAACAACAAAATATTCCTAGATTTTTTCCCTTTGATTTTTGAATATTTTCATGGCGGTTTCTGAGTGTGAGCCACATTCTCAGGTAAATGCTGCTTTGATAAACAAAGGTGACAAGAGTTCTCCAGGCGTCCAAGAAGTTTTTGTTTTGTGTCACATCTTAGTGGTCTGTTCGAGGCCAGCCTACAACCCTTTTTCATTGAGATATATGAAGAGCTGGGAGATAGTGTCTAGTAAACAGAGAGGTCGTCAGATATAGATTAAACTGACACGCCGCTAACGGCTGCTAGAAGAAAGATAACCAAATCACCTTTCTCGTTAAACAAAGCCTATCCAGCTCCTAATGAGCGATGACTCCCCTCTCGTTTTCCAGCAGGCCCACCAGACGGTGTAATTCTTCTACAGTCACTTCCAGGACAGAAAATGATCTGTTTGTTCTGGTAAGAACGTCTTTATGTCTGAATCTGACATTTTGTACCTGTCCGCTCTCTGTCACTAACTCCTTCCCCTCCACCTCCATCATCTATCTGATTTACAATATCCTTCCTCAATTTCACCACCCTTAATGGAATACACGGGAGGAAAGAAAAAAGTAGAATTTTCTGCTTTACAAAGAGACTTACTGTAGAGATGGCGACTATTGTCAACTTAACTAAAACGATAAAATTAAGGTAAATATAAGGTGAAAATTAAGGTATGGATAGGGTGAGAATTTAATAAATTAGACACAAATTTAGCAGCATTGCAATCCAGCAGTTCAGGGTGGTGCTGGGGCTATGGGGGGGGGGGTGTTAGGAGACTAACTACTCAGTATAATAATGAGCTGAGGCCTCTTAACATACATCAGGCAACAAGGAATTATGTAGCCAAGAAAACAGTGACTTCTCTTAAAGGAAACATTAGCAAGGCATCATGTAAGCAAACTAGGAAAAAAGCAGTGAGTCTAAAAGAAACACCTCGCTGAAACATATTGCTTTTCTCCCCTTCAGAGACTCATAAAAAACATCTCTTTTTTTAACTTTATCATATAAAGCGGCACTGCCTTTCTTTTAAATCAAAGAGCACCAGTTTAATAGCGAACATGAAAGGGTTTCTGCTCAGAAAAGCCGGACGGAGCAGGGAAAGTCGGAGCTGGTAAAACTGGAACATAATAAAGCAGAAAGACTTAAATACAAAGTAATTTATTCCTGATTATTTTATGACCCACGCATGCTATTGTTGGGCTGTGTTTCTCTGAGCTTTGCCAAACAACAACAAGAAAAAGAAAGGTCCTGTTAGCAACAGGTTGTTAGAAAATGTCATTCAGGTTCCACCTGGACAGCTAACGTCTACAACTATGCCTTTCCCAGGGGGAGGAAGTGCTTTTATCTACAATAATGCTGTTTTCAGCTGGTCCGGAGCTTCCTTCAGCATCTCACTGACCAGTCTACGGCAACCTCATTGTCACGCTGACCTCAGTACAGTAGGTTCGGCGTTTCAAGACCCATTTCTCCCATGCTGCAGCCAATGTATTGTTTGTGGCTTCCTATATCTACATACACATTTCAAGTTCAGAATTTGACTATTAAGTATAATATATATATATATATATATATATATATATATATAGAGATAGATATACAGTATATATATATATATATATATATATATATATATATATATATATATATAAAATGTCTTTCTCTTTTCCAAAAGTGCAGGGTGCCTGGCAGAGCAGGGAAAGGGGGTTTAAACAGGCAAAAGCAGCCTAAAGACCTTAAAGACACACTAGATAGTAGATCCATTTTGTAAAGGATTTTAGTAACATTTATTAGCTTACAACTAAATTGATTGTGTCTTCCAGTTTAACTTTTTTTTGCTAGCAATCGTTATCTGCTTCATTTATCTAATTTGAAGTTGCTCAAAAAGTTTTTTTCCTTTTTTACATATTCATTTATTGTTAGATAAATCCTAAGCATGCTGATGTGTTGTGCTTTGTTAACTCATATAAAAGGAGAAATAGTATGTTCAGCAATAGAAAATAGAAATTTATGAATGACTACAGAATATGGATTACTTAATATACAGGGTATATATATATATATATATTTATTTATTTATATAAAACAATATCATATATTTTTCAATAGCATTTTCAATATCATATATTTTTCAATAGCATTTTCATTTTGGAATAAATATATATGGGAGAATAAGCTTTTTTTGCCTGGGTTGTGCCACCGTGCTGCTCCTTCTGGCGCCTGAAAGGGCCCCTGGTGAAATTTCACACAGTAGATCCCTTCTCCCGATTTAAAAATCAAAAGAGCAGCATGACAAAGGAGAGGAGAAATTAACAGGCACTTGCAATGTTCACAAGCAACGTTGTGTCTTATCCTGTGTAATATGCTGCAGCCTCGCAAGATTGAGAGGATGCTAGCCTTGCAAACCGCAAACCTTATGGAAATCTATAGTTAATGCACTGGCAATGTCAAGATGTCATCTACTTAAATACAGGACCCTAAACAAGAAAACTAACAGAGCTTCTTAATTAAAAAAATATGGATTGCTGGATAATCACACCGAACGGAACATTGAATAGCTTGGACGACACGAGCCAGCCAGCGGTCCAACGACCTACATAGATGATCCTGCAAGTATGCTGATTTTTTTTAATTTAACACCCCGTGCAAATCCAGATTAAAATAACTCCGGCTATTGATCTGGCCAGTGGGATTGACATTAATTTTAGTTCACTTCTCACTTTGCAAAGGGATCAATATCGAGTAATAAGAGCTGACATCCGTGTTGAAAGCAGGAGAAAGAGATGCAGCAGAGAGCAATCGAACAAGCAGCCAAATAAATCATCGAATACTTTTCCACAGCAGGAGACAAACTCATAAGCGATAGCACCGGGGTCTTTTCAGTATGAACTATGCAGGAAAAGTCTGATGATTCCATGGGAAATATCGCCAGACCTGGCGCAGAATTTAAAATGTCCCGCTAACAAAATTCTTCTATCACATTTGCCGTTAATGTCAAAACATATAAATCAACCTAAAAAAACATCATTATTTTTTTCTGAACTACATAAAAGTTGTTTACAAAATAATTTGGTTTCATCAAAAATAAATGAAAGCTTCCAGCCACATAACGTGCATAAAAAAGGCAATCAATTTGACAATCAATTTGAAAAACTGAATTGCTTTAAAATAATAATTTTATATGACCTCAAATGCCAAAAATTACGTATAAAAAATAAAAAAAACAAAAATACCTTAGCATAAAATATAAAATAACAAAAACGTTAAATATTACAATAACACAAAATTATGAATTTTTATATGGTACTTTTATATTTATTACAAGTGTTTTTTTGTTCTTTTTATTAAAAAGTAAAATCTGCAAAAATATCCATCTTCTGTCTGATTCCAAATCTGGTTTTGTCATGAAATCAAAGGCTGCCATAAAACTACATACAGCTCACGAAATCGGTTTGCAAATGTAAAAAAAAAAGGAAAAAAAATTGTTTTTAAGACTTTGTTCAATTGATTCAATGCCAGTGAATTTTAAAAAGGGTTTATTTATAAAATTGATAGAGCACTTATACACAACAGGTTGCATGTCTGTGGTCTTATAATTATATGCAAAGGTTCGGAAAATGAATCAACACATTGTCTACACTTGAAAGAAAGACTTACAAGAAAAGTCAGTTCCTTGGAGAACCCTGTAAAATTGCCTTAACTAACATAAAATCCAATTAAATTGCATCAGGTCTTAATTTAAGCTTTTTGTTTTCTAAATGTACTTAAGTGTCACACGTGTTAGAAAACTTAGGGCTTTAGTTTGACAAATACTATTTAGTATAATGTGAGAAATTGTATATTTAAAAATGCATACGGCTTTATTAATTTTAACCTTATTATAGTTAAAGGCACTTTACATAATATGTATATATATATATATATATATATATATATATATATATACACATACACACACATTTTAAAAAAAATCCAAATAACACTAATTCAAAAGTGCATTTTTATTTATAACAGCTATTAATTATTAAAAAAGAAGCCGTCAGGTGTCAGAATATTTTATTTAAATAGTGACTTTCATTAAAAGCCATTGGGCTGCGATTCCTTTTCATGGCTGATTCTGAATTTGAATAAAACAATTGAATTTAAAGCATAATGGTAGTTTAGTATACATCACAACATTTATGTAGCCGATTTGTGATATATATATATATATATATATGACAAATTTAAAGACTGACACCTGAATAATGTTGCAGAAATCCCGCCAACAAGACCATGCCTGATGTACTTTCTTCTTCTACATGAAACAACTGTTTCCTAAGAGTGAAGGAAATAAACAAGAAACACTAAACCAAAAAAATAAACCCACTTGTGTTTTAAAAATCTTTAACCTGCTAATTAAAAAAAAAAACAAGATCTAAAGACTAAAATATTACAATGTTCAATCTTTTGAGGAGTAAACAGGTGGCGGTTGTATAAATCCTGAATATCATACAATTTTTAGGGTAAATGTTTCCTCCACCCACTCTTGGTTATACTGTTCTAGTGATTATTTTTAGGACAGATAACCCATATTCATTGCAAAATTCTTACTCTTAATGATACACCGGGGACCTCCGCTTGTTCTAAGGGGCAATAAATTGGAGCACAAACAGTTTTCCTAAATGTCAACGTTAAAAATTGTCCACATTAAAAAAGATGTCAGATTGGCAAAAAAAAAAAATCTGCGCTTCCCAGACATGTCCCTGGGCCATTCCATCAGCTGTAATAACGACCCATTTATCAGTGGCAAATAAAACAGGACTGATTTACCGTGATGCTTGTAATCTTGTTCCCCTAAAACCCTACAACCCCCCCCCCCCAAATCAGCCTCTACCACTGTCACCCCGTTCAAAGCTCTGAGGACCCGGACCCTGCAAATTTATTACAATAATTACTTGACATAAGCATTTCCTGTGTGGCAGAATGAGCTCTGTGGCTTCTCCTAATTATTTCATTGTGGCCACACAGATGTTTTCTTAATGTGTCGAGATCACAAGGTGAGGAATTTCTTTCCCAATCCTCACACTTCCCTCTTCTATTTTATTTTTAAAAGTCCACAACAATTCCAAGAAGGTCCTGCTGAGTCCCCCTCTTCTCCACAGGACTGTCAGGAAGGAAGACAGAGAAGCAAAAATGTGCCACAATTCTGCATAAAAATTTAACCCAGGTCTGTTAACCCCTGGGTGTCAGCAGTGTTACTAGCCCTAGCCCTGTGCTGTGAGGTGCCACAGTGGTCCAAGGGTCAGCACAGCCTGTAAAATGTCTCCATCGTCTCAGAAATGTGAGTGTAATGTGGTTACAAAAACCCAAACAATTCAGATGACCTCTATCTATAACTGACATGAAATCTATATGATAATTCATGGGTCATATAAGGCTCAAAGTAACATTAAATAAAAAAGTGACTTCATCATCACTGATGAAGATTACAAGAATGAAAAAAATGGCAGGAAATGTAAAAAACAGTAAAAACAACCAGGTGAGATTAAGTACAAATGTATCAAAAATGTACAAACAAGAAAAAAGAAACAAAGTAGCATTTTAATCTTGTACTTTTGGAGGAATAGAGTGCCAGCTTTGCTGCCAAGAGACAGAGTGGTGCACCTGATGCCCCCACTCTGTGGAATAAGATCAGCTTTCTCTTTGACCAGGGTGCCACTCTTAAGGTCACTACCTTTAAAGTTGAAGCAGAATAAAAAGTTGCACTTTACCGATCTGCTGTCCCAATGTACACTATGAGGGTCCCTGGAGCAGTTGAGAGCCCCCTTAGTTCCTGGCAGACCCCCCCCCCCTTCTTTATCCCAAAGCCCGGTACTCACCCTGTGTGAAGCTAGAGAGTGGAAGAGGGCTCCCGGCTTGAAGCTGCTGATCCCAGGCTCACCGTCCCTGCCTGCTTTGGTTTGCATGTGCAGGAGAAGCTGGAGAGTGTAAGAGGCACATGCACTGAGCAGAGTGACTGGAACAGCACTGCCTCCTCTCTGTGCAGTACACACTCACACGCACACAGGGCTCCTCCAAGCACACAGCACAACTCTCTCTGCCTTTCACCGCTCTGCATACATTAGGCTACAATAGGAGGATGGCAGATGAAGGGGACACACAGGGCTGTCCTACACAGGACACTTCATCTGCTGCTCCTAATGCAATGGCAGCGATGTTGAGGGGACCATGCCCTTTTTGGAGGCTCCATTACCCAGGGCTTTATTGTACCTGTCCCCTACAGAGTCGCTGGAACAGAAAATGAGTGTGCAAACCCCGGATCAATATCTACAGATAAAGGCAGAATGCTGAGACCTTTTATTTGGTTCAGAGACAGACGGCAAAATAACATTTGGCAGTACCCCACTTCTGGACGAGGGACCCAGAAAAAGAACAAGAGGTTCTGAGAACCGCGTGTGTACATGAGACAGCTTGCTAGAAAAAGAAAAATATAAATTGGAGGTCGTATTGATTTCTTTTGTCCCTATCACCTTATGTTTTCATCAGGCTTAAAGGCCAACTTCACCCTAAAATGAAATTTTAATTTATTTATATGATCTTGCCCCTGGGAGGTTATATCACACTCTGGTTTCTTAGATCCTTCAGGTATTGAGAGTTCCCCACTACAATTCCCTTGTCCGCTTAACTGGCATTGCCATCGCAAAGCAGATGATGGCGTCACATCCCCCAATCGATTTTACCACAATGTAAAATCAACAAATAACTGGGGGTACGTGACACCTTCATTGTGGCGTTGTGGGAGGCGCAGGGATGTGGATTATTGCAGGAAAGCCTCACCAATGGACAAGACATATAATGTAACACAAGCTACCAAAGCTGACATTTAAGTCTGTTTTAGAATTAAATCACAATTAAATCAGTAACACATGAAAAAGATAAAGTGATCAGCATGCTGAAAAGTCTATACCATAAAGATGGTTCTTTTTTCTGATACAAAATGTCAATATTTTTAAAGCATGTGTGTCAAAAGATTTAGTAAAAGAAATACCCACCCGGCATGAAAAGAGCAATTGTCCCAGGCCAGATTGGAGGGTACAGCCAAGGGCATAACATCTCTGGTGTTCCAGGAATGAATCTACCTATCTTTATTTTTAAACTCTTAAAAACAATTAGTTTTAGGCTTAAATAAAAATGTGTATGTGCATTTTCACTATTATATTGATACTACTATATATTGATTTATATATTGATTGAAAACTGATCTGAAAAAAGGGATTGCTTGTTAACAACCAGAAGCCAGTTGTTCTGCTCCCTCTTCAATGCTTTGCTGTGGTGTAATAGGCAGGGAAGACTTTAAATAGCTGGTGGATGTCTTGGAGCGCTCCTTACTGCACGAGGTACATGAACAGTATGATGATATCACTGATATTGATCATTTACCTGGTTGTGCACCAAGCCAGCATTATATACCCTTCAGATGCTCTAGGGCAGTGGTGGGCAGCTGAGTTGAGATGTGGCCCTCAGCATCACTAATGGGCCGCACATAACATTTTTAATCTATACTGACTTGTATAAGTATTTTATAATGAAAAAATTACAGCATAGATAGCTAGAAGACATTATTTTAATATTTTTATATAACAAAACTTGTTTTAGTTTATGTTTCGAGCATTATGGAACACTGTAGTAGGGTAATGCACATTTAGTGTCATATATATCATCAAAACCTTTGATGATATCTATGGGGGCACATAACCTTTGATTCAAGTAGAGGACTGAAGGGGGCCGCTGAACAAAGCCCAAAGGGCCACATGCGGCCCCCAGGTTGCAGGCTGGGCACCTGGGCTCTAGGGTTCCCACATCTGCTGCATCATGACCACCATTGAGGTGGTCATGATCATTATGGTGAAAGGAGGGCTTTTGGGTTCAGGCATCACTAACTGGATAGGTCTACCTTTTACAGGGAGGACATGTTTCCCCACCATAGCCTGTTTAGGCGGCAGCAGCCCAGTGCAGCTCATATAATACACAGCTTTTTCAACGAGACGACAACATGATTAAAACGTGATAAAAAAAGAACCATTACGTTACCGTCAAGTTAGTTTAGACTTATTTAGAAAATTACTGACCTCACTCAGTTATGGATACGCTTTTTTTGCCGCGTGGTGATGAAAACATGTTGGATCCCTGTTTGGCCGATTTTTCTATGGAGCAGGATCGATCCCTCCTGGTGGGCACAGCAGTCGTTCGGGAATTGAATGAAAAATCAGTCCCTGTTTCGGGGCCTTAAAAGTAATAAAAAAGATTTTGAATGTTAGCCATATGAAGCTGCTGAAAATAGAAAAGGTGTTAAGATACTATTTAAATGTATAAAAAGGCAAAAACTGATTTTATTGTAATTATAAGGAATATTACACTGGGTCTCCCCATTATTGTATTGGTCACATAATCAGTGTTGGCACTGGCAGGTCACAGGGCCTTTAAAGATGTAAAGCATGGTAGGATATGACAAGAGACTGTTCAAATGGAATCTATCTATCTATCTATCTATCTATCTATCTATCTATCTATCTATCTATCTATCTATCTATCTATCTATCTATCTATCTATCTATCTATCTATCTATCTATCTATCTATCTATCTATCTATCTATCTATCTATCTATCTATCTATCTATCTATCTATCTATCTATCTATCTATCTATCTATCTATCTATCTATCTATCTATCGAGCCCCTTAAGATTGGAAAACGGGTGCCTCTGTGTTCTTAGACAGGTACACTTTATACAGGTACAGATTACCTGATAGAAGAGGCACATTTGCTGGTGTCTAGGTCGTCTCTGGATGGTGAGACAGGCTACAGGATTTAAGCTGCACTGGCGATTATGCTAGTTGAATTTTATTTCATTGATGAGACAATATTTTTGCTGTAAACATTAAATGGGAAGCAGGAAGATTAATGAGCAGATTAATAGGCTAAATGACTAAACCGCAAGAAAGTCCCTCAATCTTCTCGGGTCATTGGTCACCTCTGTGTGCCTAAGAAACCTCCAGAAAAAATAATTCCACTTATGCAAAGATCCTTGAATGGGTAATATACTAGTTTCTCCTGTATTCTAAGTACTGTCACTTCTAAGGGCATCTGACTTCTATGCTGCAGATATTTGGGTTTCAGAAACAGCAATGTTTATTAAAAATAAAGTGTTATAGGGTGATTCATTTGGATCCCCCAGTTCTACAGTCAGAAGTCCTAGCACAACCTTTAGACCAGGGCTCCACTATGATTTGCTGAAAGGAGACATCTGCTCTATATTCCCTATTCACTTTAAATGGGTGTGCACCTGCAATGGGATGTGCACTTCCCATTTTTTTAAATAAATGGGATGCGCACCAAGAACGTGAACACTACAATTTTTCTGAAAATATTATTATTAGAAAAAAGACCACCAGTCATCATCCCAAGAGCCAGTCAAAAGACAGCCACCGTGTCCAGTCACATTAAAGGGCGGGGCTAATGGTTAGATATTACTAGTCAATCTAGAACAATTTAGATATTTAGTTATTACCCATATACATGGAACTCATATCCTTTCAACTTTTATATAAGCAGATGTATACCAGGTGAAAATACATTTATAAAACAAATATATACTTTCTACTTTTAGTGTGATGTGTAAATACTAATGCTGGCCATACACATGCCGATAAACGGCCGGATTTTAATCTGACCGACGGGCGTGCGCGCTCTCACCGTCGGTCAGGTTAAAATCCGGCCGTTTATCGGCATGTCCCCACATGGGGCGACAGATCCCTGTCGCCCCACTTCTCGGCTGGCCAGAGATCCGACATGTCAGAAAATCTGAGCCGATGGGAGCCGATGCCATAAGCCGCACAAGATGTGGTGAACAAATGTTTGTTGATAGCAGGAGGAAAGGAATTAATCTCTATGCTGCTTCTCCATTCACTGTCAAGTCACAGTTAAGGGGAGGGGCAAGTTCATTAATTGGCTGAATGTTGCTGAGTATCAGACTGAGGACATCTAGTGGTAGAAAGAAGGTACTTTGAAGGAAATCTCTGGAGTGGATGCAAACATTGCAGCAAAGCCTGTATATGCTGTAATAGGTATTACTTGCTGTATATGACCACATAGCACAGTCTGCTGATTATATTGAATTTCACCACAATACACCTTGTTAGTGTACAACTGCAGAATATGTATACAAAAACACATTGCTTTTAGTGCACTGATGTCTGTCATCTATTTACTGTGTGAAGAACAATATTGCAGATCCATTAAAACATGTGTTGTAATGCCTTTTGCATTTGCAGCCTTTTCATAAAATACTCTCACACCAGCTAATGTCCAGTGCAAAGGTGCTGTAATATAACGCTATATAATACTCGCCAGCCAAGGATACATTTGGGTTCATTTACTCCGAGACTTGAAATGGATTTACTTATCAAACTTGCTAAGCTTAGTAAATAACATAAAACTGTGGTAACTTTGAATTCACAATAAAGTGCTTGCTCAGTAATGATTGGATGATGAAAATGATTAATGCTTTGATTTAATCAGTGAAAAAGCTGCTAAAAAAAGAAAACATTTTGCTATTGGAAAATACATCTGCCCTGGTACATCTAAAATCAAAACAAACATTTGAGAAAAGTTTAAGGCATTGCAAACATATACCTTACACTAGAGAGACGTTTGAACCTTTGTGAGAGGGATTTCTTCATGGCCAGAATTAGCCCACATTGCCTGTTTTGAATGGCGTGCTTGCTGGTTTTCTCCGCATATACACTTTGCAAAACCCCAAGGTTCCAAACTTGTCCAAACTGAAATGTCATACGTGTACTGTGGATGGAGAACAAAACAATGCACATGAAAGTACACTGTGTATCCTGAAAGATGGTCCTTTTCTGACTTTACCTTACAATGGACCATGTCTGCTAAATTTGTTAAAAAGGCCATTTCAGAAAAATGGTGCGACAAGACAGGAACCCAACTGGAATACAGGGACAGAGTGTTGTCACCATATAGCAATACGTTCCTTCATGCAAGTTATCCAGATATTTATATAGACTTAACAGTACATTTATGATATAATTATTATTTTAAAGGTATTTCGTATACTTGTGACATACAAATGACAACAAGGCGACTTTGATGTCACAAAGAGCTGAAGACTTGTCCCTAGAAAACAGGACTGTGTAGGCAAGTTTAAGCCCTTTAGCAGTACTTACTGACATGCTATCTGCATGAGTACATTCCAAGTAAGCTGCTATGTCACTCAGGATTGGTTGCACTTTGTCACATGACATACTGTTATACTAGGGTTGTCCAACTACCCTCTTTGAGGGGCCAGGATCTGCACACAAGATATAACTCTATTACAAAGGCTATCCTGTATATGGCCCCCAGGTACTGCAGTTGAAAAACTCTGCTGTATAAACAGTACACAACTAAGGCCGGGGGCCTGATCTGGCCCGATTAGCTTTCTATTCCGGCCCTTAAGCTGAGAACACACGGCTTGATATATATAACACGTTTGAGTTTCCCAGCAGCAGCACAATACTGCCTGATATCACTGGAGCTGAAGACCCATGGTATCCATGCAAAGCAACGGACAGCGTCCATGATTTACGGTCATGTCCCATATCCCTGTTTTCGAGCGGGATTGTTTTGACCCACTCAAAAACAGGGATGGCCGCGAGCGTGCACGGCGCTCAAATCGGTCATCGATCTGGCCCATATCTATATGTGTATTCCCTGCTTTTGTCACATTGTTGAAAAGATGCCCCTAATGCCTAAATAATGCACATAATGCCCAGAGGTGTCTCATGGTGACATCAGAGTCTAGGAATTATCTCTGCTCAATGCAGTGATTAAGCATCTTTTTTGTAAGTACTGTAGATTTAAAAAGATGACAACGTCCCCGTCACATGTCATCTATTACACAACACAGCCATCATTTATGATGCTGGCATAGCATTGGCACACATATGGCACATTGACCACTACAGCCTTTTGGTCCGGCCCCTTTATCAAATTTAAGAAGCCAATGTGGCCCACAAGTCAAAAAGTTTGCCCACCCCTGGTTTATACACGGAATGTTAAATGTCATCGTAAATCTCAGATTACATTACATATCTATTAATGGGACCAAATATCCCTGTAATCACTTATTTTTAAATAATATTAATTTTGTCTGTCAAAGAACTACAAATCTCAGCACACCTTTTTGATCAATCAACCCGCTTTCATTTAGAATAGTAACAATTAAAGTTTCCATTTTTATACTTGAATGGTTTCTAGGCCACTTTTTCTGGGAAAAATTCTGGCCTTATTATTATTATCATCAAATTGATGTTTTACTGTCCAGGCTGGTACAATGCCAGGCATGTGGCAACCCAAATGGTTCTCATTAATGCAGGTACATAAACATATTGGATGATTGCAGATTATTTCTACAGTAATGTTGGAAAAGAAAAATGTGTCCTTTCATGTGACTTGTCTAATATCTACTGTGAAAATGACAGTTGTGTCAAAAGTTATTTTTTAAATACTAAGGGTCCCCATACACAGGTAGATTTTTAGTTAGACTTCCGTGCATGTTTGCGGTGATCGATTGTTTGGGAATCCAATGTGGCCACCCTTTAGTAAGCTTGATCGAACCAGGAACCAACATGTTGATAAATTCCTGTCCGATTGCCATTACTTTGGATGGGGAAGGAACATAAATCGTTGTGCGCATCAATTCACCATCGACCAGCGCTTCAGCGTGGTGACATCACCCTGTCCCACATGAGTGTTCATCGATCATGTAGGTATCGACTTGTGTATGAGCAGCCTAAAGCCTGCCATACACACACTGATTAGCGGTCGGTTTTGCCGCTGACCAACGGGCGTGCATGCTCGCGCCTTTGGTCAGCGGCAAAATCGGCCGCCAATCGGTGTGTGCCCACATGGGGCGACAGGGCCACAGCTCGGCCGGCCAGAGAACGGAAATGTCCGATGTTCCCTGGCCAATGCCAGCCGATGCCGTTACTTTGAATGAAGACCGGCGTCTTCATTGAAAGTAACAGCCGGCACACAAAGGGTGCCCGCCGATTCAGTTAGCCCGGGAATGCAGCATGATGACGTCATCACTCTGCATTCCAGAGCTCATTGGCACTCGTCTGTCGGCACCCACCTCGGTGGGTGTATGGCAGGCTTAAGTGCAGCTCCTAATGTGAGTTCCCAACACTGATCCTGGTGTAAGAAATCCTCCCCATCACTGCAGAGAGTTCCAGATTACTGTCCCCGGAGCTAATCTTCTCAGTGAATGGAAGGGGCCGGATCTGGTCACAGGAGGCCAAATACATGCTAATAGAGCTCAATCAGGATAGTAAACAGCAAACAGGAAGTGACCTGGACTCTGGAATGTCACACCAACCCCATGTAAAAGTAACAATGACATAAGGCTCTGTGATTTAGGGATCAAAACAAATAGTAAAATGGTCAGCAATCTTCGGTGCTGCTTCAGGATCCTGGGTCACACATGGCATCCTTTCTGTATGGCGTTTGTATGTTATCCCCATGTTTGTGTAGATATTGGATTTCCACAGTTTAAAATATACTAACAGACACACTAATATCAGATCATACTGGTAGGAGTGTTGTCTGGGGCTGGTGGGGTGCTATGACAAAGTAGTGGCCATACACGACTTTTGCATGATTGATCTTCAAATAGATCAAACGTGTGATTTAAATATCGACTGTCAGTATAATATTAATCAATTATACCCCCACATAGTGTGATTGATTCACAACAGATCGATTCCTTTACTCAGATTGGTGTGCATGCTCCACAGTACAATCGAAAACAAACCGATCTAAATACCCAGAAAACCTACTAATACGACTATTAGTAAATGAAATTTACTAACATGTCCAATCACTGCTCAATCGATCTCATTTTTGATTTCCATCATGTTTTGTAGTTTGTACCAGGTGAGCAGGAATCAATTTTTATTCAATTTATTTCAAGCAATCAATTTTTTTGGTAGATGGATGGAAACATCAAACCATGTATGGCTTGCTTAAGGGACAGTTAGCCAATCAGCTAATAAGAAAGCCAAAAACTATCTTAGAAACGGCTAATTCTTCAATTATTAAGGTGAAGCCCTGGTGGAGGTCCTACATAGTTAAAATGTTCACTATATATGAGCATATTTTGTTCTGGGCATCAGCATGTATCAATATGGAGTGATGAAATGAGTGTGTGGTCCACAGAGGACCTTTTATTTGTCAAAAGGTTTAGCCAAAGCATTTTGGGCAATATGCATAAACTCAGGGCTAATATTTATAATGTACATAGAACCTTAATGGACGCTCAATCCTGGAATTAAAAGTTCTGGTTAGAGGATTTCATCATCAAAGAAACCATGAACCAAATACAGTTCTTGTGTGATGCACAAAGAAACACAGTCAGAGCAAAAATCTTACTACTTAAATTTAGCCAAATCGTATTTCTTTTGTATCTCACATGCCCCCCCTCCCAGATACTGCAGCTCACAGACTTCATAATGGCTCGTTTACACGGGCGGCTTTTAACCGCCTGGTAAACGAGGAATAAGCAAATTTTTTATATCATTGTAGTGCAATCAGTAACAGACTGCATTGCTCTGAATTCAGCTGATTTGAACATATTTGTGCTCGTGGTTATATATATATTAAAAATATTAAAATATTAAAAAGAAAAGGATGAGTTTGGGGCATTAGTACAGTACCTTACCTTACTAACTTATAGCACTGATTTAATATTACAAGATACATTTTGCCATTACAAAGCTAAACTTGAGCTCCAGACAGTGACTTTCCCTAGGCTAGGATGATGTCATCAGTCTGCTTCAGCAAAAAGAAGACATTTCCTAAGTCTCCTCTCTCACAGTCAAGGACAGTAACATTTATGTCATTCGTAGCTTTGTAGTAACCCACAAAAAAGTAAGGGTTTATTAGAGGCTGATCTGTGTCTAACTGAATATTGTGTAATGAGCTGACATCATAATACAGGTTGGTGACCCTGGATGATTGCTGAACAAAGATGGCTCAGTTGAAGCAAAAGGAAGAGCAGACATAGACATGGTTATAAGCAGAACTATCATCAATACCTGAAAATAATACACCATTACTGACCATGGCACATCTGTCTGAGGACAGGTCTTCTTTTCATTTTTTTTAATGTTTTTCTGTGACTGTATAATTCTCTTCCTGCATATCCTAACATTAAAGAACCATAGAAACATGTTATTCAACATTTCTAATAATCGTTCTCCTCCTATAAACCACAACCCCCCCACCTATTGTATACTCAACAATTCCCCAACCTATTAGCCCTATAAGCCCATCCAGGCAGGGTCCTCTCCTCCTCCTGTGTCATTTCCTGTACCTGTGTGTTATTGTATCTCCACTCTAATGTATTGTACAGTGCTGCGTAATATGTTGGCTCTATATAAATAAATGATAATATAATATAATAATAATTGGTAGATAGAAACGATAGACAGATGACTGGCTTGGTAGAGCTGCTTCTCTTTAAGCTGTCCATTCAATAAATTATCAACCCAAATATCCCTCGTATGCTCTCGGATTGGTTCACTTCTTAATGTATTGTCTGCATTGATTGATGTTAGGTTGTTCTCAAAATGCTTATTTCCTGCATCAGGAGCTCTACAATTATGTGATGAAGTTCCATAAATCAAAATTTCTATTCTGGATATACTTAGAAATAATAAAATGTACCAAGTATAATTACCTGGAATATTTTATTAACCTTCCACAACATAAAAGTTCTCCTGCATTTCATAGTGATGTCATCCTAACAAGTTTTAGGCATCGGGAGATAGAGGGGAGAAGGGAGGGGCCTTTAATGCTTACAAAAACAGAAGAGAACAAGGAGGATCTCAGCAGTGTCCATTAGGCTGTAGCAGGTAGGTGACTGAACAGTATGCAAATATATTATGGCAGATGGAATAGCACACATACAATGTACCGCAATTTTCAGATTTTAAGACGCAATTTTTCTGTGCGTCTTATGGTCTGAATATATAATTTATATATTTTTTTTATATTAGTCCAAATCATCAAGGGAGCTATAGCTCTGCATCCAGGGAGACTGGAATGTGTTCCATTTCCTCAAGCTAGACTAAAAGGCCACTACCAAAAGGGATATTTTAACTGTATTAGTGCCATTAGTGTCCATTCTCTGAAAACACTGATCAACCAGCTGGGCAATTTGAGGCTAATTACATAGCATGAGTTATGTATTTACATTAACATTTTGCATTGGAATAAAATAATTATGTGACACAGACTCATCGCTCCTTCCAATTGTAAATAGCTGCTCATGGGTATATTGTTAGTGCCAGATTGTAAAATGTGTTCAATGGTTTCAGAGAATAGGCACTGCAATACTGCAAAAACCAGACCCGCCTACTTTGCTGGAACATGCTGAATATTCACTATAGATGTAAATGGCTGTATCTTTTTAATTACTCTCCAAAACTATGGGGTGCGTCTTATACTCAAAAAACATTAATATGCCCACTTTATGGTGCCCATTCTAAATATACACTCAACAAATGTGACACCATATGTTCCACCATAAGTGGAAATCAACAAGATAATACAGAGATTTTTTTATACTTCAGATTTTTATTATATGTTATTATTATATGTTGTTCATAAATTCTCATTACTCATAATTCTCATAAAAACTAATCTGATTTCTATCTAGAAAGTCAGTCATTCAGATTTAAGTTCACACTGACCCAAAATAGGGCTTCCACTGGACATTGAAAATGGAACACATATGAATATAGGAATACAAACACTACAGCAATTTAGTTTATGTGTAATAGGTGTAATTCATATATTAACCCATCATTATCTCCATTGAATATCCCTCTGGGATCAAATCCTTTTTGTGGCAAGATGGATGAATGACGAAATTTCAATATTCCAGTGACCCCCCCCCCCTTATAGTGCAGACTGTAGCTAGAGGGTTATAGCAGAGAAAGCAATAGAGCTTGAACGCTCCAGCATACTATAAAAGTATAAAGAAAAATGTGTTAACACTTAGTATTCATATCTGTAAGGTAACACATACATTTACTTGTAACCCTGTTTACCTTGACAGTTAGGAGAGATGAGACTTTACCCCAAGGCAGAAGCATTGTGACTTCAGGCATGGGGGGGCATTAGCGCCATATACTCCTAAACCTCTATTACTCTGATTACCATCTCTGGTCTTCCTAGTCCTAAAACAAGCATTCAAGATTTACAGGAAACCAGGGTAGGCTTCCCCCTTGGGTGTCCAGGGGCATATTTCTATGTGTTCTCTAGCACCCCTCCTTACATCTCACTTGGGATTACTGCCTATGTAGCTGTGTGGCTAGGGACCTCATAGTCATACATGGGCGCATTCTACAACAACCATTTGTCTCATAGCTCTTCCCCTGAAATGTCTGAAGTGAACAAAAAGAATCATATAGCCCTAACATTGAAGTCAAAGGAGAAGATTAAAATAAAGTTTTTGTTGGTGGTTCTACAGAGGCCCTATTGGCATGCAGTGATTTGTGGTAGTTGGAGTCACATCATTATCCTAATAACTGGAAAACGTGTAATGATTTCACAGACGTCATTAATATTGTGGTGTCAACGCAGCCTCCCTTGTCTGCAACTCGCATGAGAGATTTGATGCCTGCATGAAATATTAGCATATATAATTGCATTTCATTAATGCAATTATCGCACACAGTACTATCGGTCCCCTGGTCTGGGGTTGGGGGATGAGGGGCCATGTTTGTATACGGGTTTATGTATGCTGCTATCACTGAGGCCTATGTGCACATATCATATCTGTAATATACATCATAGCAGATTGGATCTATCAAAAAACTTTAAATAGTTGGTAATTTATTACATATCTGTCAGACACTCTGACCATATACAATGTAATTCCTAAGCATCCTTGTACCACCAAACGTTCTTACAGCCCCCAAACTTTTAGGAGTTACAAAACCACCAGCACTTTATCCAGTTAAGGAAAGAATAGGTAGTAGATCGTTATGGAGTACTTACATTAGGAAAATTGGTAAAATTATTAATAAGAAGAAGAAGCATTCAACTCATTTGCATAAACAAGGATTTCCAGAAGCCCCATTTAGGTACACAGAAAGCACACCTTGAGGCCATGTCTCCATTTTGCTTTATGGTTGCATTTTGCCTGCCAATAATCCCTATAGAAAACAAATGTGGCAAAAATGTGACCCTTGTAATGTAATCCAATGGATGTGTTAATGCACCTATATCCCATCAATATAAACATGGGGATCCGCATTGATATTGACACAGATGCTTTAGTGTCTAGGTGTCCAATGCATAGCATCCGATGCACTCATGTCAAATGTGGAGATTTTAACGCAGCGGAGACTTGTCCTTAGTTTGCTGTTGAGCTACATCTAATATACCTGATCAGCAACCCAGCAGCATATTAATTGAGCACAACACAAGGCAGGCTGAAAACCTTACTGGGAATAGTAAGATAGGAGTTTATTTCTATAAGTCTTTAACAGAAAGTGCTATTGTTTAGTGATGAGCAGCATAGACAATATTCGAATTTGTAATATTTCACAAATAATTCTACTAATATTCAATTCGATATTTGCAATTTCGAATATTTGCAACTATTTAATCGCAGTGCATGCCTGTAAAGCTTCCTGGTGCATAATATTGTGAATATTCGAGATTGCGAATATCCACAAAATTTGCGAATTCACGAATAGCAGATATTCAACAAATATATTCGCAAATCGAATATTCGAGCTCAACGCTGCTATTGTTGACAGGACCTCATGTTAAGAAAATAATTTGTTTAAAAAAATTTATGTAAAGTTTGCATATTTTCTAATATATTGATTTCTTCAAAGGATTTATAGATCATTAGTGCATAATGTAACATGATGTATGGGCACAATGGTCACCATTAAAAGTCATTTTTGTATCATCTTTTACTTGTTAACAATTGTACATGTCATGCTGAAGAAATAAAAGGTGTGCGTAGGTGTATATGTGTAGGCAGGTGTGTGCATGTTTATATGTATGTATTTGAATGTGCTATGTGTTGGTTTGCAGGTGAGTTATGAAGAATATGCAGAGAATTCCAGCACTGATTTGATTACCTCCAGAGATGTCACTTCGGCTGGATAGATCAGAGACAGAATTGGTATCATTATCCCTCTGACAAATGTGATTTCTCATTCTGCATGAGCTACATCCACACTTAACACAAACTAAATAAAACATTGCACAGCCTCCCTGACCCCAGTCATGTCACCTCCCAGAATCCCCACACAGCGCACATACCAGGAAAGAAGAGAAATAAATAGCTACATACATAATAACAATAACTACCGTGATGGAAATAATGTTGTTACTGTGAATTTAAATAGCACTGGCATATTCCGTCGTACTGTACACAGAACACAGAGCCAGCCATATCGAACTGTACAGAAGGAATTTACACTCTAATGCTATCCCCCTTCTCTTATACTTTTATTGTTATACATTTATATCACTGACATATTCAGCAGTGGTGTACAAAGAACACAGAGCGAGCCACATCAGTCAGTACCCAAGGAGTCTAATGCTATCCCCCCTCACATACTATTATACTTTTTGATATAGCAGAGACATATTCCACAGTGTGGTACAAAGCCAGCCACATTAGCCTGTACCCACACTTGGCTTGTCCCCAATTTGGCGGCTGGCCTCAGCGTGGCGCTTTTCCATGGGGATAGGGCTATTCAAATGAATGGAAGCAGCCACCCGCAATCACCGCGCGCGGTTCAAAACCGCACCACCACGCGGGTTTTAGCCCATTGACAGTCAATAGACTAAAGAAAATAAATAAACCACGGTGAAAACCTGCGGGGAAACCAGACAGAAAATGTGTTTTTCTTCCCTCCCGTGTGGAGCCTTACCCTGATGCACACTTTAATGTTGTGCCTACCCCCTAATCTCTCATACCATTATTATTAAACATTTATATAGCACTGACATATTCAGTGGTGCTGTACTGAGAACACACATCAGGCTTAACCAAGCAGATTATACTCTAATACTATTCCCCCATCACGAAATATTAATATTACACATTTATATTGGTCTGACATATTCCGCAGTCCTGTACAGAGAACACTGAGCCTGCACATTGTTCTGTACCCAATGAGTTTACACTAAAATGCTATCTTCCTCCTCAAATACTATTATTATTATACATTTATATAGCACTGACATATTAAGCAGCGCTGTACAGAGAATCTGTATGTAAATGCGTTATCAGTCATTTGGTGTCTCCCCCTCAGATACTATAATTATTATACATTTATATAGCACTGACATATTCAGAAGCGCTGTACATAACATACATCTGTACCCAACGCGTTTACACTATAATGCTATCTTCCTCCTTAAATACTATTATTATACATTTATATAGCACTGACATATTTAGTGCTGTACAGTGAATCTGTATGTAAACGAGTTTACACTGAATGCACTAACATATTCAACAGTGGCGTAAAAAGAACATCGAACAAGCAACAAAATTATACTGTAATTCTTAGAGATGGTCGAAATGAAGCAAATTTTACTTAAATTTCGATTTTCCCGATCTAAGTCAGATTTAAATTTTTCATGCAAATTTTTTAATTAAAAGTTTCATCTCAATGAGTCAAGAGAAAACAGTTGTTTTTGTTACAATATTTATGTCCTTGTATAAATGTGAGCTTCTAAAACAAGAATTACATTAAGCCTGAAAAAGGGATCTGCGAAAGCGTGCTTCTCCAAAGGTAGGCATACACGGGCCGATCGCTGAGAATCTTCGTGTGTATGGACAAACTTAATGACTTCAGTTAGCCAATACACGCTATCACTCCAAACGTTCTGTATTTAGCAATGGTTAAGGGCCCCCATACACCTTTAGATTTCTGTCAGATTTCCTTTAGATCTCCTTCTGTTTTATCAAAACCATGTAGTATGAGGGACTTTCTAAACAGTCAAGTCTACCTGTGTTCAATCGCAGAGGACCCTATACTACATAGTTGTAGTTGACAGAGAATTCTAAACGTGTATGGCCAGCTTAACACGGTACAACACTTTATTATTGCCAATTTAAAAGTAATGCAAAATTTCGACTTGCAAATATTGTTACTTTTTAAAGCAAAAATCTTGAATATAGTGCTTTATCTTAATGATCGCAAATATTTGTGATTTTGGGGGAAAGTACCGTGCATTGCGTTCACAATATGCTCATGTACAAGTGCTGATTTCCACAATTAAGGTAATACATTACCTTTATTGCGTGAATCGGCACTCGTGCATGTGCATATTGCGAACGCAATGCACGGTACTTTCCCCCAGAATCTCAAATATTTGCGATCATGAAGATAAAGCACTATATTCACTATATGCCAGAATTTGCGATCAACACTATCTAATTTTTCTAACTTTTTTTGTAAGACAAAATTTTGATTACCGGTAAGTTTAATGTAACATTTCTGCGAATTTGTAGACCATCCCTTGTAATTGTTTCCTTAGTCACATACTATTTATATATATATATATATATATATATATATATATATATATATATATATACACATTTATAGAGCTCTGAGATATTCTTGTGCTGTACAGTGAACATAAAATTGGTCACACTAGTCTGTACACACCAGTGTTACACATCACCATATATTATCATGATATATTTATAAAATACATACTGTACATAGTGAGTAGTCCTGTACAGAAAACAGCAGGAAAGTCCCATTCGTTGCAAAAACAGAAGAGCTTACATTCATTTATCCCACCATAGCTGCACATGTGAACTGACACATAAAGACACTTACCTTAGTGCGGCACCTTGGTGATGTCCCTGGTTCCTAATGATTTCATTCTTCTTGTCGTTAATTGATCTTCTAGGATTGCCACTTCTCTCCCTCTCCAAGCTGTAGTACAAATTTTATATGAGCAGGCAGCATTGTGTTAAAGAATTGTGATGCAATCCTTTAACAATATCTCTGTATAATCCTTAAATGTGTCTGGACTGTTTTGGTGTAATTCTCAAATCTTTTCACTCTCACACCTCACACATGCTCGACCACCATCAGGCAGCTTGAACGTTTGGCAAATTGACGACAATAATGTTATATGTTGGCAGATTTCTGATGTGTCTTACAACAAGCACCAGGGAGAATCATAAAAATGTGACATATTTCAGATCTAGGGGTGAATAGTATGCTGACACAGTAATCTAAATAAGGAGAAACATACGGGTAATCAGGAGTTTATCAGGTTGTCTATATTAAAATTGAAGAAGAACCTACACACATATGGTGGCCATACTCAGGTCGATTTTTCTTTTTGATCGAACGTTTACAATCATTTAGCTGATGTGCACACCCTTGAAGGAGAATAGAATATAACAAATAGGTTTTGTATCTACCGTATTTTTCGGCATATGAGACGCACTTTTTCACCCCCAAAATTTAGGGCAAAAAAGTGCCTGCATCTTATACGACGAATGCGCGACCCCCGCGGCCCCCTCGGCCGCCGGTGGTCGCACCCCCGGCACGGAGGGGAGCTGCAGGAACATTGGGTACTGTAGATAGCTCAGCAGATCGGGTCCGCTGGCACCCCTACCAAGAAGGGGGTGCCGATCGCCCCGATAGTGCCCGGGAAACCATGTGGTTTGAATAAAAAAAAAAACTGCCTTCCGTCACACCTGGAGGCGGCCGGATTTTTTAATTCAGACCGCATGGTTTCCCGGGCACTATCGGGGCGATTGTTCTGGATACAGCTTTCTGCTTAGCGCGATTTCCAAAGAACCTAGTTTGGTCCTCTCCCTCCCGGTGTGAGGACCTGGTGACTTCACACAGGGGGGGGGGGGATGGGTGGTGGGGAATTTAAAGGGGAATTGTACTGTATTACTGTACAATTTAAAGTAAAAAACACAACACACATTTAGATTTTTATTATATACAGGAAACAAACAAAATGATACTTTAAATAATTTTTTTTTTACAAAAAAAATTCATTAAAGTCTATGGTGCGCTTTGGTAACTCAGCAGTGCGCTAGGGAGGTTAAATTCATTGCATTATCCCAATTAATGTGAAAACTTATTTTTTCTGGTTTTTCTGCCCTAAAAACTGGGTGCGTCTTATGTGCCGATGCGTCTTATAAGGCAAAAAAGATAGGTATATCATTGTGTGGCATTACAATTAGTATCAGACTTACAGTCAATTTTATAATATTAGTATTATATTATTAGTCAATTAAATTGTCAATGGATTGAGCAAAAGTCAATGCGTGTATGACTAGCTTTAGCATAAAGTGTTGTATAGATTCTAGATAAATGCTCCTTCCAGTAACTAAAATGTGACGTTTGAATTGGCCTAAAGGGTTATTTTATATGGGCAGTTAGGAGCTCTGCAGTCGCTGCACAAAATACCCATGAGTTAACATATTTTTCGGACTATAAGATTCACGGGACCTTAAGACGCACCCAGTTTTTAGAACCAAAATCGGTGCCTGCGTCTTATGGTCCTTATGCTCAACCCCCGCTGCCACTCAGCCGTGGGTGGTCGCACCTTGGTTCCTGCCAGCTCCACAGCTAATCTACATGCCACGGCCAGATCTACCATCTGAACTGTATTATTATTTATGCCAGCAGAGCCCTGAGCCCTGCTGATATAAACAATGAAGAGAGAGATGGATGAACTGCCATCTATCTCTCACTCCGTGTCTGTGGAAACTGCAATCACTCTGCAGCTTCCATGCACACAGGCAGCCAGAGAGGGAGAGGAGATCTGCAGCTGTTCCCCCCTCCTGCTGATCAGATGCTGCTAGTGACATCTACTGGCATATAGACTGGTTCACCCTGCAGCCCTGAAAACGAAGGGGTGTTCCCTTATGCGAGTGTCTGCACACACTCCTGGGCGGCTAAAGACTGGCCGTGTAAACAAGCCCTAATAGCAGGAGAGCTCAAAGTGAAATACTGATAAGCTTATCACAGTGCTGTTCGGTTTTATTGTCCAGTCTAGAACTACCTGGACTCACAGATATTAGGTAGAATAATGTCTTCAGACTCTGACCATCTTACAACAGAAAATTGTACTGTGGATTGAATCTACATACAAGCTTAATGTTGCAGAAAATGATGCTAATTGAAAGGTACTGTATTTTAAGAGAAGTGTGTCTATAAGACGCACTTCTCTCTCTGCAAAGAGAGGAGGGGGAACTCCTGCCAGCACGGACACACATAGTTTAACCTGGCTCTCCAGACGGCTTACATTGCTTTACCCCAATACAGAGCGCTGCTAGATTGCCTTCCCTATTGGAAGTAAGCAGTGTAAGTAGCCTGGAGAATCAGTGTGTCCACTCTAACAGAAGATTTCCCTCTTCTCCCTGCCAAATTCACACAGATTTTGCCTCCCTTCCTTTCTGCCGAGTAGAAGACTGGAAGAGGGGCAAAGAAGCTTCAGAGCTGAATGACAGACAGAAAAGCATGTAAGGAAGATGCAATAATAAGTAGAGTGTATGTATCTGTGTGTCTACCTTAATACATGTGTCTTTCTGTCTGTTCCACTGACACACGGGACTCCCGTCCGACTCTAGCTAATTAACTCGGAGGGGGAGGAGACTCCCCCTCCGAGTTAACAGGCTGCAGCTGTTCTGCCTGTCAGTCGGGCAGAAAAAGAATCGGCATGTCAGATCCGTGTGCGATCCAACCTGCTGGCTTTTTTTCTACAAAAGTCAAGGTGGGCTCCCACATAGTTGCGGCAGACCAACCTTGATGTGCTCGGCGGGAGCGAGCACGCAGGTTGGTCTGCTACAACTATGGTCGGGAATCTGCCCGTCTATGGGGGGCTTTAGGCTATGTTCCCACACAGGCTATTAATCGCTTCGCGCTTTAAAAAAAAAATTGCCCCCATTAAAAAAAAAATATCGCGTCCATAGAGAATGAATGGATGAGATTTTTCGATCCACACGCAATCAAAAATCGCCTCTATGTCATTTTCTATGGACGCAATTTGTTTTTTTATAATGTTTTTTTTTTAAAATGGGAACATATAGCCTTATCGTGTGAAAAATATGGCATCCACAAAAAATCGGCAAATCTAGGCTATGTTGATTGTTCATTTGAGAGCCACTGCTACTCATCAATAGACTCAACCTCGTGGTTGCCCATTATAAAAAAAAATGTCATTAGATGACGTTGACAGGTTTACTTAGCAAGACATCAGAGAACATTTTAGGGATCAACATATTAAGTTAAATAGGGAATCACTGCACAAGTTGAGTGACCTCCAGATATTCGTACCCATTCCAGGCCTTGTAGTTGCTGTTACGATTGCAGTGTATGTGCGCACAAAAATACCACATACCATGATATTGATGCGTTCCCTTTGCACAGACACACTTTGTCTTCTAATTTATTCCAATATGCAGATTCTTAGGGAGGTGAAATCTTATTTTTTTTCTATTCACCTTTAAAATACATAAAATGAAGAGGTAAGAATGGGGGTCTCACCATTGCTCCATCAGGATGGACAGCTCCTATTAACTCTTCATTTTCAGCAAGAAAAATCTATTCTTCAATTAGTAGCTATAATAAGCCAATCTGCTGCAGCATAAATACTTACCCTGAACCAACCGGCTTTGCTTCTCGGAAGAGGTTAAATCATCGTGTCCCATGACCTGTCATAAAGCCAATGAGAGATATAAATTGATACCGCATGTAGAGGATAGAAAATCAAATCTCACAACCTTCACAACATCCCTCTAATGTGACATAAGATTAAGAAAAACAAATGTTTGAAAGGGATGTCCTGAGATTTAATATTCCTGTGCTATGTATTGGATGGAATTAATCACACCACCCAAATCTAATTGGTTGTTGGAATTCTGCATGAAGAGCTTAATTGATAATCCTGTTACATATAGGGGTTGTTATTATATTATCTAATATTACATAGCTAGGGAGGGCCATTAGAATTATTTGCTATGTCAAAAAAGGCCCTAAATGTAGTACTGGGGTCCCTCTATTCTATTGCACCCTCCTGTCATTGTCCATCTGGGAACATACAAATATATCCAAATGATTAAAGGGTAACATTTCTTTTTTTAAATATACACAAAAATACTATATGGTAGACCAAGGGTGTCAAACTCTGGCCCAGGGGCCAAAACGAGCCTGCAGCGTGATTATATTTGGGCCACAAGATTTTTTAAAACATTTATTAGAGAAATGAATACCACATATGTGTCTTTTCTTTGACAATTGATTTCACACGTTATAATATTTAAAAATAGAATTGTATTGAAACTTAAGAATGTTTCTATATGAAAAGGTTCATCTTATTCGCTCGATAAATATGAAGGTTGGCCTGACACATTTTCAACGTCTAAAATTTTTAGGCCACTCGATAATTGTGTTTAGCTGACCATACACCTTTAGATCTCTCTGTCAGATATCCTTTAGATCTACCAACAACTAAGTAGTATAGGGTCCTCTGCGATTGAACACAGGTAAACTTGATTATTTAGAAAGTCCCTCATATTGCATGGTTTTGGTAAAACAAAAGGAGATCTAAAGGAAATCTGACGGTGTATGGGGCCCTTAAGCTGGGCATACGCGTACCAATTCCTGCATGATCCGATCCCGGATCAGATGCCGTGCGCGCTCCCGCATCCCTTAAGGATCGGGTCGTGCAGGAATTGGAGGCTGCAACTGACGAGGATTGGGCTAAAATCAGCCGCCCTGTCGGATCGAACAGAGATCCGACAGGACGGTAAATTTTAGCCCAATCCCATTAGTTTGGCTGGGGACGGCTGCCCCCAGCTGAACTAATGAGCTGTAGATGCAGAGTGCCGACCGATTCTTGGCACTAGCAGGCGGGCGTGATGATGTCATCATGCTGCCTGCTACTGCATAGAATCGCATAAGGAATAGACGGTACATTGTACTGTCTATTCCCAGCTTTAGACATTTAAAATAAAGAAATGTTATGCTAAAATTTGATAATAACATTATATATTTACTGCCGCAGTGGATCATACCATGTATACATTCCTACACTTCTACAGGGACAGGAAAGAAGGAGAACAAGCATTTCTATAATGGGAATTAAATATTGTAATTTCCTTCACTCTTTTTCTTTATCTGTAATTGTCATATTTTATTTTATGACTACAAAGAAGTAACAAATATGCAGACTTTTCAGCCAAAGCTTTCTAAGTATGTTAAATTATGCTGGCCACTATAAGTAAGTTAAATTATGCTGTCCACAACATAATCCTGCTTACTGCATACTATGAGTATTGCTATGCAAAGTCTTTAATTGATACAGAACAAAAATTAGTCATAGCAGCCTGTTTCTACCATCAGCAACGTAATTTTGTTAAGGTGGGTTTACACGTGTAGATTTTT
>CM070038.1:34068567-34097124 GCA_036250615.1 Ptychadena robeensis | reverse complement strand
ACTAGAGATCAGTGACATCGCTGGGAATGCAGCCTTTTCATTTACTAGAGATCAGTGACATCGCTGGGAATGCAGCCTTTCCATTTACTAGAGATCAGTGACATCACTAAGAATACAGCCTTCCTATTTACTAGAGATCAGTGACATCACTGGGATGCAGCCTTTCCATGTGCTAGAGACCAGTGACATCACTGGGAATGCTGCCTTTCTATGTACTGAAGACCAGTGACATCACTGGGATGCAGCCTTTCCATTTACTAGAGACCAGTGACATCACTGGGAATGCAGCCTTTCCATTCACCTGAAAGTTGGATGTTTGTGAACTAGTTTGCAGCTCTTTGATCAGGGGTTTGTCATGGGAGTCTCATGTGTCGCTCGCTCGGTTGTGTTGTTTGCGGTGTATTTTTAGTCACATACTGAGTGTCAGTGTTAGGCTGATTAGAGTGATTAGTGTGTGTATTTTGGAGGTTGATCTGGTGACATTGGAAAGGACTGTGCCCCTACACACATTGTACAGCATTGTTCTGTTCTGGGAAGACCTTGCTGTAGTATGATCCGGGTAAAGGGAAGATATCACTGTGTATTATAAGGGTCATGTATGGAATGATAGGTTTTCACAATGTTTTCCTGCCTAGAGGTCTGTCACATCCTAAGCAGAAGGTTCCTCTCCCATTACATATGTGAGAAGTCAGTGTGCTGCTTCCCTTCCCCGGAGACACATTCTCATTTGTCTTTCCCTCATTTGTGATCTGATTACTCTTACTGACTAGAAGTGTGACATTTGGAATATTTGGCCCCAAAGCCTTTATTGGGACATCTCTGTGACACAATCGCATCTTCTCCTCATGTGCAGCTATTTTTGCATTTTATGTTATTAACGAGCAGATTTTGGATGGGGGTAGGGTATACGTTGTTAGCACGAGATGTGTCAAATCTACACATATATTCCTTCTGAGCACGGGTGCACAAATAGATGTAAAACTTGTATGTCAGTCTGTATAGTTTACAACAAAGCCGGGACGGGGAGAATAAGCTTTCACTAAAAATAAATATGAAAGGCGTAATAAAGAAAGTCTTGCTGTAACTTTAATTGTGTATGGACCCCAACCAGTAACTTTTCCTGATTACCTACCTTTTGTCTAATACAAACTGTTAAATTTCTTCCATAAGGTCCCTTTCACAAAATATGCAATGTTGGGGGATGCTTGCACTGCACCTGGAATAATGCGCTGCATTGTGCTGCATTGCACATTAACGTTAAGGCAAACGTGGGGCTTGCTGCGTTGTAGTACTGCAACGTAAGAGCAGCTAGTATGAGAGAGATCTTTTTCCAAATAGATTTTCCAAATGCTTTACGGTTCAGTCTTGAACTATTGGCGATCCATTCCCTTCCCTTACACAAGCGTCTCTAGCCCGGCTAAAAACATTTACTTCATAACAGCAAGAGTTAAGGCTGCCATACACGCACCAAGCGGCGGACGATTTTGCCGCCGACCGATGGGCATGCACGCTCGCTGATGGGGGGTGCCCACATAGGGCGACAGATCGCTGTCACCCCACAGCTCGGCCGGCCAGAGAATGTCCGATAATCTCTGGCAGATGCTGTTCGTGTCAGTGGAGACCGGCGTCTTTATTAAAGCTTACGGCCAGCACACAAAGGGTGCTCGCCGATGCTGTCAGCTCTGGAGAGCAGTGCGATGACGTCATCACGCTGCAGTCTAGAGCTCATCTGAGCTGGTCTGTCGGCCCCCACTCGGTACGTGTGTGGGGGCCTTTAGGCTAGGGTCACAGTGGGGGCTGTAATGATACGCACTGCACGCACTTATTTGTATAGCAGAGAAGTCGTTCATTATGTTTGTTAATTGCAACATTTAAGAAATCATTTTTTGCCGACTCCGACTCCAGGTACCCAAAAATGTCTCCAACTCCTCGACTCGGACTCCACAGCCCTGGTGATAACTTTACTTACTCAATAGATGAAGTACTGTGAGTGAGTGTGGTCACCTATGGATAGGATAGGTGTCTGATCTCACTTGAGGAAATCTCGATCAGAGAGGGAATCAACATGTTGGTAAATCCCTGTTCAATTGCCATTTCTTGAATGGGGGGGACCAGGGTCAAAGTGGATCAATGGGTTCGCATCGATTCACCGTCCGATCGATGAACACTCCATTCCTCAAACCTAACCTGAGTAAAACAGAACTCCCCCATCACCTTCTAAGCTTCCCCCCAACATCTCACTTACAGTAAATAAAACCATAATTTCCCCTATTCCACAAGCACGTTTCCTTGGTGTCACCTTTGATTCTGCACTCCACCACCAAAGTCCTGGTACACGCTCTCATCATGTTTGGACTACTGTAACACATCCTCTTTGGTTTTCCTCTAACTAGACCAGTGATGGGCAAGTAAGTAGATATGGAGGGCCACAAGTGCGGCCCTGGGCATCACTAAAGGCCCGTACATAACATTTTCAATCTATACTGACTTGTATAAGCATTTTTATTGAAACAATGACAGCAGGCAGAGCTAGAAGACATTATTTTATTATTTATTATTATTATAATTATTTTATTATAATAATTTTAAAATAACAAAACTTGTTTTAAATGAGACTTCAAGCATTAGGGAGCACTGTAGTGTGGTAATGTACATTTTGTGTCATATATATCATTAAAGATTATGTGCCTCAAATTAAAAATCATTAAAACCTTTGGTGATATCTATGGGGCACATAACCTTTGCCCCTATTCTGAGGTTATGTGCGCAACTCGAACAGTTGAATTCCTATTCCCTATGCATTAACAGTGAGGTTTCAGGGGCCGCAAGAGGAGTACCTGGGGGGGGGGCCCTCTGAAAAGGTTGGGCACCTCGGAACTTGACTATCACCTCTTCAGTCTATCATCATTCAAAGTTCTCTGTCTTGCTTTTAAATCACTCCACACCTCTTGTCGCACTTACATTTCCAACCTGGTAAATAAATGCACCCCCAACCGCCCACTCGGCTCCACCAGAGACCTACTGATATCCCCACTCATAACATCATCACATGCTTGGCTTCAAGACTTCTCTAGGGCTGCTCCTACTCTCTGGAACTCTTTTCCTCACCCGAGGGGTCCCGACGTAAATGAAAACAAGCCCTCAGTCTGACCTACCCATCTTCTGACTCCTTCCAACGCCCCCCCTTCCTATTGTATACTCTGTTCCCCAACCTATTAGATTGTAAGCCCGATCGGGCAGGGTCCTCAACTCCTCCTGTGTCATAACCTCTTCTTGTGTGTTATCTTGTGTTGCTTCTGAACACTAATTTGATGAACAGTGCTGCATAATATGTTGGTGCTTTATAAATAAAAGCTAACAATAGTAAGGACACAAGCCTTGAAAATAAAATAAACGCAGCCACTACACCTTAGGAGTGATGAGCTGCAATACATTACATTTTTGTTCTTGGATTTATGTACAGTTCAAGGTTTGCTGGCTTCCTTGTTGCTCAGCATTTTAACACATAGTCCGAGTCCCCCCAACCTTCTGAACAATCACATTTACCTGCATGCCACAAAAAGTAATGACTACAATTTGGCATTCAAAAGCAGTGGTAGTTTTAAACATACAGAATACATCTTTTTATTATTTTTCCATAAATTTGCCCCCATTTATTGACTATGAACAATTCTCCATAGGACTACATCTCTGTTATATTACACTGTACACATAACTGTACAGTCTGCAAAATCTGTTGACATTGTGTGTTCTCATTATCCAAACCTCAACATTTACAACCATTTTAAATCCATAATCTATGTGACGTTTCATCCCATTAAGACCCTCTGGCTGGCCTAGCAAATTCTGCCCAAAGCTTACCGTGGGTATCTAAATGTACAGATTTAAATATTGATGCAGTGTGTGTGTGTATATTATACTATTGGAAAGTGATTGCACCAATTAATCATCTCCTAGCTCTGCTGTGGGTAAAATGCTGTGGGCAAACTAGGGTCTGCAGGCCATATCCTCCCTGTTTAGCCATTTAATCTGTCCCTTTCTCACCTTGGTGTCAAGAATCTGTGCCTCCCCTACGCTCGTTCCCTGCAAAGATGGGAAATTAGGTCTACAGGATCATTGTGATGGTTTCTATCTAGAGGCCATTGTTTGCCCCTGTCTACCCAGACACCTCTGGGAGGTGCCGAACACAAAACAGCGACTCCCCTCCATTAAGGTTTTCCACTCCAGTGATCTCCATTTTCTGATGGTTCCTGTGTTTTGGATCGCGGGTGGTGGCGGCCGATCACCCCTGATCGCAACCATAAACATGAATGGACACAGTTAAAAACCACATCTTCATCCATGGATTTTTAACCATGCCCATTCATTCTCTATGGGCGCGATTAGGCAGGAAGTGGAGGATCGGGAAAGGACATCTTGCCACACCCTCCACTTTCTGCCTGCAGATGGCGTGCCACGATTCGCATGGAGATCAATCAGCTGATACGCCCATCTTTGGGCAGAACGCCCAGTAGATTAAGTTTACTATTCAAAGCCTCCTATTAGTATTTAACATTTAGAAAAAAAATGTTCGTTTTTAACCTGCACTTTTTTAATCGATATGGAAAATGTTTCGATTTATCAATGTAATCTGTTTAAATTTCCCACGAGAAAAAGCAGCTGCAAGCGCAGTGCGGATAGTGTGAAAGGACCCTGACGTTTTGTCACCATTCACACAGGCGCTTTCCGGGCTTACAATTGGCAGTAGCCTGAAGAGGGCCTGCACACAGAGGCGGGGGGGGGCATTCAGAAGCACCCCCATGTTATCCCTATCAGGCAAACATTCAGATGTGAATTCTGCATGCAGTAGACAGACTTTTCCCAATTTGTTGGATTAACTTTTAATTTCAAAGTACATTGTGTCCCATCTATTCTTTCTACGCACATTCCTTTGGAGTGTCTTCTATTCTGAGTGCGGTATGGTTAGCTGTTTTGTGAGTTCGTCATTTCCATCCATCGGTCCCCTTGCTCAGGAGTTTAGTAGCTGTGTAATACTATGCAGCGATGGGTTTCTTGTTTTTGCGGAAATGATACGGAAGGCATTTCAGACTTCCCAGGGGCGGCCCGTCGTTGTATACCGCTGAGAGTAATGACATCTGAGATGTGCACTGTAATAGATCATCCGAGCTGGCCTGTGTCTAGGGAAAATGTACATGACACTGCAGCGGTGAAAGTCACCAGGATGACAAGTATAGTAGCTGACAGCTGAGCCAGCCTCACCTTCTCATGAGTTGCTGTCAAATGTAGGCAGCAAATCCCAACAACCTCGCTGTTTGTAAAGCAGATCCTTCTTAAAATGTATTTTAGGCCAATACTTGCTATAGGTTTGGTGGACAGTGGTAAAGGGTTAGAAGCCCTGTCAATCCTTTCTGCTGTGATTCACTCTTGCATTTGTTCAACAAAGCATAACATAGACAGAGAGTGATGTCAAATCCAAAAATGTTGTCCCCAGAGCAGAAGTTAAGCGGAAATCCTTCAGCAGGGACATCGGTTATGGTAGTAACTGTGGAAGATAAGATTTCCAATAGTATTCCAGGTTTTTGGAATTTCTTTGCTATACTGGCTCTGTGACCTGTGATGGTGGCTGGAAAAATACAAACACTTATCTTCCTATTCTTTTCTTTATGGGGCCAAAGTAGCCTAGATCGCATGGTTTCAGAAACATTGTGGATGTTTGTCATCATTAGAAACTTCAGGGGCTGGTTTTTCATTTAGTACTCTCTACAAGACTTGCAGCGAATATTTTTTTAACAGTAATGATAGTCCTTAATAATGTAGCTCTATATCTGTCTGAGATACATCTAAGATTATTCATACAATGCAAAAGTGAACGAGTGCCTAAATTTATCACTCTTAGGGGGCATTCACACGTATGCTTTCTCCCCATGTTTGGGCGACTACACAACAATTTAAAAACGTTCCCATATTAAGTATATCAGGCAAACACGTAGACATCTAATGTTGTTTCTTCTCCGCTCAACACTTTTCAGGCATCTGAGTTTCCAGACGTCTATGTGAATCCCCGCTTAACCACCCTAGCCGTATGCCTGTATCAGCGCGGTACGGGCGGTCGCAGCGGACTACACAAGTTTTACCCGCCCTCCCACCTTTTCTATACATTGCCGGTGCCATCAATGATGCCAGCAATGTGGGCCAGGAAAGCAACGCCCCTCCATTAACCTGGATGTCTACACCCCTCGCCTCTTAGGTGTCACCGATGGTGCTGCGGCGTAAGCGGTCCACATGGATGCAGAATTGTGGCTGGCTAACTGAGCATAGGCTAGTGTGCCCAATCTCACAAAACAAACTTGTCTTGATGGGTTTGGGCATACTGCCAAGGAGGTTTAAGTATCAACTTTTGTAAGATGTGTTTTCGATTAGATTGACTTTTGAAGTTTAAATTTAGAATGTTCATGTAATGTAAATTGATGATGGTACTATACAATGTAATCAAGTTAAACTGATTCCTTTCCAGTTAGGTCTGTGTGCACCCACCACATGCATCCAACCAGATACAAATCAATCAGAACATGTCTTCATTTGTCTGGAGTTTCAAGCCAGGAGCAGCGCTGTCAAAGTAAAAGTAGCCACTTGTGCTACAACACTGAGCCTTCTCTGCTGCTTTCTGCTGTAGAACTGACAAGGGAGTTCTTTGCCCCCCTCTCATTCTCTATGCAAATACCCAGGTACCAGCTGGGCCCAGACTTTACCACCGATCTTAGCGCCACTCAACAATTGTATTGACAGTAAAGGCTCTTTCCACAGGTTGCTGCAGGTTCACAGGTTTTAATTATACTATATTTGAGGGATTACAAGGGTATTTGTATTTTCTCAGTGTATCAGCAGGTGTCACATGGCTGTTTATGTTTTATATCATGCATATTATATGAATTTGTCTGACTGTTATCTGTCTCTCCCACAGGTTCCCATGTAAATGCAGAAGGGGTTTCAATGCAGTTACATCCCCTTATCCGGCCGGCAAGAGTTCCCTATCCGCTGCTCACCAGATCTTGGGCTACTTTACCCACTGACCCATTCTCTGTCTTTGGTGCGCAGAGTGGAGCTGACCCAATGCTCAACAGAAAGCTCGGATGCCAGGGCTTTGGGGGATCCGTGGCGGCCATGACCTCCTTCCCCCCACAGCGCTATCATTACTTCCTCGTGCTGGATTTTGAGGCCACCTGTGACAAACCCCAAATCCACCCTCAGGTAGGACAAGATGGCTGACTTGTCATATGATTGTTTGTCTGCACCAAAATTATAAAGGAAGCCACTGTCCTTGTGTTATCAAACATATTTGCTATTTTTTCCACCTTGAGCTTTGTACAGGCTTGAATCGATCCGAGCACAGTCGACTGCCGTGTGTGTTCACAGTGATCTATTGTACTCAAATTGATTGTGGCCACCGGTTTCTTGGAGCAGGATCCATCTGTATACTGCTTGAAGAACCCTCGATCGAACAGGGAACCAACATAAACCCTGTTCAGTTTCCAAAGTTTCTCTGTTCAATTAAGGAAGCTCAAGCGCAGTACAAGGACGTCATCGTGCTGCGCTCAGGGGTTCCTTGACTGCACAGGCATCGACCATCGGGCTGCTTTAGAATATTTTCCAAGTTTCTGGGGTGGAGGATTCATTCGTGACCAAAGACGCTCTTTTTTGTCCTTCCCCATTGCAGATAACAGTTGTTCAGCAATCATTAGGGTTTTTCTAAATGATGGCTGGCAACAGAGATGGATGCTAAGTTTTCCTCCAATATCAATGCAGACAATCACCTTGGGCGACCATAATAAAATGTTCCTTCAATGCAAATTTTTTATGCATTTACACATATTTTGTCAGCAATCCCTATATTTGCTGGGAATATGCTATATATTTGGTGTCTACTAATATGTCATAACTCATAATCTAGCCAAAATTTATTTACGCTCTCATGGTAACCCTATAGGGCAAACAAACAAAACCCCAGGTGGTTGCCATAGTCTGGCAGTAAAATAAGCTCTTAACGTCCTGGGCGATCGTGGCGGATCACAATGAAGTCCACCACGATTTCCTGCCCTTCAGGAAACCCAGAACACATCACCGATGACTCCGGTGGTGTGCTCCAGAAAAGCAGTGCCCCCTCCATAACATGGAAGTCAATGGAGCCACCAACTCCCTGCCCGCAGGGCTGTGGAGTCGGTCGATAAATTTCCTGACTCCGACTCCTCTGTATTTAATATGCTAATGTATTTTATCCATCCATTGAAGGAAAGGAAGGCAACATACATTAACCACAGAACTACTGGCCAGGAAACCAACACTGTACTGTAATGGCAAATTAAAACAGAGAAAGGGAGTTAGGCAGAAGATGCTGCTGCTTTTTCCTTAAGCTAGGCACCACGCTGTCATTGATCGGGGATCAATTGAATGGAAATCCATGTGCACCACATGGGCACATCGATTCCTGTTCAATGGGGACCCCTTCTCCCCAGCTTGCAGTGTGTGATTTACAACACGCCATAAGCTGGGGAGAAGCAGCCTGTCTCATACAGCTTCCGAGTGAGGAGTGCTGGCTTTGCCCCCTTCACACTGACAGTCGACAGCTGTGGAGGAGGCAGGAGCCGCAGCTGTTTCAATACTTTCCATGAAGACTCATGTCTCCATGCAAAGTATTGGAGATTGAACAGGGTCTTTCCAACATGTTGGAACCCGTTCAATCAAGTTCCTTCGAGACTTCTCTATTGATCCCGCCCGAAGGAAGGCACACACGGGTAGGTTTGTAAACAGATTAGAGTACATTCAATCACCGTGAGCACGCAAGTTTATTGATTGTACTCAAATCTTGTTACAGATCTACCCGTGTGTGCCCGCCTTTAGTGTTCTGATCTTCTGCTGAAGATAGGGCAGTGGAAGGCTCCAAGAAGAGGCAGTGCGAAGGTGCACTTCAAACATGATTCATGGTGTCCCTTGAATCCCAGAGTCATGTGTAAAGTTGAAGCTAACAATCTAAGTATTTATCGCCTCAGCTGAATGACAGCGGTTTTCCAAATGCTTTACGGCTTCAGTCTTGAACTATTGGTGATCCATTCCCTTCACTTATACAAGCGTCTCTAGTCCGGCAAAATACATTTACTTCATAATCAGCGAGAGTTAAGGCCGCCATACACGCGCCGAGCAGCTGCCGGTTTTGCTGCCGACCAATGGATGTGCACGCTCGCCGATCGGGGGTGCCCACATGGGGTGACAGATCGCTGTTGCCCCACAGCTCGGCCGGCCAGAGAACGGACATATCCGATAATCTCTGGCTGATGCTGTTAGTGTCAGTGGAGACCGGCGTCTTCATTGAAGCTAACGGCCAGCACACAAAGGGTGTCCGCCGAAGGGCTTAGCTCTGGAGAGCAGTCTAGAGCTCATCTGAGCTGGTCTGTCGGCTCCCACTCGGTACCTGTGTGGGGGCCTTTAGGCTAGGGTCACAGTGGGGGCTGTAATGTTACGCACGGCATGCATTTATTCTTATAGCAGAGAAGTCGTTCATTATAACTGTTTGTGAATTGCGACATTTGAAGTAAATTTTTTTTAAAATTTTTAAAAAAATGTAAAAAAAACCAAAACATTTAATTCCCATTTAAATTTAGTAGGAGTCGGAGTCGGTTCATTTTTTGCCGACTCCGACTCCAGGTACCCAAAAATGTCTCCGACTCCGAGTCCTCAGCCCTGTCTGCCCGTCCAGTATCATATCTGTTGTCAAGGCGAGAATTGTCTAAAGTTGGCTCGGGGGTGAGTTTTATTAGATGGGAAAATCACGCCCAGTTAACTCAGGCAGAACACCCAGGAGGTTAAAGAGTATCTATTAAATAGTTGTTGCTGATGTTGCCCTGCATTGGATTTTTTTTATACTTTCTGTAAAAAAGTATGTACTTCTAGTTAGAACCACATACATTTGAATATTTGATTCCTCAGTTTTTATTCACTCATTGTGTTTTGATTCATTATAAAAGAGGACGACTGCATACTCCTGAATTTCGGTCTAATTCACATCATTCACTAGTGTCCTAGGGCAAACCTTGCCAGCAACTATATATTTATGAGACTGATCACCATCTTTGTAGTTGCTTTGTATATACCCAGACCTGTGAGATGTCATTCTGTAGTGTCCAGGCTAGAGATAAGAGTGACTCCTATAAAGGAAATGATCGCTGCACCTGCCGATGGCATTGTGTCTCTAACAAAAGAATTGCCTGTCTGACCTAAAGCAGGGTACAGACGTGGAGATATGGGTCAAATCAATGGCCGTTTTAATCACTGTGCGCGCTCACGGCCATCTATCTGACCCATATAATCTGCCCCCATCGCTGTTAAAACGAGGATGTCCAATGCTTTGCCTGCTTCTCCAGGCAAAGCTCAGCTGAGGAGGAGGAGCCGGGGAGAGACAGTTCTGCTTAAGTCTTGGAGGTGCCCAGAGGGCACTATTTCCAGGTAACGTGTCGGACATCAATGCCATTATTTCTGTGGCAGTAATTGTTGCCCATTCAACAGCTTTTGTCAGATCCTAATACACAGACTGAAATCAATGAATTCCTTAACTCTGTAACTGGTATCACATACAGTCTAGAGCATTGGTGGGCAACTGAGGTGATATGGAGGGCCACAAGTGCGGCCTTCGGCATCACTAAAGGGCCGCACATAACATGTAGGACCGCCAACGTTGATGAGGAAAGCCGGGTCAGGGTGGGACTCCTACACATGTTGATATATGGAATGCCACAGATATATCATCAATGGTTATGTGTGTCATAGATATTCTCTAAATAGTCTAGTGGAAACATAAGCACTCAGGCGCTGTCTGGGTCATTCATTAGCTTTCACGTATGCCAATTAGCACGCTCAGCGAGTCCCTCTCCTCCTCTTACTACCACAAGAAGTTCCCAGACAAGGACACGTCGGAGGATCGGTGAACAGGTGAGTTCTCATGCCATATGCATTAAAAGGTTTTGGGGGCCGCCAACCAACACCCAAAGGGCCGCATGCGGCCCACGTGCCGCAGGTTGGGCACCTGGGGTCTAGAGCGTCGGGAAAAGCACAGATGGTTTAGGTAAGTGAATATTCTTTACTTTGCAAACTATTAACTCTTGCATTTAGGTAGGGGCACAAAACAAAGCTTAGAATTTAACCTGGAGTTAAGACCCCCACACACCTTGCAATCTTACCATACAATTTCTGTACAATTATCTTTTGTTCTACCGAAACCATGTAATATGAGGACCTTTCTAAACCCACCAATCACTATGTATTCTGAAGACCATTATACTACAGAGTTGTTGGTAGATCTAAAATTGCAGAGAGTGAAAGGTGTATGGGGGGCTTAACATTTTAAAAATGAAGCGAACTTTCAGATTGAATCGGCTGAATGTATTGCAGGTGAATGTCTAAAAAAAAATTTGGGAAAAATCTTCATTTACTTCATTTCCTTTGGCTCTCCAATATATAGGCTATCGGGCATGTAACTTGGGGTATAGGGCACCACACTATACACCTTGACATGTAGAATTTCTGTGTTTTGGCAGAGTGGTAATTTCACACAATGGAGTAGATGTGATTGCCTGGCACTCTATAAATGTTGTAGTGACTAGTGAGCATTCATCTTTAGATTTAAACCATATGGCAGCTTGTAAAATTCCACTGCACATCCCTCTGTTCTATCATATCTGCTGCACTAGACATCCGTTATTACAAACATCGCATATTGTAGACTTAGGAAATGCCTCTTTAAATAACCCTCTTTGGCTCGGGCGGCCCTAGAAATAAAGCATCAGTTTTCATCCGTCACGGCGCAGATCAGCAATTAAAACCCAAAGAGGCAAATGCCAGCGATGACCCGCAGCACAAGGCAGCTGACAAACAAGGCCGGACAAATCGACGGATAATTTATATGCTTTGCCCTAAAATCTAATTATTTGGCAATTTGAATTTCTCAGCCAGCCTGGGCTTTGCAATAAATTTAACCCGCCATAAATTATTTAGGGGACTGCCCATGGTGTAAATCAAAAAAGATAAAAGAGGTAAGGCAGAAAATGAGTTTTGGTTTAGTACGTCAGTTTTTAACTACAAAGATTTGTCAGCCCTCAGATAATTAACTGTCCTGTACACAACACGGCTGAATATTTACCTAAAGATGCTCCTGTGGCCAGGGATCTGGCCTCTTCTTCACATCATGGTAGTAGATAAATGCTTGTTATTAAAAAGGAAATATACCTGTTTATATAGTACAAAGCCTTCAGAGACATTTTTTTCATATTATAATTGCTGCTCTTTTATTATGTGATATATAAAGACAAAGGTATGAAGAACTTATACAATTTAAATATCTCCCACCCCCAATTTAGAGGTTTTGAATTATTTTAAATCACAATCAGGTTCATCCAGTTTAAAAAAATTTAATTTCTCACATTACATGGGATTGCTTTATGAAGTATTTTCCCTAAAAAAAACTTCTCTGCTGATTAATTTCAGACTTGAATGTCTGGAATTATAGAATGGACTAATAGAACATGTTTAATTAAAATAAAAATAAGTATTAATATATACATATCATATATTGTTAACCTAGACTAAGCATTTTAGAGTTTACCATTGTAGAGACTTCTGTTTTTAGCTACATGCTGATGATTTATTTGAATAAATGTCAGTAATATAAGCAAAACTACATCCTTAATTTTCAGTAATCACTGGTGATCCTACCATGAAGGGCTTTGTCTAAGAATGTCCTGCTTGCCAATACTTTTAGGATAGCCCATACTTTCAGGAAACCCATTTTAGGAATTTCCATGCAGCCATCACTGTAGTTGATGTAAGCGGTAAGTTGCTATAGAAAAGCAGCTAAACTAAGTGGTTAGGAAGGATGATAAAAAGGTGAAACGTGTTTGGCAGTTATCTGAGGCTGCTGTCAGATATCGGCAGAGCCGGGGAAACGGCTCTGCTCTCTCCCTGGTTCAGCTGAAGCTTTGCCTGGAGACCCACCATATGGCTGTTTTCGAGCGGGATTGATTTGTCCCGCTCGAAAACAGCGATGGGGGCATATTATATGGGCCAGATAGATGGCCGTGAGCACGGTGCTCGAAGCGGCCATCGATCTGGCCCATATATGCAGGTCTGTACCCTGCTTTAGTCTTTTAATTTGGCCCCTTGTCATCTCGGTTTTAAGACACTTTGGTTCCCTTTATTCCCTGCAATAAGTGAAGATAACACCTAGAGGATAATTGTTTGGATTGTTACCTAGAGGACATAGTTTGCTGCAATAGAATGTTTAAGCTTCTCTATCAAAAACTTCTATTTATGATTTTTTTAAACATATTTTCTTTCTTTAAATATCCTGTCCTAGCTACGAGGACTTAGGACCCCTATTCCGGGCGACCCTTGCAGGCTCTTGGTCCGGCCCCTATGTCACATTTTAAAACCTATTGTCAAAAATTTTGCCCACCCTTGACCTTGACCCAGAGTTCACCAGGAAGGTTCCACTAGAGCAGCGAGCGAAGGTGTCACTTTGGGGGCAGCTGACACACTGCAGCTTGCTGAGTGCTTGCTAAGTGCTTGCTAAGTGACCGGATGTAAGCCTTTAGTCTGCTCCTTAAGGGGTGTGCAAACTTTTTGTCTGGTGGGCCACAATGGGTTCTTTAATTTGTCAGAAGGGACCAGACCAAGAGAAGGTTTCCACAGGAAACTGATTGTACCTTTCACTCTTTGCATGCTGTTGCAGGTTGTACCATTCGGTCCCTTGCTCTCCCCTCTGCTGCGGCCACATATATTAGGGGTATTAGATTGTGTGTTCTTTTGGGGGACACTTTATTAATTGCTCTACATTTTATAACAATAATAAGAATCTACTATCATGTAGGACATGTAAGTTAAGTGTAAAACTATGTTTCCTTGGCATTTTTGTCTTGTTGAGAAAAAGACAAATATCGTTGCATGCACAATATCTAAAAATTATTACCGTATATACTCAAATATAAGTTGAATTTTTCAGCACCTGAAATTTGCTAGAAAAATTTTATTGAAATTTAATAAAAATCTGAACATCTTATCATCCCCAAATTTTCTGGAGATGTAGAAAAAGGTTGCGGGGATAGAAAAACAAATGATAGCACTAGCATATATCGTTTTTGCATAAATTAGGTTCAAAGTCAAGTTAATTTTCTTTTATTTACTTCATTTTGAACTTCATCTATGCAAAAACACAATGAGCTAGAGCAATCCTTGTCTTCTTTACTATGTTCCCACAACCCTTCTCTTCATCTTCATTTTGATGATATCATGTTCAGGGACTTTGCAATTAACTTACAAATCAGCTAGTAGGAATTATAACATCTTTAACAAAAAAAATGAAAAAGCGCATTTGTTTCTGTGTCTTAGCTGCTGCCACCCCCCCCCCCCCCCCCCCCCCCCCCCCAGGCTTATACCCAGATTACACCGTTTTTCCAGATTTATTTGCAAAATTAGGTACCTCGTGGCTTTTTCCATTCTTTGTAAAAGTAGGTATCTCCGCTTACAATTGGGTCGACTTGTATTCAAGTACATATGGTAATGAAAAACCTTTTGTGTGTGTGTGTGTGTATAGAGTTTAGTTAATACGGAGCTTTGTATTTCAGAGCCTGTCCAATGGATTCGTCCTTCATTTATCTTCTTTTGTATAGTAATGTCTTTTGGAGTTATAATGATGTGTGTAAATGATGTAATTTCTGGGCTCTTGAAGGTTTCCTTTGTCTCTTCTGAAGTGATATTTTAGTTTTTACCCCGGAATCTGGTCCTATAATTTCATAACTGCACGCCGGCTTCATGGAATGAAATTAAAGGGCAAAGAGATGAATTGAACCTTCCAAAGGTCCCAACACTTGTCTCTATTAGCCAGACAAACAGAAGACCTTCCACATTTCTTCCTCTCATGGCGGTAATGAAACATTCCAGCACGTCCGCAGACATAATATGGTTAAGGATATAGAGGATTTGACTTGTTGGTGGCACAGAGAGGAACAATCACACCAGTAACCAGTGGGTACACCAACTGTGAGAAGTGCGGCTGTAAAGACAGGAAAGATGAATAACCATCTGCATGGTGAATCTCTTAAATCCCCAAATGTAGATGTTAAGTAAGCCCGAAAAACAAAATCCTGTTACTTTGTTCTCAGTTACTGTATGTGACAGGTCAGCTTAGTTAGAGCAATGCTTATTGTAATGTTCATCCCTCCCCTTTATCTCCAGCAATTTACGTAATATTATGTTGCTTTGCAAAGTTGCAAATCGGCTAGTTGAAATAATGACGTCCCTAAACAAAAGTACATTTGCTTTGTTTCTGGACATTAGTTGCAGATTTTTCCATCATACTGTATACTCAAGTCATTCTGTTTTGCAGGTTTTGTGTAAGAATATGTACCTCTGCTTATATTCCATATATAAGCTTAAACTTGAGTATATACTATATGTAAAGCCCTCCATACACGTTCCAATTTTTCGTAAAATTTTTGCCAGATTGACCAGTGTAGTCGGTTGGGGTGATCGATTGGGAGAATAATCGGATGCGGAATTATGTACCGCTTATGGACAACTTCGGGCCTATCTGTAAATTTTGGTCGATCTGCTGCTAATAAATAGTGTCGGGCCTATCCATCAGTGATAATTCGAATTCCGATTTTTCGTGCCAGCCGACCAATCGACCATAACATTTTAAGTGAAAATCGGCTTTTCGTCCGATCGGGAGAAAAATCGGAAAGTGTATGGAGGGCTTAAATCACAATTTAATTCTAAAATATTAAGTTCCGGTGTTGAGGTTGCAGTAAATGCTTGCAAGCTAATAGGCATACAATGTACCGTATTTTTAAGACCATAAGACGCTTTGTTGTATAGGATGCACCCTCTACATCGGATTATGTGATGAACATAAAATTTCAGCTTTTGTCCACTCTCCTGGCTTTTTGCTCTGACCAGCAGAGCGACAGTTTAGCTGTCCACCTCAATCCCCAGCGGCAAAGCTGTGTATGAGCTGGGCAGCTTTAACCCAACTCTCATCGGGAGCATTTAGGAAATGCTGCCTTTTCAGTGCCCGAATGCCCAAAAAAGCACTAAAGCTGGGAAGAAGCAACAGTAGGCACTCTCCAAAGGTTTTTCAGGTGCCTGCCCGATATGGATACCTTTTTAAACGACCCATGAGCGGGTGCTTTCGTAAGCGTAAAGCCCACAGACAGAAGACACACAAAGGTGTAGGAACTGGCTGATTACACAGTGCTCCACCTGTGTGTAAGAGAGCTGCAGCACCAGTCCAATGTCCATAAATAAGAAACTATCGGCTGGCAGCACTTTTCTCTGGTTCTGCCACTTCAATGTTTATGTTAGTGGGGTTCCGCTGACATAAACAATGAATTACAGATGTAACATCCGCATAGGTCTTCCATCTGATGCTCCTCTACCTCCCCGGCTAGGCCTATTGCCAGGAGAGTAAAGGCGCTGATGGAGAGCAAAAGGTTGTTGCGTTGTCGCACCATAAGATGCAGACACCCCGCTTGTGGTGGAAAAAATTCAGTAATTAAATGTATATAGTAACTTTATATGAAATTAATTTATGTTGTCCCCATCATAGCTTAGCTGCGTGATGGACAGATCAGCTTTAACAACCTTGCTGCAAAAAGGACAGTTCTATATAGAGAAGTGTCTTCGCGTCCTCGGAGACCTGCGCCTCACCTCATCCACGACATCTAGAGAAACACACGACTGACTTCCACTCTTTGCACAGGATAATTGAAGCAGAAAAATATCATCAATCTCCTGGACAATAAATCAAACAAAATCATATTAGTCCATTAAAAGACAGTTCCATAACATTTAAACCCAAACTATACTGTTCATTTTCATTATGTTCTCCCGTTTTTCTACCTTTCTACTCTGATTTCAGAAAACTCAATAAAATCTTCAGCATTTGACCTCACTTCGCTGAGGGAGAGACGTTATCGCGGCCTAGCTGGTGAGACCATGCAAGTGCTGCTCGCTTTCGCTATCTCCCTCGGTTCTCCATTTGCCAATGCAGATTCCCTCTGATAAATCAGCTGGCCATTAACCTGGTATTACACATACACAGCATGGCACAGCGGGCGTCGTACATCTCGATTTACCGTCGCCTGGAAAACGATACACTATATATCTCAGATAAAATAAAACTGTAACAGCCCCTCGCGCTGATAATATGGCATGTGTATTTACTAATGGGGTCTTATCACAGCACCGTAAATCCCAGCTGACACCTCCCGGCTGGGGTACCTCGCTGAGAGAAGCTGCAGGAAGATGAATCGGACGCATTATATATTAATATGGGTGGAATCGCCTCCCCCTCCTCGTTACACAGCCTGGAGATGTAAACCAGCTTGTTTTTATTTACTGTTACCCTTTCTGCTAATTGTAGCAAGAAGTAAATATAGTTGTTTGTCTCAGGAGACATAAGTTCCGTATTTCCAGCCGGACATCTTGACCATCACCTCCATGTTGTGTCCTGCATCCTCCGGGGGTTTTAAAAATTCTTTTGGTGCCAACGTCTTCCTAAAATGTGCCATTGGATTATCAACCGTCAGATTCGGTTTTTCTGCATTTGATTTGATCAAAAGGATTCGGATCAAGTGCAAAAGAATCTTGATCGCCTAAAGGCCCCCCCACACATATCGAGTAGGGCCTGACAGATGCGCGATGGAGGGCAGCGTCCCGTCGCTCAGAGTTTTGTCGGGACCCCCTTTGTGTGCCGGCCATTAGTTTGAATGGGGACACTGTGTGCGCACGCACATCGGTCTGCGGCAAAAACGCCCGTGGCTCGTTACGTGTATGTGGGCCTTAAGACAGAAGATCTTTTGTTTGATCATACAAGGGTTTGACAGATGTTGGAACATGTGAAAGGACATTTGTTTGCTTTATATCAATTGAGAGATGAGTTGGGTGAAAAAAGTAAGTGTGATTAAATAAAAAAATTAAAGAATGTAAATTACAGTGTGTGTTAGTGATGACCTTATTAATGATGGTTGGCTTTTACATTGCACAATCATTAAAATGAAAATCAAACTAAAACTGGTTAGTGTATGGCAAGCTTAACATTGTGTTTCCATAAAGCCCATACAAGCATGTTCAGTGGCCAAAACCACACAAAATATGATTCAAGGCGTTTGAAAAATGCTCATTAAACGCTCAGGAAAATCTAATAAAGAGCCATGAAATGTTTTGAAAAGGCTAATAAATTTCCAAACGCAGGGGAGCACAGGATTGCCGTATAACAACTTTTAACAACATTTACAGTTGGAAACTAACACGTAAGAGAACCCTTTAGGTTTACTTTGTATTTCTCTTAAAATAGCTGCCTAAATGTAGTGTTCTGTTCATCCAAGCAGAATAACAATTCTGGATACATAAACAATCCTAGTTTTATTTTGTTTATAACACTGGTGGCGTTTGACTGGACACCTAGTGTCTGAGAGCCCTTAGCCCACCTTTTGCTTCAGCAAACACCATTTATGTGCTTCATACCATTCTAATTGTCCATGTTACGGAAATGCTTTAGCTCCTAGAACAGACTTTATGGCCTGCAGGACATATCCAGCCCGTTTAGTCTTTTAGTCCTCCGCTTTGTCACCTTGTTGTCAAGATGCTCTGGTTCCCCTTTACTCATTCCCTGCAATAATTGCAGATAATGCCTAGAAGATGATTGTTATGGTCTCCTTCTAGAGTTTGCCCCAAACCTACAATAGAATGTTTAGGGTTTTTAATATTATTTTTGCCCTGGCAGTATTATTATTGGCATTAATGCTCTTTGGTCCAGATAAGTCAACCTCCTTCATGTTGCTACATTGCTCAAACATATTTAGTTTACTTTACACATGCTCTGCTCCAATTATATAGAGGGATTGCAGCATTCCTTTGTCCATAGTGTAGCTTTCTAAGGCTTTGTTTCCATTGTACGCCGGGACCCGTACGCTAAGCGTATACGCTAGCAGGGGTCCCGACGTATCTCCGACGTATCTCACAGACCTTTGCCTGCCGGCGAACGGTCTGTCTTCATTGCGCTGAGCTCATCCGCCGGTGTCAGGCTGAACGTAGTCGAGTACGTTCAGCCTTTACACCGGCGGATGTGTAAACAGACCGTCCGCCGGCAGGCAAAGGTCTGTGAGATACGTCGGGACCCCTGCTAGCGTATACGCTTAGCATACGGGTCCCGGCGTACAATGGAAACAAGCCCTAAGAGTTGAACTAAATGAACTAAATTTACTTTTATTTTTCCAAATATTCTAGGAGCAAAAGCTTGTCAAAGCCAATGGCCACTGCAAAGGAGGAGGTCTTAGCTATAATCTCACTAGCAGCACCCATTCTTTGAACCTGCTGAACAACTTGTGGAGAGACATTTTACAATCTGGTAAAACAACTTATCCATGAGCACCTATTTACATATGGGAGGAGATATAAGTCTGTTTTTTTTTTTTACAGTGCAGAATGTAAATGTATATAAATAACATCAACTGTTGTGAGCTCAGTCTGTTGCTTGTGAATTTATAATGTGACTCTTCACATATGTAAATAGCTGTGTAATAGCTAGGTGAATAGAGGCAATTTATATAGCATGATTTGTGTGTTCATTTTAACGGAACACAGACTCATCTCTTCTCCCATACATAAAAAGGTGCTCAGAGAATGGGTACTGCTGTAATGGGTACTAGTATATAGACACATTTTAAAGTTTCAGCCCTGCACACTTTGCTGGGAGCCTCCCAGCAAAAAGACCTCCCTCTGCATTTTAGCAAAGATCAAGTGTAGTATCTGTTCTTATCAGTTCCCTATGGGGATTCCATGTATAATCTTCTCCTGAATCAGCGGGAGGGGGTTCAGGTTTCCTCATTTGGTGACTCCTGCATTTCCTTGCTTGGTCGTGGAAGGAGCATGGTCGAGTGTGTCCCATGTATCTGGTCCCTTCCATGAGTGGTAATTGGTAGGTAGTATTGGGAAGCTATGTCCTCCCCGGTCTTTGATTTGGATCATTGTGGCCCCTTCTTGGGTTGAGAATGTATGTCAGTACCAGCCACCATGCCCCCTGGTAGGGGCAGCTCTGCTGCATCTTGTGACTGTTCAGGGGGTGAAGGGTGGGCCTTGGTGGCTAGTGCCCTTGGTTGGGACCCAGGGGTGCCATAAATCACTAGTGGGGAAACACCTTTTATGGCACATTTAGACACTACCTACGATAGCACAACTTTTAGAGCACCTACCTCCCGGGGGCGACATTTTTGCCCAACCGGAGGAATTTTTATAGCGGTCTGGTAGGCCTGCCCTATGTTTCAGCACAAGGCACTTATTTATTTTTCAATGTAGTCTGTCCCCCCACTACCCCTGAACGTTTGTCTTTTGTTCACCGGTACCTGTGTTAGATCTCTGGGACTTAACCCCGGAAAGTGGTGGGGTGAGACTGCTTACGGCTCTTGCCTGGCAGTCTCTCCAAGCGGGGGACCCTCTTCGGTGGGGCGCCCACCCAGGTCCTTAGTACCCAGGAGACCTGGCTACGGTCGCGAGGTCACCTGGGAAACAGGACACTTGAGGGTTAGACGGCTTCGGCTGTTGGGCCCACTAGTCACCCCTTTAAAGGAACAAGTCCTTAGCCCCTTTCGGGGCTGGACAACAAGACATTTGTGCAGTTTGGTGTGGTTTTACACTTCTGTGTGCACTAGGTGCAAGTTTGACGTTTGTTTGTGCCAGCACACGCCGGGGCTCAAAAAAATAAACAGCATGGACCCGCCCTGCCTTCTTTGCTGTAAAATGCCGTAGATTCATTTTGTATATATGAACGGCTGTGTCCCTTTTCTTCTCTAATTATCTCTCTTAATGTATTGGGTGTGTCTTATGGATTGGTGCATCTTATAGTGTGAAAATTCCTTTATTTTGTCTCATTTATTTTAACGCAAGTGAGATCAGAAATAAATTCCAACCAGTTGGGTTAGGAGGTACAAAGAAAGCTAAACTGAAAGTAGGTAAAGTGTATTTTGTCAGACACTTTTTCGACCATTGAGACATGGTAGATGGATCAATATAGAGCTTACGCCTTTATTCAGAGTTTGTAAAATTGATTATAGGAGGAAAGATAAGTTAGAAAGGTTTTTGTTTTTTTAACCACAAAGCAAACTTCTGTTTCCAGAATCTTAAGGTGCTCATACACACATAGATGGGCGCTAGATTGATGGCCGGTTCGAGCGCTGACATCACGCCATGTGTGTTCGTAGCCATTAATCTACCGCCCATCTAATGCGGCCACCTCTGTTTTCAAGTGGGATCAATTGATCCCGCTCGAAGACAAGTCCGTAAAGCAGGTATCGAACATGTCTACAAATCCTGCTCAATCTGCATCCTTTGGATAGGGACCAGGATCGGACAGGAATCAAGCACCTAAAGTGGTGCTCCCTGATTCCCGCCCAATCGACGGGCACCCACACGCAGCATGGTGTAGTCGCCAGTCTGTGCTCAATCAGGTCATTAATCGAGTGCCCATCATGACGTGTATGGGCAGCTTTAGACTTTCTTTCTTGTTTCTTTGCATGTGGGTGACAGGTGCTCTTTTAAGTACTGTACCGCATAGGCTGAAGCTTCACTTTCTGTATATCTTTTCTATGTACTGTAATGCAATGGTCTATAGCATCGAATGGGTTAATTCTTCCTAATTGCCTTCCTGCTAGTAAAAAATGTATGTACGCACTCATAAAAGTGTCAGCAAGTAAAAATGTTGGCTTTTGGCTGCTTTGATTAAATTTTGCAAACTGTTTTTGAATATTAAGAAGCGTCCGTTACTGGTTGTTTTTCCAAGGCTGCAGCCGTGACATCAGTCAGCAGCTCTATTTGCATAACCCAAGACCTCTAAAAGAATATATGGAGAAGCGGGCCTCATCACTATGCATCTTTATTAGAGACGACTGACCAATTCATCTTCCGCAGACACAAAACAAATTGTCACTCTGTGTTCAGAACGTGCCATCGCTGATACACAAGGGACCTGAAAAGAAACGGGATTAACAGCGGAAAGTAATGATGATGCTTTTATCTCCTTTGGGTTCTGGCTGTTTGTTTTATCTCTTCGCCGTTTTTTACATGGATATTGTTACCGTTAGCAGCAATCTGCATTTTATTTATTGCAGTTATCTCTGTCTTAACTGGCTGCAAAATAAAACGAGGCATACCATATTAAATGAGATCTCATTTATTTTTGCTGATAACTTTTATTTAGACCTAGTAATGTTATATGTTTTCATATAAGGATGCTGCTGCTCCAGAAATGGTCTGACTAGAGGCATAAAACCATCCTCGGCAGACTTGTGGTGGATTCCATAGACAGGCCAAGGTCATCACATGACCCCTCCATAAACATTCTTCTCCACTCTATCCTAAAAAAAAATTATAATCGGAATTTGGTCATAGTTGTGTTAAAAAACGAGTAAAACTCAATACTTGCCAGATAATATTGCAATGGTTAATCTGGGTAGAGGCATTGCAGACATTTGGGAAGGCATGCAAGAGAAATGCTCTAGAAATTTCATTGTCTCAAATTTTGTTACTACAAATATACCAATTTTTCAGCACCTGAAATGTGGTCAATAAATGAAATTCAGATTATATTTGGGTCAAGATATGAAAATCGCGGCATTTTGTAGGTGGACGTTGAGTGAATTACAAAACCCCTGAACATCATCATCACCAAATTTGCTGGAGATGTAGAGAAGGGTTGACCTTTGGAAAAAAAAATTGCTCTAGCATATGTCTTTGGCATAAATTAGGTTCAAAGTTTTGTGCAAAACCTCCATATGCTAGAGCAATACTTTTTCTTTACATGTTCCCACACCCTTCTCACATCTCCAGCAATTTGGTGATAATATCCGTTCAGGGTTTTTGTAATTTAAATTACAATCTTCTAAACTTGCAAATGCACATTGCTGTGTGTTTCTGAGCATTAGCTGCTGCATTCCCCCCCCCCCAGGCTTATACTAGAGTCATTCAGTTTTCCAGATTTTTTTCTAAAATTAGTACCTCGGCTTATACTTGACTATATAAAGTATAATTTTTACACACAAGGTGAATTCATTTTTTAAGTTATGACAAAAAATTTACTCGACTTCTCGGGCCCTCCCTATCAGACAGGTGTTGCAAACTACAACCGAGGGGCATATCCGGCCCTTTAATATATTATAATATGACACTTTGTCAAGATACTCTCGCCCCTCTCTTATTCCCTGCAATAAGTGGACACATGCCTAGAGGACTAATTAAATGGTCTACTCTAGAGGCCATAGTTTCTCGAGTTACTATCCAATGCCGGAATGTGCTGCTAGACTTATTACTCCTCTAACAACGTCCCCCCTCATCTCCTCTCTACACTGGCTTCCAATGTCCGCATATCAATTCAAACTTCTTTTCTTGTTTTTAAATAGCTAACACACCTTCTGTCCCACTACATTTCCAACCTGGTACAATATACACCCCTAACCGCCCCCGCCGCTCCCCAGGGACCTACTAATGACATTCCCACTCATTACATCATCACTGTGGCTTTAAACGACTTCTCTAACGGGCTTGCTCCTACTCTCTGGAACTCTTTCCCATGTCCCCTTTTGACTTGCACCTGCATATACCGCCATCTAAAAGTCCTGAAAACCCCCCTTTTAGTCTGGTCTACCCAATCTGCTCATTCCTGACATCACCATCATGCCAGTCCCACCACCCCCGCACCTTCACTTATTGTATACTTTGATTACTATTAGATTAGTAAGGGCTTACTATTAGATTGTAAGCCCATTGGGCAGCGTCCTCAACCTCCTGTCATACTGTTCCTGTGTGTATTTTGTTGCACCTCAACTTAGTTTAATTACAATTACAAACATGTTGCCGCTATATAAATAAAAATAAATAAAAAAAATAAAAAGGGGGACAATTCAGAGTTGAGAAACAGGCAGGAAGTAAGACTATGACCTATCTCTCTGATTTTCTGTTTTTTTATTGAAAGATTTTCAGTAATGGTTTATTTTAAAACATTGAAATAATACATGTTATATTCTATAAATTTTATTTAATGTTTCTGTACCCTGTTGAACTGTTTCATCAAGTCTTAATACAATCTACATGTCCTCACCGATGAATATTTTAAATCCCTCACTTTGAAATAATAACATGATTAGGCATAAAAGGAGAAGAATCAACGTTTCATAATATGGCACCTGTTCCACCCCAGCTCCTCCATTCTGCACTGAGTAACATTGTCCTAAATATATCATAGTCAGGGGGGTCTCCAATGATCCTGAAGTTGTTTATATCCTCAATTTCTTCATCTCATATTCGTTTGTTAATCTACGAAAGTTTTCACACTTTTAAGTAACGAACATAGCAATTCAGAATAATTACTACATTTTCGTGATAAGCCCCTCAAGCGGGGTTTACTTATGTATTTCTTTAAAACATTAAAAATAAATCCCCACTGCCAAATGTGTCTCATTTTCTGCTGGCGGCAAGAGTAAGCTGCAACCGGTACATTTAGCGTCTCACGTTTCGATGACAAAAAGATTGAACGTTATCGATGTACTGCCACATGTACAATGAGTTCTTGTACGATTTTAGTAAAATTCGTGGATTGAAAAGTGATCGGGCAATTTGGAAATTTGGTTGATTGATCAATGATCGAACTACATTTCCGGAAATGTTTTGTTTGTTTCGATGCGAATCATCTCGATGTGCGCTGTTAATCATTGACTACTTCCGTGTAAAAAACAGTTCCTGTTTAAAAAAACCAGAATCCACTCGACTCATTTGAGATTATCTTCGATTTAATTTCAGTCGAAATTGTTCATTATCCGTGCTCCCCATGTGAGACTTCGATTAAATGACAATCCGATGTTTCGATTTTTTTAAATCGAAGTACAAAATCCGATCGAACCTCGATTGAATGATAAATTGTACCATGTGTGGCTAGCTTTAGGAGGCGGGAGGACTGTCAGCCTCCCCGCTCCCTTCCTGCCATACAGAGCAGTGCTCTATCTATAGACAACAGCAGTACTTTGTATAGCCGGAGCTTTGTAATGTCAGCTCAAGCAGACACACAATCTACCCACGCGGAGCTACCAGTCATCAGCCTAGTGTAGGTGAAGGACCAGAAGGAAGACCTGCCTGTGGGTTATATTTCCTCCTGAGTGGAGGAATGTCTGAATATCCTATGGCTGGTGGTTGTACATTTGCCTCATTAGACCTCACCTCCCCTAATTTTGGGGGTGAAAAAAGTGCATTTTATGAGTTAAAAAATATGTTTAAAATCCTAGAATATTTTGGGCCTTCTGATTTGGTTGCTCATCCTTTTTACTGGTCCCCTGAATGAAAGGCCGACCCACATGTTGAGTGGAATTATTTATTTATAATTTATCCTAAAACTGTCAAAGAAGAGCTTCCAATGTAAATGAGTTCAGATAAGATCAACAATAGTTTATTGTAAACCCATGTTTGTTGGCCTTGTATGACAATGTACATCGCTTGTATTCTGCAATAGGGAAAGGTCACTTCAGTCATGGCGTGATTGTTGGGATTATTCAGCTTGTTGAGGGTGATATGAAAAGGTCAGGACACTTGTACTTACCAGACTTCCCATGTCAATGCTCCCTGCTGCTTGTATCAGCATGTAATCTGGTGTCAGAAAATTGTACAATGCGTTGAGGAGTCTGGTTTCCACTTTGTATACCAGTTCTAATAGACTATGCTACAGTCAAGGGAAAAGGAAAATATATTCTATTTATTTTTTAAGGTCATCTGCTCCTAAGCAGCTTCTAAAATTATTTCATAAAAATGAAGCTGAAAGAGAGAATGTGTTAAAACTAAGCACACTCCATTATTCAATTGTTTCCGGAAATACTTAGAAGTGAATTGTTACTTTGTCATCCTAAAAGGTTTACTTTAGCTTTTTAAGTTTTATAGAAATCAGTGCTGACCATGTCCATATTCCACCTTAGGAACTAGTGGTCAGGATTTTAACTGAGAGTGCCAATCTACCCCCAAATATATTCAGTTTTTTTAGAAAGAGAATTTTTTCTTAAATAATTTCCTTTGTTGGATTGTTAGTAAGATCTACAACTGATGTAGTAGCACCCCACAGTTCGATTCAACAGTGTATGGCCACTTCAGTCAATTGAACTTTCATTATGGTGCCAGCTAATCATAGAAGCTTTTCATTGAATGCAAATGATAGGGGAGTTATTGTGTTAATGAGAAGGTGTGCATATAAAGAAAACGAGTATTGTACTTTACAGATGTTTCGGGACTTACACACTTTTTTGCCATTAAAATCAATGGGAAAATGTCTGTGCGTCTTATGGTCTGAATGTGCTGGGAGCAGTAGCTTTGCATCCCTGAAGACTGGAATTTGTTTAATTCCCTCCAGCCAAACCAAAAGGCCACTGCCAAGAGGGATATTTTAGCTGTGTTAGCACTAGCAATTCCCTTTCTCTGAACATACTGAGCAACCAGCTAGCAACCAGATAGTATTGAGTTGTGTTTTCACATTAACGTTCTGTATTGCAATAAAAATATTATTTGACACAGACTTATCCCTTCTCCCATAGGTGTATAGCTGCTCATGGGTAACTTGTTAGTGCCAGATTGTAAAATGTGTCTTTGGCAGTGTGTTCAGAGAATGGGTACTGCTAGTGTATGGACACATTCTAAAGTTTCAGCCCTGTACATTCTGCTGGAACTAAACTCTGCCTCCTGGCACTGGCCTTTTGGCTGGAGGAATATAGAGAGGATACTGCATAGATCAGACCTTCCTACTTTGCTGGAACATGCTGTATATTCACTTTATATGGGAATGGCTGTGTCTGACTGTTTATATATTTTTTTTCTAATTTTCAAAATTTCCAAAACTTTGGGGTGTGTCTTATAGTCCAGTGAGTTATAGTTACAAAAAAATATGGTAATTGTATAAAAAATACTGGGTAAAGCCCCCCCATACACCTTTAGATCACTCCATACAATTTCCTTTATATCTACCAACAACTATGTAGTATAGTGGTCTCTCTGATAGAATACATAGTGATTGAAAGGTTTAGAAAGCTCCTCATTACATGGTTTTGGTAGAAGAAAAGTTAATTGTACAGAAATTGTATGGAAAGATTGTAAGGTGTATGGGGGCTTTACCTAGTATGCTTAGACTGTGTTGGCATAAACGCTGTTTTTGTATAAAATAATAGAGCAGAATTCGAGAAGCTATAATATTTCATTGGGGTAGTTCATAGTGTTGATGATCTGTCATGGGGTCCTAAGAGCCCCATCATGGAAAGAGCACCATGCACGTGGGCCATCATTAGAACTGAATTGAAAGGGAGGGGAGACTCGATATGTTCCTAATAGAAAAGGGGGCCCTGCAAGAAAGTTGGGAAACCACTGGCTTAGACTAACAAATCACATGTTGCCTTAACTTTATTTACTCCTTTTTACTCCTTTAAACTAAAATGTACCCTTATTGAGTTTTTATCTTCAATGCGGTACATTCCATTCACTTTCTTGGTGCCCGCGGGGAGATCGCTAGCCATCAGTGTCTACAGTGTTCTCCACTATTACAAACGCAGCACGACCTGTCGGGCAGGAAGTTTGTTGTGTGTGGTGTGTGGGGGGGGGGGGTCCGGGGGGGGGTGTCCAGGGGGGGGGTTGGCGTTGGGGGGGGGTTTATCCATGGCTGGAGTACGCGATTTTTTTTAACCCGCGTCATTCGCGCGGATACGCTTAGGGGGTAGGGTCCCGCGTATGTGGAAACTTACCCTTATACAATTTTCTATTTGAGACTCAATTTTTACACAAAATAAATATAAATTGTAACGAACATTACAAACTGTTTTAGTTTTTTTTTTTACCCCACTGTGCATCACATTTAACTCAAAACTTCTAAAATTATCGATGGCTCTAAGAACGTGGCAATGTTGACAAGTTGATTGATTCCAAAAAAAAAAAATATATATAATATACATGGCTTTGAATAGGTATGGCATAAACTGGTCTCTTGGAACCTTAACGATCATCCTCTAGGCATTTATCTACACTTACGGCCGAAAAAGGGAGGAGGGGAAGCAGAGCCAACTTAAAGGTAACCACAGAAGGGTCGGTTCTTTTGCGACAACGTCTCTTAATAAAAGCGGCTGGTCTGCGAAGTGTTCCACAGCTTGGTTTTTATTTTAAATGACTTATCGTCGATCTCTGCCCACAAATACCACAGGCTTCTCAAATTAATTTGATCTTGAAATGATTGATTAGGGGGCGGGGGGTGAGGGGGGTTTTTTGTGGGGGTTGAATTTCTTACTGTCCAAGCGAACAGAAGTGATCAAGTGTAACCCCAAAGGTACATCAGATCACAGAGCTGAATTGACCAAAAACCAAAAATTGTTAAATGTCCGATTTGCCATCTGTTCCCTTGGTTCTTTTTGGTCGTATTAGGTGGGTAGGATCAAATTCCCGAAATTAATAACCTCACTG
>CM070038.1:34042276-34052389 GCA_036250615.1 Ptychadena robeensis | reverse complement strand
CGGGGTGCAAACGTGATGACGTCATCACGTTTGAATCTCGGTGCATATCGGGACTGGTCAGCCTGCACACCATCGGGGTGTGTATGGCAGCCTTAACTCCGCTTTCTGTAACTCCCTGTGTCCCCATACCCTGTGTATCTTGCTTGCATCGCCGTGTCCAAGGGCCACAACCTAGAAATAGGTCAGCTAAGCCCAATACCTCTTGTGTTGACGTTTTGTCATGTTTAAATAAACCGTGTTAGATTTTCGGAGCTTTGTGACATGGTGTGAATCCATCGGAAGGTAGATATACTATGGTTATAAAGGGGTGATTTGATTTTGACGTTCAAACAATTGCTGGTTATTAGGCTCCAAAGCATGCCAACAGCATATCCATTGATATAAGGCTGGGTTGGTCTATTTATGTTTATACAAAATTCTGACTCTACTATCTAACTCTCCAACCATTTGACACATCCTACCTTGTTATTTATGGGAAGCCTCACTGCCTTTGATGTAGGGATGACCATACTGACCTTAGCCTTAGAGTCAAGGAGACAGAAAAGGATGTTTAGAAGCCCACAGCTCGGCTATGAATGGAGGAGCCAGTGAATGAGCTCCAAATTGGATGAGCAATTTATTTTTTTCTGTCGCCCTAGAACAGTCAACTAATGATTGCAGTGATGGGTGGCACTGCAATTGCTAATAAAAAGTTTAGCTGGAGTTCCACACAGCTCTCAAAAGTATGTTTACATTTCCTTTTTTATTTATTGTTTACTTATGCTCGGCATACACACACCAAGCAGGTCAGACAGACCTGCTCCGATGTATGCCGAGATGCTAACGTGATGACGTCATCACGTTAGCATCCCATTGCATTATGGGACCCCTTCTATCGGCCGGGCACCCTTTGTGTGCCGGCCATAAGCTGCGATGGAGACACCGTCTTCATTGCAGCTTATGGCATCGGCTTGCCTCGGCTTGCATCGGCCAGAGAAGATCGGACATGTCCATTCTCTGGCCGGCCGAGCTGTGGGGCGACAGGGATCTGTCGCCCCATGTGGGCACATGCCGATTAGCGGACGATTTTTAACCTGACCGACGGCGTGAGCGCGCACGCCCGTCGGTCAGATTAAAAATCGTCCGCTTATCGGCATGTGTATGCCTAGCATTACTGTGGTCACAATTTCCCAGTTCTAGACTAAATTATGACATCAATGTTCACTGAACTGAAAATCATTAGGAGTGACCTCCTAATTCTAAGTTCTGCCCACAGACTAGGTCCTAGCAGGTAAAGAAAAAGGATATTACAACACAATCAAACTAAAAAAAAGTCTTGATTCTTCTTAGAATTTTGCTTTAGAATAGCTTTTTGAATAGAGGAGGCAAATGGATTTATTGACAAAATTTTTCAAAATGAACTCTTAATAAATATAATTTTTTTCAATTGACAAACAATACACATATATACATACATACATACATACAAAGAAAACTATAATAAACATGACCATCAGGATTCACAATATAGGAAAAAAATAACAACATATTGTAAGCCAGTGAAGACCTTTTTCATTCTAAATAATAAAAAAAGATTTCCATCCCATGAAGTATACAATGTTCACACATATCCTTAAGGGCTTGTCCCCACAGTCTAATTTGGCCGTGTGGCGGCCGCTTCTATTATTTTCAATGAGGCTATCCCCACTTGCACGGGCACCCACTTTTTGGCCGCGTACCACAGGCAGCCACTAGCGGCTGCATTGACATGAAGTAAGCCACGGCGGCAGCCGCTAGTGATCTTTTTTCAGCCACGCGGGCCCTTTAAAAGTAATGACAATGGTTGCCAATCGAACAGGGATTCACAAACATACCAACATCGATCCCTCTTGAAGAAAGGCTGGATGCAATAGATTCGAGCACAATTGATCACCGTGAACATGCATGGTGCTCGATTTGTGCTTGAATCTGAAAAAACTTAAGCCGTGTATGCCTAGCTTTAGATTTGATTGACTCGTGCGGTTTAAATACAGACTGTCAGTTTAACATCGATCTATTGCAACACCACACAGTGTGATCAATGCAGAACTAGCTGATTCCTTTCCTTAGATCTATGTGCATGCTTCATAGTACCATCGGATACAATTCCATCCAAAAACTAAAACAAAAACTAAATAAAACCTGTTAGATACTTGGACAATTGAGAGACATTTACCGACATCTCCAATCACTACCAGATGCATTTAAATTTTTAGAATCGATTTTTAAGTCGATAGAACAGAAATATCCAACTGTGTATGGGTGCCTTCTCTCTTACTGTTTGATACTTTCTGACCCCACCCTGAAATTGCCTTTGTCATACATTACTGTTTTAAAATGGGAAAAGGGTCAGACAATTCAGCAGTGGTCCTTTGAGAACCTGGGGTCTTGCAGGTCTGAAGTACCTCCGTTCAGCAGATATAGTGGAGATGGTGATTGTATTATCAGGAGGTGACCCTCATTGTTATTGTAAAAATGTGTTTGTTAGGAGAATTTTCTTGAAGACGAGGCAGCACTGTGAATTGCTTGGTAAATTGTTCCTAATAAATATGTATATAGATTCCACTTTTACCACTGTGCTCAGTCGCCCTCCCAAGGGATTGGGGGTCACTGGTGTTGAAATTTGTTATCTAAATATGTTAGCTGTCTATCTCTATCCACCCCCATATTTTACCTCCATCCACAGCGCCAGATCTTCCCTCCCCGGTTACCAGCACCAGGTACCAGATGGACATTAACCTGCTTTGATTAGTTGCAAGACGGCAACATTAATTTTTGATATTCTGGGACCACCTGAGAGATGGAATTCAATTACATCTTCCTCGCTCTCCCGCCCGCCTCTCGCTCACCTCTCCTCACATTGTAGATCTGCCAAAAGACGCTGAACCTGTTGAAATTCAAAGACCCTATTTTTCAACGCTGACCCCCAGGATAATTAGGGTTAAACCGATAAGCTATCACCTCACTGACACATTTTAGTGCCTTGTGTTTGCACAAGTGGATACAATACAGAAAGGAGGTAGCAATTCACACTGGCTGTCACTCTCCCTGAACAGATAAAGGTGTTACAATTTAGATAACATTCTCTGTTCCCTCTGCTATTGTTGTTCAATTAGTGTTCCCTTCTGCCTCTTCAGTATCCGCTGCAGTATTTCACTTCATGCCATCCTGTGTTAATGATGCCCTGCTAAGTGTGAGCCCAGATAGAACAGTGTAAGAGCATCCTGCACAATACAAGCCCATCCATCACCGTATCAGCACAGCCTCACATAAGGGGAATGATAAGGAGATGTGAACATTTATCACACACTGTTTCCTGACATGGATTAAAGGACCCCCCCCTCCAATACTAAAATAAACCTCTGTGACTATACAATTCAAAGGAACACCAGAAGACAATGTGATTTCAGAATGCAAAAGTAAACCTTTCAGAATAGCTCTAAAACATTCAAACTGCATTTTAATATGCAAATATTAATGCACAAATAAATAAGTATAGAAGACCCCAGCTCAGGCAGAGTTTGTTTTGTAAAGAAACTTTGGATGAGCTGGGCTTGTCTCAATCACTAGGGGGTTAAACAAACAAAAAGTCAAACAATGTAGAAATCCAACCGTGTATGGCCACCCCATGATTGTATGCCTGATTTGGCAGAGTCCTCCTTTGTCATAGTTTGTACCTGTATGTTAGCCTGTGCGGCTTTTCTATGTACCTTACAGTACTATTACAGTGCTACAGTGTAATATGTTAGTGCTTTATAAATAATAGTTAAAAATTTTTATTTTATTGGGCAAGGTAATCCTTGCTCATTATTGGGGGGATCTGTCTCCCTAATAAAAGGGTTTAGCTTGTTTTCCGCTGGCTGACCATAACATCAATTATGAATCCTGTCTTACATGTGTATAGGTGCCAGGGTGAACTAGCCACTATACATCTGTTCGGAGAAGGAGTCTGGCAGGATGGGTTGCTGCTGGGCTGGCCTGCCCCATGCCCATTCCACCATGTGTGGCACTGCACCCTGAGGATGTATTTTTCAATCTTTTTCCTCTTCAAAACTGAGGAGCATGCTCGCCCATTTAAAGCTTATGTAAGGCCTCAGGCTGAAACTCCCTTCATATCAAGTGACCAGTGAAGTTATTGGTAAATGTTTTGTATGAAGCTTTACTATGTAGACATTTTTTATCTATGTTGTGAAACTGCCTATCTTAGGCCTTGTTTCCATTGATGCGTTTTTTGTGGATGCGCGCATTTAAACTGCGCGGCCAAAAACATGTCTGTGCGAAAACACACGGCATGCGTTTTTGCGCGGACGTGTTTTTGGCCGCGCGTTTTTTGCGACGCAATTTTTTATAATGGGATGTGGATGCGGTTGGGACGCGGATGCGTTTTAAAACGCTGCAGCTAGCGTTCACAAACGCGCCCTAAACCGCGTCCGCGTGCGCAAACGCACCAATGGAAACTATATTGAAGTTTCCTATGGATGCGTTTGTCAGCGCTTGCGGCCGCGCATTTACAGCGCGGTTACAAACGCGCGGGAACGCATCAATGGAAACAAGCCCTTAGGCTGTCAGTCCGCAGCAGCTCGGGAAATGACCGGGCCCTCCCGCAGCAGCCTGGGAAACGACCTGTCTAATTTTGATAAGGACCATATGACAGATATATTGGGCGAAAGCTTATCGGGTTGCGGGGATAACCACCCTTGTAAATGAGCCTTTACTTCTCTCCAGACTAGCATCCCTACAGCTGACCTATCACCCGCTTACCTGCTTTGCACAAAATTGCAAATAGGACAAATTTAGTCAACAGAAAAGACCCAAAACATACTTGGGTAAAATATGGCTAAATCGAGCAATCTCCTCTAAAGTTCCCATCCCTTGAAGATGAGAGGCTACATCGGCCATCTTAGTTCAGTGATGAGAACCAATCAGCAAAATGTCACATTGGATAGTTTGTCAATGGATATTTTGGCTTAAAATTTTTTTTGAAAAACAATCTGAATCGATTGACCAAAAGTGATGGAAATTACGCTTCAAATGGAAAGAGCAGTGATTGGTCGACTTGGAACATTTCAGACAATCGTACAAGTATCTGACATGTTTTCTAGGTTTTTTCATTGATTTATGTTCAATAATATTATGCAGCATGGGCACACACCTTTGGAATGAATTTATTTTGTTTTTAGATTGATTACACTGTGTGGTGGTAGCATCGATTGATATTTGACTGAAATTAATTGCAAGTCAATTAATCGTACAAAAGCTGATGTGTGCATAGCTAGGTTTAAGCCTTTAAATCTAAGTATTGCAAGGGCCTCCTGATACGGATACGAATTGATAATATAGTTCAGAAACAACCTCATCATATTGTTATGGTAAAATAAAATGTACTGTCAGGTTCTAAGGTGTATGGTGACCTTAAGGCTTAAGGCCCCCATACATGTAGCGAGCCACGGCCGATTTTGCCGCCGACCAATGCGCGCTCGCGGCCGTCTGTCTTCAGCTGGAACTGGGGCCTTTGTTAAGATAGAGGAAATTATGAATAGTTCCAAATAGCAGTCAATATTGGCACAAAGCCTTCAGGCTTCTGCTAGAAAGCTGAACATAATGACCCAAAGCATACATCCAAATCAACAAAGGAATGGCTTCACCAGAAGAAGATTCAAGTTTTAGAATGGCCCAGCCAGAGCCCAGACCTGAATCCGATTGAAAATCTGTGGAGGGTTGTGCCCAAGAGATGCCCCCGCAATCTGACAGATTTGTAGTGTTTCTGCAAAGAAGAGTGGGCAAATCTTGCCATGTCACAATGTGCCATGCTGACTCATAATCTCACACCCAAAATGTGCCATGCTGAGGGAGGATTTATTGGGGAGGAATAAAACTCCTATATGATATGTAAGCTTGCATGTACCAGGCTATAGTGAATGATGATGGTCACCAAGGTAGGCGGGGCAAAAAAACAGGTCGACCTATTGCATGGGTCTGTAAGGAAGTTTGTATTGGATGCAAAATGCTTGCAATATGTCAGTGCTGTATAAATATTGTTTTTTTTTCGTTCCATTTCTTACCTTAACACTTTCCATTTCTTACCTTAAGCAGGAAGGAAAGTTATTTTTTTTTATTTTTTTTTACGTTTTCATACCAGTTTAGATAAAAAAAATGTAAATTAAGAGGTTAATATGCGGACAGGTTAACAGGGTTTGGTATAGAGCTGCATGTTCTGAAGCCATTGGTATTACCAGTATCTTGTAATGGCTGCTGTCGCCATCAAATTACATATTTAACTGTTCCTTATTGGCAGGTCATCTTGGCTTGTTTGACAATATTTTAAGTATATTCTTCCCTGCTTTAGTTCGTTAGTCAGAAAAAATCCCAGGAGATATGACTTATATTTTTGTGTGATGTGAACCATGTCGTTGGGAATTCTGGGGGTTGTAGTTTACCCAGGCATCTGCAAAAAATTGTGTATATTCTCTGAGGATTGCATTCCAATGAATAATCATAATATTAATGTAAATAGTCAGATTTACTGTTTTTTCTTCTTGTATTGGTATGGGATGGATCTGGGCTCTGTGAGGGGTTAATGGATGCCACTAATCCAGATAAGACTAACAGTGCTCTTTTCTCTCCTGTACCCGCAGGCTGCCAGGCCAGTGTGAATATTTAGGACTGCAGGTCGCAGATTACTTCAAGCAGTGGATTAATCTGAAAAAGGTACTTTCTCCTGCAAATCCCTTTTTCTTCTAAATGTCTGAGTCCTCGGGGAGGTGCTCAACACACCGTGTCATTTGCATGGAAATGAAGTGTGATTTTTTTTTTCCCCCGTCTCCCCTGGGGCCCTGACAGGTTTTCCTATCGCCCTCTTATTGTGCCATGCTAATGGGAGTCCGATGCTGCTTAATGCCTCAGATTTCCGTATGCAAACACATGCGTAAGGTGCAAGAGACATTCCTATTAGTGACATGTTTCTTTGTACAGCTCCCCTACAAACAGAATCTGCCCAGCCCCAACAGTAAGATAAAGCTGCAGATGTATCACCAGCTCCTGGTATTTTTTGTTAACAAAATGGAGCTGGAATTGTGCAATCACATATCTATACTTAATCCAGGCAAACGCGGTTCGATTTTAGTATTAGTTCGACCCAAAACGATCAACGTTTACATTTTTTAAATCGTATGCTGCACACATGGTTCAATCGAAAATTGTTCGATACCAATCAAAACATCGATCGAAAAGTGAATTGGACATGTTGGAACATTTAATATATAATATATATTATACATACATACATGTATAAAATCTGTTATGCAGATAGATAGCCATACATACATACATACATACATACATGTATAAAATCAGTTTTTGGACCTTTTTGTAGCTTTTCTTGTTTTTTTTCAAGTGTTAGAAAAATGAGTGAACTAAAATCGTAGCATTTTGTTTGTTGATCATATTCAATGAACACGTTTATATATGACTCTTTCCTGTGTTTTTGATCGAAACTAAAATAGTCGATTTTTGTTGTATTACAATCAAATCTTCCATGTGGTGCTACTTTGGATTAGATTACAATCGGTGTCCAATGAAAAGATCAAGATCTAAAATCAAATCGATCGTGCTAAAATCGAACAGTGTGTGCCTAGCTTTAGGAGCATAAATCCTCTCAACCAATATGTCTACGCCTTGTGTGTTCCTTCCTACTCACATCTAACTGTCTTTTTGTCTTAGCCGGCCATACAAGGTTTGGTTTTTTTCCCCATTAAATCGACTTAAAAAAATCATTTTAAGTAGAATTTTTTTTAAAAATGCCTTTTTTGGATCAAAATCGAATCCTTAAAATTAAACATAAAATGGGGCAGTGATCGGACATTTTGGAAAAACTTCAGTCAATTGTTTTAAATATCTGAAGGGTTTTCGAGATATTAGGATGGATTTGTATGGAGCATGCACACAGGGCTAAGGAAAGGAATGTATCTGTTCTAAATCTACCACATTATGGTAGTAAAAATTATCCAAATGTAATATGATCCACTTTAGTACGATCATATGCGTGTATGCCCAGTCTTAAGGTGACCATACACGGGTCGATTTCTAAATCGATTTGAGCACAATCAATCACTGTGAACATGCACGGCCACACTTTGAATCGATCCCGCTTGAAGAAACCTCAATTGGACTATAACCAACATGTTGGTAGACCCTGTTTGAATTCCATTACTTTGGATGGGACGCAAAGAGCTGAGCCTAAATTCTCTGTTTAATCGAGGAAGCTTGAGTAGTGACGTCATCACACTGCACTTGAGGGTTCAGCGATTGCATGGGTATCAATCAACCTGTGTATGGCCAGCATTGGATAGATATGTCTTTATCCCATGGCTGGTTTAACGGATTCACTGTTGCAGTCTGTTGTAAATGATAAATTTCTGCAATCACTCCTGATATGTTTTATCCTTCTGGCCACTTAACATTTTTGCTACCATTGTTTAACTATTACCTTCTTTCTGATACCAAAACTGGACACCGTATTCTCAATATGGTCCATTTTAGAGTTCCAAATATTTTAATTTGTTTTCTGTTTAAATGTCTTTATTTTCCCCCATTTCCCTTTGTAGTATGCAGCTTCAGTAATGCAATATAAGGGGAAGTATAGGAATGTGTGTAATACTGATGTCCCTTAAACACTTGTACATTCAGCATCCATGTAAAGCTAGACATGCTTGTCATGTGCTGTCAGGACAGATCTAAATGCTGTTTGCTGATTATTTGCAAATGAGAAGTGAAGGCACAGTCAGGCATTGTGCAGTTCACTGACCATTACTGAACGCCATTTGAAGTTCAGTAAACTTTTGGTAAGCGGGTGGCAGCTTGGAGCTGGCAGAAGAAGTAACCTGGGCGATTACTTGTGTAATGAAGAGGCCGGCGCCAAACCTCCACCCACCTTTCTTTTCCTCTGACCGTGCCTCTTCCTTAAGGGCCAATTCCTTTCTGCACTGGTCCAAAGCTGCTGGCACAGACTCTGCCATTATATTAATGTGACGTGACAGGCGGTATCAAATGACAGGCTGAGGTCTGCCATCCTTTTACTGATGTGCATTGAGCATTAGGCAGAGGAGTGTGCGTTCTTCCATAATGAAGGAAATGTCCATTCGCTCATTCAGAGCACGAGATAGATGCAGAGCTCAAAAATCTAAAAGTTCATCAAGTGCTTTTCACATACTTTGCCATATGTTTCTTTAGAATTTTGTACACTTTTTCAGTGTTGAAAAATACATTGGCTGCGCCATTTGGTGCATTAAAACAAGACTTGTGGCTTCTAGGTTTAAAAAAGATATAAATAAGGTTAGGCCTAATTCAAATCCAAATTCAAATTGAAAAGATATTAAAAAAAAAGTTTTTACCTGAAAAAAAAAAAATAATGACGAGTCCAGAATGGGCTTTAGTATGTGAATGAGACACACAAATAAAAATGGTGAATGAGATGCAGACATTTTGACATAACATGCTGATAAATTCTAATTGTATGCCGACTTACACAGAGTCCTACAATTTGTATACATTTGCTTGCTAAAAAACGAAAATTCAACATCTTATTGAGACCTTTTGGGAAAGGAAATACTCAGTACCCTATCTTTGTGCACTATAGAATGCTCTGGACCATAAGACGCACCACATAGTTTTGCCAAGGAAATCAGGGAAAATAGACACAGCTATTCACATATCAAGTGAATATACATAATGTTCCAGCAAAGTAGGCAGGACTGGATCATACAGTATTCACTATATTCCTCCAGCCAAAAGGCCAGTGTCAGGAGGCATGGCTTTGTTCTACTCCCTCCAGCCAAGCAAAAAAAAAACAGCCAGGAGGGAGATCTTAGCTGCAGCAGAGTGTACAAGGCTGAAACTTTAGCATGTGTCTATACATTAGTAGTACCCATTCTCTGAATATGCTGGTCAACTTATGAAGAGACAGATTTTACAATCTGGTACAAACAAACTTGCCCATGAGCAGCTATTTACATATGGGAGGAGATATGCGCCTGTGTCAATTTATATTCAATAAATATGCGGCGCCACAACAACAAGGTGGGGCCCTGCATTGTAAAC
>CM070038.1:34010828-34028706 GCA_036250615.1 Ptychadena robeensis | reverse complement strand
GGGATGATTGACATATCACTGTCTGCCTCTGATAGTGTGCTAGCAGTGGACAAAAGTGGACAGAAATCTGACTACAGAACTACAGGCGTCCGTATGATACCCGGTACCAACTGATTAGACTAGGTCAGGGATGCACAGCAAAGGCTTTTGACTGCCAGGATCACCAGAGATTTTCTGTTTTGAACTCATCATATAAACGTTTAAAGTAGTTTTTTTGCAATGACACACATAGGGTCTAAAGCAGGGGACACACAGCTCAATATAGGAGCCATTTGAGGTTCCCAGCGGCATATCAGAGGAGCGGCATATAGGAGGAGCTAGCTCAGCTTATCTGGTCTCCATGCAAACAATGGACATTGATCGTGGTTTATGGTCATGCCCGTTATCCCTGGTTTCGAATGGGATTGAATAGTCCCGCTCAAAAACAGGGATGGCTGCATATGATATGGGCCAGATAGATGGCCATGAGCGCACATGGCGCTCAAAGTGGCCATCGATCTGGCCCACATCTATGCATGTGTTCCCAGCTTTACAAATAGGAGTATCATACAATTAGGGAAAACCAGTAAAGTAGCATTTTCAAAGGTTTCTTGCTTCGCAGGTAATGACCTGAATTGTTAAATGCTCTTTAACTACATTGAGAAGTAATGTGGGACATAGTCATTACACATTAGGATTTCTGTCCTTTTTTTTTTCCTGCAGTCACCTTTCGTCTCATTCCTTTTTATTTTTTAATTATTATAATCCACCTGCGAGATTCTTTCTTTGTGTGCATATATGGATGTAATAATCTGTATAAATGGCTTTATTATCGGCCTGCAGCTGTGCGTCTACCCGAAGAGCCGCTCTCCTTGTAGGTTCCTTACAGTTCACGTTCCTGATAAAATATATCGCCTTAGAAAAAAAACACAAGATGATGTTTGTTCTGCCTAATTATCACAAGTGTTGCTTTACGAGGATTGCTGCACATTATGCTTTTATTGTGCTGTAATTATACCAGCAGCCTGTGGTCTGTGTCATAAAAAGAGCAAAAAAATGGCTCATTATCCCAAGAAAGAAAGCTTTTCCTCCTGTTTTTATTATTGTTATCCCCCCCCCCCCTCTCTTTTGTTTTAATTTTCCAAGCGGTAGAATTGTCTGGTAATCCTTACAAGGGTCTGCTCTTTAACTCTTCGCTTACCGATGTCCTCCGCGCCCTCAGAAGCCAGGCCAAAATGCATTCACAGCATATGTTTGTAAAGTGTCCCTGTACCACTTTTCATCAGTTTAACTTTCATTGTTTTGTGATGTTAAAACCTTCCACCCCTTAAGGTGGCCATAACCTGTTTGTTCGATTCTTCCATTTGACTTGAAAAAACAAAAACCAAAAGTGATGCAAATGGAATATTAGTTTGATCCAGCAGTGATTGCACATGTTGGTAAATTTCAGTTGATGGAACAAGTATGGCCATGTGTCCAATACAATATCAAGATGTGCACCGTCACATTTGCTGGGCGGATTCCCCGCGGCTTGCGGGCAGTTTGCCTCGGCTGAGGGTGGGCTCCTGCCGCATAGCCAGGAGCGTGCCCTATTGATGCAGCAGGGGAAAGATGCTGAAAAACAGCATCCGATGTTTTCCCACGTGTTGGAGACTCCTCCATTGATCCTCAATGGCGGCGCCGTGCGGTGCTGCAATGAAGATGCGGCAACTCGCAGATTCAAAACCATAGGTGTGCCGCTTAGAATACGTAGAGTGGACACTGTCCCATTGATTAGCAAAGCAGCAGAAAACCTTTTTTTCTTTGTTTTCTTACAAATGGTCACACAACCCTTCTCTACATCTCCAACAATGTTGGTGATGATATCATGTTCAGGGGCTTTGCAATTAACTCACAAAATCAGCTAGTTTAAAATTTTTACTTCTCTAGTGGTCACACGATGAGTGCAGCTCCGGGTTGCTTACCTGTTCCAGGCGAGCTCGCAGTGTCTCTCTATTTCATTGTCCTTGTGTCAGTGATGATGGGGGGGATGCCAGCGACCTGGTCCTTGCATCTCCAGCTAATGTGAGGTGGTGCACTGGTAATTCAAAAAGATTACACTGAAAAAAAATTATCGGGCGGACTACTAGGAGGGTAATCTATCACACGCTGATCTGATACACCTGCTCCATTCACTTTAATTAAAGCTAGGCATATATGCTCTGATCCGCAGGCAATTGTGCCGCTGATCGACTAGCATGCGTATTTGTGCCAATCGATCGGCCGTAAGATCGACTACGGATCGTGGACACCCTCATGGAGCGATGTGAGTTTTTCCCTGGCCAATCACATTTCTTTGCATGGGGACCCATCTAAAATAAGTGCCGGCACACAAAGGGTGCACGATGTTCGACCGGCCATGCGTGATGACGTCATAATGTGCAATCGGTCCTGCATTGTGCTGTCTATAGGCATCTTTACACATTACAACTACTTCCTACATGATGACATCTGGGTAAAACCAATGAATGATGGCACATGAGAGCAATAGATGTAGAAAAAAAGGAACCAGACATTATAAGTACACATAGTATTCATTTTTACAAACCAGCAAAAAACGTTCATAACAATTCTTTATCTCTGGTTACACAACGCCCCTGCTTGACCTGTTGATTGACCTGTTACACAGAACAGAAGTTGTAAATTCCACGTCATCAGTAGTTCCGCATATTTTTACTCTGAGGATACATAAATGCTGTCCTGCTTCCTTACGTTCCGATGAACCCTGCTCTGATTTTGGAGGAGCAGCGGCTGTTGAAAGGGTTTTGCAGCCAGCTGGTAACTCATTGATTGATTGAGTAAATGCTTTGAGAGTTTCAATCGATGAGCCATTGAGATAAGTGAGATTTTCACATTCACATCATGCTGGATGAAAGCCGTTCGTGTAGACAGAGCGTTCTGTGCGATGAGAGGTCTGCGGACAGCTGGGAGAAGCACCAGGTCATATGCTGCTTTTCTGTGATAGCTTTGTGCCCTCCAGTCATACTTTAGGCCTTGTGCTAGCAGATGTTCATTCCACACACAAGTCCATAGCCCAGTGTTTAACAGTTTTTATTGCTACAGAATATATATACAGTAAGGTAAATAATTTGTATTATTAATTTGTATACTTGCCCTCTGACAAAGAAATGACCAGCCTATAATTGTTATTGGAGGTTTATTGCAGCTGTGCGAGACAGATTAACAACAAAAAACCCTCACAAACCCAGTGCACAAAAGTCAGAGATTGGTGTTCATTGCAATGAGGAAAATTGAGCTTGAGAGTAGCCTCAGTAAGGGACAGGAGTGCTAATCTATCCTTGTTACAATACTTGTATAAAAGACACCCATCCACAGAATCTGCATAGAGAAGTAGCACAAAACCCATGTTGCAAACCTGGTGGACAACTACAAGAAACCTCTGACCTCTATGACTGCCAAGAAGGGTTTTGCCAAAAGTCATCTTTTGCGCAGGAATCAAATACTTATTTCCCTCATTGCAATGAAGCTTTGACTATTTATGCCTAAATTTAAGCCCAATGAACGGTGTCATGGAGGCATTACCCCATTGCCCCCAAGAGCCTGAACTAGTGTGCAAGAGCCCGCGTAAATGCAGCCTAAACCTCCCATAACAATTATAGACTGGTCAGTGGGAAAACCTACAAAATCACCAGGGGATCAAATACTAATTTCCCTTACTGTATAAATAGTTATTATACGTGTGAACTGCTTTAAAGTTCTAAAGATTATACATGATATTTTAAAGATTATGGTTCGCACAGTCATTACACTCTGTATAGCCTGGCCCTGAAGCATTATGCAGGAGGCGTTATGGACAGCAGTGTGAGGTGTCCATGGCGCCCGGCCGCTGCTTATGAGAGTTTTGGGCACAGGATTTGCCATGTCGGCAAAACTGCACCCTATACTTTCCATTAGCAAACCTGAAAACTCATCGGACGCAGTTTGCACTTGTCATGTAACGTGCCCATTGTTTACCAATGGCCAATGGGTGCGTTGCGTGTGTCTGGTGCGTCTGCAGGACACCAACATATTCAACAACGCCTGGCTGTGGATCCGTCGTATCTGCCGTGAAGCCTCCTGAGGCGGGTCATGACCTATTAGATTGTAAGCCCGACCGTGCAGGGGCCTCTTCTCCTCCTATGTCATACGTGTACCTGTGTGTTATCTTGTGTTGTATTTCCACTCTCATGTATTGTACAGCGCTCTGTAAGATGTTGGCGCTATATAAATAAATGATAATAATAATAATGACGTGCCAGGATAGAGGGGAATGAAGAGGATGTCTGTAATACGCAGTTTTCCCCACACGAAGGACACAGAGAAAAAAAAAAAACGCAGTGTAGACCCAGCCTAATAAGGGATGTTTCTCTTCATGTCATGCCCTGTAGACTCAGTAGGAAGTGAGTGGATATTTTTCCAATATGAGTGCAAATTTTCAGATTGATAACCCTGTGGAAAAATGTCCACTGTATTCCTGGTCCGGGGGCATCACAGAATGTTAAATTCACCGAAACAGAAGAGATGAGATCAGGAATATTTTAGATAATGGAAATATTACAGTGGCTCTAACCTTCTCAGTACTCAGGACAAATAGGGTGAATCTCTCTAGGGGAGACAGACCGCAGAATCAGACATCCTAATACAAAAGGATAGAAAATATTTCCTTTTTCACTCTCCATAAAAAAATTTTTTATTTTAGTGTATATCGCTCAAATAGCAGAAATAAAATCTACAGCATCTTAGCAGTTCTCAAGCTGGCCGTACACCAGTTGATTTTTTGTTCGATCATCAGCAAAATCATCAGTTGATCATGTTTGATCATCAGCAAAATCGTACCTTAAAGCAGTGGTTCCCAAACTTTCCCTGCAGGGCCCCCCTTTTCTATTTAGGAACATGATTGAGTGCCCCCTCCCTACTCAAACCCAGGTTCAGAATGAACCTGGAATACCTTTTGAGCCCCCCTCAGGGTTTGGGAACCACTGCCTTAAAGTAAGTTTTTCACTGAATCAACTGACCTAAAGGTTTTATAATGGAGCATCAAATCTGTGATTGCTCAGATTGGAAACTTGGTGACAGGGTTTTGAGGTGTTTCCATCGATTTTTTTATCGGGTCAGATTTTGGAGCGCACTCACACCTTTATCTTTATGACTGGACAGGAATCAGATTTAAAGAAATCCGTTTTACAGAAGTGATGAGGGAGTAACCTCTGGGAGTCGACTGCATTGAAAATCTATTGAACAAAGGTTGATGTGTTGATGACTAGCAATATGTGGTAACTGCACTACTACATTTAAAGCTGGTGATTCTGCAGATAACACAGTCCCTGACCCATTGTGTTTGTTCTCATTTCTCCCCTGTATCTATGGATGGGGGTGTACTTGCTAAAAAAACAAAAAAAACTTGCTTTTTACCCACCTTTAAACAATATAATTATAAGATAACACAGCAAGATGGTATCACAGCCATAAGAACCGCATGCATAACAAGGTAACCCAATATAAGGTGTACAGCCAAAAGCTAAGGAAGATAATATACAAGAGTATATATACCAATAAGGCGATTGGCAAGAAGTATTGCATAAATTAAAAAGTTTAAAACAAAAAAGTCTTTGAAAGTGGGAGAGGAGGTGTCAAAAAGGAAAGGATTGGGAGGTAAGATGTTCATTTAACGCATTGTACTAGGGATTGTACTGAAGAAGTAGAACCTGTGTCACGTCAAAATAAGCATCCTGTCAAAATTAGCCTCCCTGGCTGCCAGATCTACTTTATACAATGACATTTCTCCACCAGTGCGAGGAGTTCACTCCACTATATATACTTCAATACGTAGCGGGGGATCTGTCGAGATTAGCCTCCCCCTCCCAGTGTCACTGACAGTTCATTCTGCTATGGACAAGGGGACCCGTCGATATGATACCCCCAGTCCCCTGTCCATAGTAAAATGAACTGTCAATGACACAGAGGGGGGGCTCATCTCGGCGGGTACCTTTTTACTTTTCTACTGATGACTCCACCGCCTAGATCACTGTGCCCACACATGCGCAGTACCGGGGGGGGGGGGGCCTCAGCATTGTCTGTGGGATTGCTATGGTGTACTATGGTTCAATGGTGTACTGCAGTGGTCAACTCCTACATTGTTCTTTTGTCATTAACTGTGGATAACCAAAGTTTCATAGGTGGAGTTGCCAACACAATGGGATACAAAGTATGAAATGAAGCAGTAAGGCATTCTGCTTATTTCTCAGTGACATCAGTAAGTTTAAAGATCACGTTTGATGACTGAATACCAAAAGCTACGACTTAACATGGACTCCCAAAATATATATAAAATATGTACAACATTGTTTCCCGAGGGTATATATTGTGCAAACAATATATTGTGGGAACTTATGGACACTTTTACATAGTGTACAGGCTCCCAGCCTGACTGACAGCAGCTGGGGAAACTATAGTGGAAGGCTGCATTAATCAATTGAATGGGAATCGCACCAAATCCACCCAAATAACCGCTTTATTTTGTGGCACTTTTTAAGACAAGGGGGTTGGTGTGAAGGAGAGATTGCACATCTCAGGTCACGTGTAGATGAGATCCCTGTAAATGGGATTTTCCATGCTTTGTTGTGGTTGTCACCTATAACGGGCATAGTTTGTACAGTCTAGCCTGTCATCTTCACTTCCATCTTCAAACTGCCTATAGATGGTCCAGTTATTGAATTGAAATGTTCCATTTGGGAAACATTTGGTCTGTGAAAATACTGGATAAGGGATTTAGGACAAATTGTTAGGACAAAGTTTTGCCATCTTATAAATGTTTTTTAAACATTTTTGAGCCTTCCTTTTCCATGATAGAAAAAGAAGCTTAGCAGCATCCCATGTGAGTATATCAGTGGAGTTGTTGGCAACCTGATACTGATAAGGATGGGTTGATGTCTCACAATGAGACAATGGCCCCACAAAGCACTAAACTTCTCTATTTCTTTAAGGGACTTCCTCTATGATACTGTTTCTGCAGTTGCTGAGAATTTGCACAAGAAATAAGTCTTTTAAGTGTTGCAGTAGGAATTCGGCCTGCTCAAGCCTGCCACAACTTCTCTGAGTAAGACATAAAATGCTACATTGAATGATCTCCTTCAGCAAAGTTATGAGCCTCTTTGAAGGTTCTGAATAGCCGGTAAATGGCCATCAGTGCTTAGTAACTAACCCCCTGTGAGACACGAGTTTTGAGTGTTGTGTTCTGTAGGCTGGATCTTGCCCCGCACAGCGCCCGAGCATCCTTCTTCCCCCTGCTCTCGCCTTTTGTCTGGGACGGCCTTTGAAGCTTGGCTTGCTCCAGACACCGCTCGGCATTTCATTAGTTGGCGAGATGATAGCGGCTCGCCTTCGCCTCCTTTCATCATTCTTTACTCTTCATTATTGTGGAGTCGCCGTGGCGTTCCTCTCACTTGTGCCTCTCCTTTTGTTCCCTCTTTGTCTATTTATCACACTGTGAAGGTTGAAAGAGATGTTATTAATCTGCAGGAATGAAGGCAGGATTAGCAGCATGAATCGGATTTTGAGAGGTGTAATGATAGAAAGACTCGCTCCACTGGCGGGCTGGGCAAGTTTGATAAATGGGGAGCACGCGATACTGACTCCGACATTGCCGCTGCTGCAAGCTCTTGCCCACTGGGGCGAACCCCGCTTCTCAGATCTGCCAGGCGTCCCGTGGCAGCCGCACCTGATCCGAGACATCCGAACATCAGCCACAAATAGCATCTGAAATGTGAAAGGAAGAGACAGCGAGAAAGACAAGACATTATTATTATGTCCGCTGTCACATTTCCTGCCTTCTTGTCTCTTCTCTGTCTCATGCTAAATTCTATTATCTGAATGGAATGTTGTACATTGCGACATTTACATCTATTGTCTTCCCTAAGAAAATATTAGTCATTGGGATATTATGTTCCATACAATTAGTATTACAGCAGACATTATAGCTGGGTGAATGAATGGTTCTGGAATACGGCTTTAAATATCACAATATCCTCTTTTGTATGAAAAGACAGATTGACAAGCAGGAGAGAGATCATTTTGGCTAGATATTAAACATTAGTATAGCATCAGGTAACGAATTCACCTGGACAAAAAAAAGTAGGAAGCTGTATAAACTGTAGAAGGGTGCAAATAACTCAATACCGGGCATGGAGGACCTCGAGAAGAAACTGATATCTTTTTACTTTGCTAAGAAGAAGCAATTAAAATGGCAACAAAAGTAAACACATCTGTCGTAACTAATTTGTGTGTTTTTCTCATTCCCCCTTTCAATAGAAAGAAACTAACAAACATGGTCCTGCTCTTAGAACTTTGACATAGTAAATTTTAAAGGTGCCCATACACAGATGGGTGCAAAATTGATGACCGTTCGAGTGCAGCGTGGTGACGTCACGTCGTGCCAAATGAAAACTTGACCATCTGTAATGTACTATCGTTCGATGTTGATTTGCGATCGTAAGTGCTGTGGTGTAGCCAAAAACACTTCAGGTCGTTCGGTGCACGAACATATTATGAAAAAATGTATGCTCCATCCAACTCTTAAGGTAGCCATAGACGTGCAGATCCTCCCTCAATAGATAAGGGATCAACTGCAGCATGATGACATGCAGCCAGCCCCTCAGAGGATCGGCAGGCACCCTTTGTGTGCCGGACAGTCCTTTGGATGGGACTGCTATCCCCATTCAAAGTAATGGGATCGGCTGGGAATTTACAAACATGTCCGATCACCGGGCGATCTGACATGCTGGAGATTCCTGGTCGATCTCGCCAGGTGGATGCACCCGATTTTTGGCTGAATGACTGTTGAGTGATTGGCAGGAATACATACCAAAAAATCTGCCCATGTGTGGCTTCCTTAACACATTAAAACCGGATGTAGCTTAATGCTAATTTTCAGGTCAAACACAAAATAATCAAATGACCTTATGACACAATTTACATTAGATGTTTAACAGATCGACCAAAATGCAACATGTTCAAACACCTTACGATTGATTTTTTGTTTTGATATCGATAACTTTTCCTCAAGCTAGTTTGGTTCTCGATTTTTGTTCGATCGTTTGAAAAAGAAAAAAATCTAACCGTGTATGGCCACCTTAAATGTTCCTACTTCCAATCAGTCAAGTCAATCAGCAGAGCTGGAGCAGAAGGATCCAGTAAATGACGGATTCCATGTTTTATGCTATTTTTATCCTGTCTGCAAACTGGAGGTTCAGGGCCAGCCTATGACACCTCTGCTGTGGCGTTCCCTTATTTGGCTTTTCTCTTATTTTACACTTTTTTATATATAACTATGGGGTTTAGTTTCAGGGCCCATTTATATGTTTCCTTTAACTGTGTGTTGCATTAAAAGATACTATCAATTCAACTCTATGGATTTCTACTTCTGTGTTCTTCCTGTGTAGTGGCTTGTGATGCATTGCTGTATATTGTTGTCAATGCATTTGCAGAGCCGTGCTGGGCATTAGGATGCCATTCATGATGATGTACCCAAACGGTCAATCGCACATCACGTCTACTTGCCTGTTAAGCTGGCCATACACCTGCAGGATTCTCTGTCAGATTTCCTTCAGATCAGATCAGATCTACCAACAACCATGTAGTATAGTGACCTCCCTGATACAATACATAGTGATTGGAAGGTGTAGAAAGGTCCTCCTATTACATGGTTGTTGGTAGATCTGATCTGATCTGACGGAAATCTGACAGAGAATCCTGCAGGTGTATGGCCAGCTTTACAGCTTTGTACTGCAGTGTGGCTCTGCGTCCCGAACGTGTTCATTGTCACTTTTTCTTTTCAAAATAAATATTCACTAAACATATTGAATTAGGTAGAGAATTAGATTTATTACCCAATCATATGCAAGAAAAATCAAAAAAAAAAAAAAAGGACTTGTGCTTGATTAGTCAGAGTGCGATTTTAAGTAGAGTTCTTATTTCCCAGAATCCCCCTGGCAGGACACAAAGGGTTATATAATTGTGTGATCAGCTGAGGCGATTGGCTGGCAGGTGTGCTGTAATCTTCTTGTTTGCCTGTCACAGCAATCATAATTTTTATTTTCAATTAAAGTGTGTGTTTGTTGTCAGAGGTAATGTGCGGTGTGCGTGTCAGAGGTTGTTAGATGGGGCCCCTGACAGCCGCGAGCGGGGCCTTTCTTCCAGGACGACTAACAAGATGTAAAGCGCTCGTCCTGCGTGACAGCGCTCTGACAAACTGCCTGTAAATATGCTAAAATCTCTCCGGCTGGTTCACCTTCACACAGCAGCCAAAATAAATTGGGGAAGTGATCAGTGGAACATTTCCGAGAGCTGCCTGTAAAAGCTAACGGCTTGGGCTCGACTTCCAGGCGGGTAATGAAGCTCGTTCGCTGGATGTAATTGCCTGACATGATCGCTCTGGCACTGGACGCTGACACTACCATGGCCCAGGATCCAGAATCGCCAGCCGTTCCAAAGTATATTTTGGGGGGGGGGGGGGGGGGGGGGCAGCTACGGTGACCTCTTTTCCTGTGTTCACTTTTGTCAATATTGTAAAGCAGAAATTAGTGGTATAGGAACAGTTTTGGGTTGCCATAGATTTTCAATCAATCAACATAAAAAATTGATTGAATAAAGTTGATTGAACGAAAAATCTAGACGTGTATGGGGGCCTTAAATGAACTATAAAGATGACTACATGACCTATTTTCCTTTTAGTTACAGTAGTGTCCCATGCGCATACACGCATAGCTGTCAAGTTTGAAAACAAAAAAAAGGGGGACGTAAAGGAAGTGGCGTCAGTGCTGTCACTTCCGGTATACGGATCTTCCGCATTTCACGTACCAGAAGTGACGTCACTAAGGTCACTTCCGGTGCCAGGCTTACTATTCGGATGTTCTAGTTACTCTTCCTGCTTATGTCCCACCCCACTTGTGCTGATAATGTGCTGGGTGGGACATAAGCAGGGAGAAAATCCTCTCCCTGCTAGAACAGGGCGATTTCAAGAATCAGGGAAAAATTCAGGATTTGGCCGGGAAAGCCACATAAAAAACGTGACTTTCCTGGCCAAAATGGGAAGGTTGACAGGTCCGATACACATGTAGATAGCTGCTCGGCTACTAAACGTGGCCACCCCTGTCTTTGATAGGTTGGTCGAACAGGGAACCGACATTTTTCTAAATCCCTCTTCGACTGCCACACTTTGCATGGGGACCAGTATCGAACGGGAATCAAGAATCCTGCCGAAACGACAAGCACAGCGTGGTGACGCTCAAACGGGTCATCGAACTCACGAGTATCTACACGTGTATGGGTTCCTTAATGAACATCTTTACCCTGTAAGAGGAAATGCCTCAACAAGGCCCACTGTGTGTTCTACAGACTGTTACATCCTTGTTGTGGTGACACATTATGGATATTTTTGTTTTCCAAATTCCTGGTATAGAATCCCAGAGTTTTGTAGTTCTACCTACATAGCACCACTTTTCCTAGCTAATTATTGGGATGCCATAATGCAGTTAGAGCACTATTAAAAAAACCCGACTGATACGATTAGTATGGATTTAATATCACATGATATATCATTATATCGTTGGACGGTGACACATGTAATTGAAATACACTTATTAAAGCCTTGGGTCAGGTTTCATTCAATCACTGGCACCTCCGGGAAAAGTCAGAAAATGTAAAAAAAATTGTCAGGAGGGAAAATTGGAAGAAAAATAAAGAAAGTGGCAGAGCTCTTTTATCATCCTCATGTTTGATGGCAACAAACCCCCCCCCCCCCCCCCCCCCCCCAGTGCTGCCATCCGGGGTTCCTATCACTGTTGTAGGAATGCTCTTCTCTTGAAATTGGCCTCCCCAATATGCCCAAAAAGCAAGGTGTTACTCAGGGCTTTCTCCCATTGTGGAAGATTATCAAGTAAAAGGCCTAGTATCCACTAGGCTTCTGGATGTGCTTTTTTTTTTTGCCTTTTTTACGTTATGGAATAAGTCCTATGGCTAAAGCCCCCCACACATCTTACAATCTTACCATACAATTTCTGTACAATCAACTTTCCTTCTACCAAAACCATGTAATATGAAGACCTTTCTAATGCTTCCAATCACTATGTATTCTATCAGGGAGGACCCGGCACTACATAGGTGTTGGTAGATCTAAAGGAAATAGTATGGAGTGATCTAAAGGTGTATGGGGCGCCTAAGACGCTTCCAAAAAGCTTTTTACTCCAAAAAAAAAGACATTTCTTTGCAGAATGGATGCTTATACATCTGAGGGGACACTTCCATTTGAAAAAGATGTGTTTGAGATGGGTCAAACTCTGAAGTTTTGATGTAGTGGCGACTTGGTCGGAGCCTTTTGTAGGCAGGCTTCAAAAGAAATAAAATTAAATGATGTTGTTTATTGATAAGCGGTCTGATTCTAACAACCCCTTCATATGCTCTTCGTCTTTGAGATGTGTAACCATAAGCAACAAGAAAACAAAATTTTAAGAAACCTATTGAAAGCTCTTCCTATGCTGCTCGTATATTTTATCTAATCTTTAATGATCACTGTGAATAGTTAATTGCAGCGGTGGTTCCCTAACAACTTTTTGTCCTGATTCCCTTCAGTGGATCAGTAGACCAAAAACTAGCCATACGCAAATCAACTTTTGCATGATTGATCTTAGATGCGATTGGGTTGTGCACTTTAAATACCGATCGCCAGTCTACATTTCTTTGTACATGGGTTTACATGTGTAAATTCTTTCTTCAATCAACTTGGATCAAATTGGATTTTTTTTATGTTGTTATCGAACATCGTTCGTTCATTTATCGAATGTAACATTAGATTTTTTGTTCAGCCATCCTGATATCGAATGAAAATACATTAAAAATGACAATGACAGATAAAAAATTTATCAAAATGTTAGATGACCTTCCGTACAATTTGTGATTTGAGGTAGAACAAAATGTATCCATCGAACAAATTGGCCATTCTAAATTTTTGTTCAATCAACCAGAAAATCGTTTGTTCTTCGTTGATCGTATGAAGAAATCTAAAAATACACGTAGGGATCCCGGGGGGATTGTGCTGGTGACCGACCACCATGTGCGTTCACCCAGGGTCCCTATCCAAAGTATCTGATGGGAATCCGTGTGTGAGTGGCACACACAGTGATTCCCGTCCGTTCGATGGCCAGCTGAAAGCAGTGTGGTGACATCACCACACTGATCATTTGCTGCCCAAACGCATGGGAATCCATGCATGTATGCCTAGCTTAATACCGATCAGTCCTGCTGTAGTTGAATGTTTGCATAATTTTATTGTAGCTGCATAGTGAAATTCCGATTATGAATGATCTGATAAATTGAATTTATTTCACCTTTTTGTGAATGGACATTCCTCAAACATTTAAAAAGCCCGTAACAACCGACTATCTGTGCATGTAACAATCCCAAGCAACTATTCTGGCAATGGCCAACATTACTCTTTGTGGCCAGATTGAGTTTGTATATTTCATTTTTAGATTCCGATCACAATTCTTATTCACCTTGAGTGCTTTTTCTCTGCCTGAAAGCAGTTGACCATAGCATTGCATGGCTGAGCACCCCCCATTTTTTCTATTGCCGCCTTGTGTGCTTAAACAAGCCTGGCAGCTTAACAAGCATCAGGTTAACGTCTCTTTGATCCCTCATCTCCTCTGAAGACCTGACACCGCTGAGCACCAGGCGATCAATACCTCTGAGGCCATGGATTTATTACTGCCCCCCGAATTAATCATATCCCACTTTATGTGTTTACATAGCACAGAGTCTGATAATTCCACTTCTTCCTTTGTCAGGTGTGTGGCCCTGGTGCTGCCCCTCCGGCCACCTTTCCTGGCTTCATGAGAACAAACCACCGGCAAAGCAAGGGACTCTGCTGATGTTAGACTGTATTTTATTTTTTACTTTATTATTATTATAATATGCCATATTGATGAACCGATATGAAGCCCTCACATTAGGAATGGTTACCTGCTGTTCCTGTACAAAATTGAAAAAGTATTTTCTGTGATCACTGTTAATAATTTAATACAATGATCATTTCCTTTCAATTTCCTTTATTGGAAAATTAACCTGGAAATGTGTGAGCAAGAAAATAACTTTCTATTACCTCAGATATAGCCGGCCAGAAGTTGCCAGACAGTAAAATTGTCCCTGTGCTAGTAAATTTTACTTGATTCAGTCACATTACTCACACTGCATAACAACTTGATAAAACTTGATAATTGGACAATAAATAAAGATGGTCGACTTTTTTTTTGACTACTAGCTATCGTTGTGAGTTGATTGAAAGGCCCTGAACATGCTATTATCATTAATATCAAATTACTGGAGATGGGTTGTGAGAACATTTAAAGAAAAAAAAAAGTTTTGCTCTAGCGTATGTAGTTTTTGCATAAATTAAGTTTAAAGTTGACTTTGAGCTTAATTTATGCAAATAATAGTTTGTTTAAGCAATACTTTCTAGATCAGCAAATTTGTCTATGATTCAAGTGCTTTGCAATTAATTCAAAAAGTGAAACAAGTCGAATTTTCTAAAATAAAAAAAAAATGAAGCCGGGTCCAACAATGAGGAGATAGAAGCGCTCCTCCTTGTCCAGTCCTGTTGTTAATACACGGATCGATTTTTCATTTGATTCCCGCTCCAAGAAAATGATGATTGAACAGAGATCCAACATGGTAAATGCCTGTCCGATCACCATTACCTTGACCCTCGATACTTTAAACCCTCAATCCCCATCCAAAGTATCGACCAGGGATCGAGCACCTAAAGTAGTGTATATATATTCGCCGAACAGATGATGACGGCGATTTTTGCGTCACCGCATTGTGATCGTTCATCAATCACACGCGAATCAATGGGTGTATGAGTACCTTTTAGATTTGCAATGTATTAGGACTTTTCATTTACTCTGGATCACTCCCCTATGTTTCTCATTTTTATTATGGCATACATAAAATAAGTATAAATGGACATTAGTTACTTATAATAGTTTTCATAAAAAAGAAAAACTTTGTCAGTAATAAAAACAAATATTGTGAGATTACATAAAAATTGCCTGTATTTCAAATCTATCCTCCACTGTAGCAACTACATCCTCCACTACAGAATGCCTAATACATCTTCTACGTAGTCTACACTTCCAGAATTCTTAAATGCTTGTTTTCCTTGTTGGTCTCTGTGGCTCCATTCTTATTTATCTGAGGAAAAAACCACAGCACATGGGGCTGACACACACATCCAACACTCTTAGAAGTGTTCAATGGGGAAGAGGATTATGGAGGATTCAGTGCAACCATTAATGATGGTACATCTCGTGTACATGTAGATCAGACCCTCTAGGATTGTTGTGTTTAATTGACTAGAAAGCTCCCATTGATGTTGTTAAGGGAGGTTAATTAGAAGTTACATACAGAGATTTGTAATTATAAATGAAAACCTTTTGCAACATGTTCTGAGAACCAGTAGGGATCTGCAAGGTGTCAGAATGGCTCTTCTTTCCTTTCCTGCCAAATAGAATACTGCAGATATGGTGTGTGAAGGTTCTCATTCGTGCAGGTCATTGTATATCTGTAGTGTTTAATTCAAATCAACAAGACTTGCTGTGTTTATTTCTTGAATATGTTTTCAAGAAATAAACACAGCAAGTTCAATTCATTTGCATTAAACACTGCAGATATGGCGATTGCAGACTGCAGTTACTGGAAACATCCAATCATAACTGAGCTTTTTGGCACCTGAAGGAGTAATCTGATCATTTATTTATTTGATTTGTCTATGTCTTTTGTTATCTTCTTCGGATAATTGTTTGTCAAGATGATCCAGTAGGATGAGTGATCAACTGACCTGCCTAACCCCCCCCCCCCCTATTAGGCAGGGTGTAGTGGGGTGCCCCTCGCTTCCCCATCTTTCTCTATATAACAGAACAAACAATGTGTTAAAGTTTGATTTGTTTAATATCCTAGATACTGGGATTGATCACAAATAATCATTCTATACTATATATGCAGATTTGTACAAGGCTTTAGTGTTAGATTCTGGTGACCTCTATCAGATATTCACTCCCACTTCCTCTTGATTTTTCTAGTCGGTTAGTATGGGCATGAGTCCACAGCGGGCGATTTGTAGGAAAATTTTCTTGCGACTTGCGGGTGGTTTGTCTGCGCCCTAGTAATTACCATGACCAAGACGCAGTAAAGCTGTGCCTAATGCTGCTGCCAACTGCCATCCCCATTCAAAGTAATGGTATCAGCCAGAAAAATACGGACATATCTGTTGACATATCTGGCCATTTTTGCCCGACATGGATCAGCTGCTCCCTGTGGGCACCCGCAATCTGAGGCCGATTTGGGGCCAATAGATGCGCACATGCGCCTGTCAATCGGTTGCGGATCGGATCACCCTTATTCTAAATATATTTGATCTATTTTACCCTGGGTCATTGTCTCTAAATCTCCAGCTCTTTTTTGTCCTGTATTTGAAGCTCATTGTAAGTTAATGGATAAAATTATACAGAATAAAAGAAAGGAATATTTTATCATGGAAATGTAAAGGTAAAAGACCATTCGAGGTTTTTAAGAAAATCTGTGAAAGTTTTAGTAAGAGAATGGTAAGAAATCTTTGTAACTGTGAACCTGCAAAATGGATTTATCCGTATTGCTTTGTGGATACGGTAAATGATCTAAGAAAACACCCTTAGCGCTTCAGATATTTGCCATATAAAAGTAAAACATTTTCGATACATCCCTCTGTAAAGCAGCCTCTTTGTTGATAGAGAGGGTGGGTTTATTGTTATTGTGTGGATGGCCGAAACACCAGCATGTAATAAAATCCAGCCGTAATTCTGTGTCGCATGTTTCTTCCTATTTCAGCTATTATCCATGTCTTCCACAGAAGAGAAGAAAATGATGGGGAATTACCACAATCGCAGGGAATAAATACCCGAGCATTGTTGCAGGAAATTAGCTAAAGGATGGTGATTTGTGTTTGGCAAACAGTCTGCAGACAGTCAGTAAAACACATGTATATAAATAGGCAGAATGTGGCGGCTATCAGTATGGAAGGCGCGCACACTTGTAGCAGACGCTCGATTCATCCATAAGCCCGCTTTAGCGCCAGTTTGTGATGCGGCTGACAGTGCATGGAGCAAGCTGATTATACACAATCCCATTTTAGCAATGTAATTTCACAGGGCGATCAGTGTTTGAATGTAATGGCAGCCTGTTCTGGATGTCACAATATTAGAGGGGCTAATGGAAAAGCTCCCTGATAGGCGGGGGGTGGAAGCAGGGGAGCTGGAGGCGAGGGGAGCACAAGAAGGAACCAAATTGCTGCTCATGCCACAGATGGCTGGGCACCAAGCTAATGGGGCAGGAGGAAGTCCTTTTCCCAGAAGCCCCAGGGCACCTGCTACCCGACAGTATCAAAATTAAACCGTCTCCACCCTCACCGGGAGTGTTAAGCCCTCCAGAAACAGAAAATAGCTAGTGGGTTTATTTTAGAGACATCATTTGTGTATTCCATGCAGTTTACACTATATGCGCTGCGGTGCGTTTTTTTTACCGCAGGCGTTTTTTTATGCACATGTTTTTACATAGACAACCAATGTTACCATTCACACTGTATGCATTTTTAAAAACGCATCGTTTCTGCATGCGTTTTAAAAACTCACTGCTGTATGCATTTTTGATTTATTTTTCATTCATTTGTTCAAAAACGCAAATGCAAAACACAAACGCAGATGTTATTTAAAAAAAAGGAAGCATTTAAAAAACACATAAAGTGTGAATGGGCCATAAGGGTTACTCATTGTAGTGG
>CM070038.1:33914960-34010818 GCA_036250615.1 Ptychadena robeensis | reverse complement strand
AAAATAGGTCAAAATCCTTCCTAGCCTGTTTAGGACTGTTCAGACTTGTGGCGCATCCAGTCGGAACATTTTTCATTTTTGGTTTCAATTTCTGTTATGGAAACTGATTTTTTTTTTTTAAAGTAAGCCCTAGGTTCTATTATCCGTTAAAACCCCTGCGTTGAACACAGGGATTTTAGTGGAGTGTGCAAGACACCCATTGCCATGGGGCTATGGCAGTCCCCGCCTCTGTCGACAGAGTCCATTTGTGTCCACAGGCTTGCGATGCCAGCGCATAGTAGGGCCTGGGGCTAAAGTCTATGCAAATTTCAGCATTTAATGACCAAAATAAAAATCCATAGGCAGGTAAAATAGACTCAATGCTTCAACTGTAGAGTTTTAGCTGGCCACACACAGGTCGTTTTTTTTCATTCGATCCCCGAGCGAACGATCACCATGCCCGCGGCCACCCTTTCTTTCCAAAGTAATGCCGATTGAACAGGGATTTACCAACATGTTGGTTCCCTGTTTGATCACCATTTCTTTGAGCGGGATCGATTCTGCTCGAAGAAATGCTGACTGAATATGTAACCTATGTATTAATGAATCCCTGTTCGATTAACATTACTTTGGAAGGGGACAATCGACAAACACTCTAGCACAGCTTGGTGACATCACAATCGAGCGGGTATTGATCGGTGTATTGCCACCTTTAGACTTACAAATAGTAGTTGTTCTAACAGGAAGCACATGGTATATATATGTCTGGGAGCCCATGTGCATGAGAAGACCATAAGACCCTGGGGTATGCTGTATCATATTATATATTATACATTGTGATATAGTCACAGCATACATGCAGCCCACAGCTTGTGCTCCTTCCAGTTGTGAAGTTCTTTCTATAGGAAGTTCTGTCTGCTGGTGCCCACGGGAGGGGTAGCGCCTGTGCACAAAAAGAGCAAATAACTCCGGTGTCAAGATTGCGCTACCCTAACCGGCTTTATCTGGGAATATTAAACCGTATTGCATGACATGCGACGGCAGCCTGAATAGATGCGCCAATTCATCTTCCACTCAGGCTTTGACAAGCTAGACTGCCCTTGTTGAAAGGCATCCGTCAAATGCAGCCTTTCTCTTCTACCCCTCTATCTTCCTGGTAAGCTTCCTGGATGAGTAAAAAAAAAGTGAAAAGCTGCAAAATAACCACTAAAATCATTTAAAGTGAAAAAAAATCTTGAATATTTCTTTAAGTACCCGTCTGCGCTCTCCCCCCGGCCTCTCCATACAAAAGAAAATTGATAAGAGGCCAAGTGTATTAAAGTGTGTTTAGATAACATTGAGAATATCAGAATAGCTGAATGCAGGACGGAATGAATAAAATAAAGCAGGCGGAATAAGCCAGCTAAAGTGACGGCGGATCGCCTAATACGGCCGTTTAATATTTGATGTGCTGGGATAAAGAGGATCACCTTTGAATCGAATGGACTGTCATTCTGAGAATCTATTACTGGAATTCTAGCATGATTTGACGGAGGGGAGACGAGTGTTATTCTTCAGCGGCCCATGGCAATCTCCCCCTCTACACTCCTCGGATAGGTCTCTCTGTGCATGGGTAAACACACATTATACCTGCCTCCCCTCCCGATACTGCTCCTGTTACCATTATTCGCCCTCCTAAATGGGATTTGGGTCCTTTCACTGTTGCCTATTCCTCTCCTGTATTGTGGCTTCTGTCAAACATCTTTGTTGTTTTTCATTTCTTTACACAACAAACTGTGTTCATAACATGCGTACATGCCTGTTGTGTCATTTAGAGGGGCTGTTAAAATAAATAGCAACCCTAAATGGATGACTATGTGCCCCCTATATGTTTCATACAATTAGCAGTTACAAAAAAATATATATATATATTACAGCTAAAGAAAAGGTGTACGTGTGTATATATACCAATATGTACTTTGTTAAATGTGTGCTGCTGGTCTCTTAACACCTTCTTACTTTTCACACTATATAGTAAATGCCTTAATACAAAAAGCAAATATTATTAGTAAGGGTCAGACCTGCTAGATCACCTTCCCCGCAGCATCCCTACCAGCTGCACTCACCGCTCCTCTTTCCTACTACGCTAGTAGTAGAGAACTACAAGTCCTGGTTGCTTGGCAGTGCATTCCAGTGACGTCATTGAGTGCCTGCTGCCCAGAGTATGCTGGGATCTGTAGTTCTCTAATCTGAGATGAAGGACAGAAGCATGGTGCAGCTGGTAGAGGTGTTGCAGGGTGGAGCTGGGTGGAGGACCACCAGGATGGGTCTGGGGAAAGGCAAAGTGGACTACACACACGGACGGAGGCACACATTACAAAACACACAGGACAGATCGGGATGGTGCCAATTTTGTAGCCCATTTGTAGTCCATGTGTGCCCCCATCCATGTGCATACATAGTATGTGTGTGTAGTCTGGGGTTATCAAACTCTGGCCCATGGTCCAAAAATGGCCTGCAGTGTCATTTTATCTTTACTAATATCAAGGTTGGCCCAGGAGTCTAAAGCTAGCCAAACGCGGCTCGATGAAGTAACAGATTAGAGTAACCGCACCCTATGTTACTCTACTCTGTTCCTCCATTTGAGCCGTCCAGGGTTCTTTCGAGCAGGATCCATTGAAGCAACTCGACCAAATAGGTTTCCAACATGTTGGAAAACCTTGGTTGAAATCCATTACATTGAATGGGGACTGCGAGTCACCATCCAATGTAATGGATGGGCTGCCAGCTGAGCTTCACACACAGGCTGTGTGTGTGAAGGGGGGGGGGGCATGCAGGCTGGCTGCTTCTCCGGCTTAGGAAAGGATTGACCCGGGGACCGGTAAACTGTGTCCCCAACGTACGGTAATTGATTTGCCCATGTAGTGCACATTGATTACTGTACAATTGACCCGCGATCAATCGCAACTTGGTGACGTCACGTTGCATGGGAATCTACCTGTGTATGGCTATCTTAAGCTTTAAATTTGCCATCCGTGTATATAGATTTCACATCCCTGCCTCGTCCTGCAAGAGAACTCATGGAGAAGCATTTCAGCATTTGATCAATTGTTTGAGTTGGTCTTTAACTGCTGGTTGGGATCATTTGATCATTATCTAACCAATCAGAGCAGTACTAATGAATGAGTTGATAAAACTGATGATGGGCTTCTCTTTAAGGGTTAATTTACATTTGTAAACCAATTAACACATCCATCTGGCGAACACAACATGAAGTGTTCGGCAAGCGCTTTTGCCCTGTCCTGTGGGACATTTTCTAAACGTCCCCCGAGCACCTGCACATAGGAGTACCTGGTCACTTTTCTGGGCTGCGGCTGACTGTCAGCAGACTGGAAAGCAAGAGAATTTTCCTCGGTATAACTTGCCATCCCAAGTGGGGATAACTGTGCACCATGCCTGTGTGTTTGATATCCCCATAAGTTGTAAATACAACTGTTGTGGCCCATTTATTAAAAGCCTGATCTTTTGATGGATTTTGTAAAATCTAGTATAGTCACAGTGAAATACCTGGAGAACTGCTGTGACTAGGACTGATTTGTTATGCATATTGAACGGAGTGGATTAAGAAATCATAATTTCATAGATGTAGGCCATAGATTTATATTACACCCCTGAGATGGGGATACTTTGTCCTCTTCTGAAGAGGGTGATCACTCGGACTCCATAACTTGGACTGCTACTTAACCTGCAAGTTTGTTAACCTTTGTGTTTTTTCTGCTCATGAATGTGGTAATTATACCTCCTTTGGAAATATATTTGGCCATAAATTAAAGCGTTTGACGCTATTGATTAACACTTCATTATAGTTCCCCTGTTGGATGCCTCATCAAAATGCGTTTATGAATGATTTATAACGTGCGTGACATTTCCATGTTGTGCGTCCGGTTTCGGGTTAAAGAACAGATTCCGGTTTACTCCTCTGCTAATCTTCTGCCACCATCATGTGACAGAGTCCCTCGTCTTATCTCCCAGCCAGTGCAAGCTGATCAATGCCTGCGGCACTTCCTTTCAACACCCAAGAAAAAAAACAATTAAAAGCCATCGATCCAGGAGGCACAACGCTGAATATTCATATTGTGCCTACTTGACCTTCAACAGAGGGGCTGCAGATGCCAGAGTCACTGATTCCGCTCAGGATTGACCTTGAGCTAACCTAAACCAAAATACATAAAATACAGAGACACACCCTTTGTGAGGCCCACTCATCATGGCAAATTCCAAAACACCACCAGAGGGAGATATTCCATTAGCTGCACGATAATGAGATATTCCAATAAATCAGCCAAGATGAGATATGCCAATGACTCCACCAAAATCAGATAATCTATTAACTCCACCAAAATGTGATATTCTAGTAGCTCCACCAAAATTAAATATTCCAATAACCAAAAAAATCAGATGTTCTACGGTAGTAACTCCACCGAAATCAGATATTCCAGTAACTTAACCAAATCTGATATTCCAGTAACTCTACCAAAATCAGATATTCCAGTAACACCACCAAAATCAGATATTCCAGTAACTCCACCAAAGTCAGATATTTCACTTACACCACCAAAATCAGATATTCCAATAACACCACCAAAGTCAGGTATTCCAGTTACTCCACCAAAATCAGATATTCCAGTAACTCCACCAATATCAGATATTCCAATAACACCACCAAAGTCAGATATTCCAGTTACTCCACCAAAATCAGATATTCCAATAACACCACCAAAAACAGATATTCCAGTTACTCCACCAAAATCAGATATTCCAGTAACTCCACCAATATCAGATATTCCAATAACACCACCAAAGTCAGATATTCCAGTTACTCCACCAAAATCAGATATTCCAGTAACTCCACCAATATCAGATATTCCAGTTACTCCACCAAAATCAGATATTCCAATAACACCACCCAAATCAGATATTCCACTAATACCACCTAAATCAGATATTCCACTAACACCACCCAAATCAGATATTCCACTAATACCACCTAAATCAGATATTCCACTAACACCAAAGTCAGATGTTAATGATTTCATACAAGTCGATAGAATGTAAGATTGATTGTGTAAAAGTTGAACCGTGTATGGCCGGCTGCAATGGAACTGGGATAAATGCGCCTCTCATGTGTTTTACAGATTATGTTCTGGTTTGTAATCCTTAAGCTGGTCATACACGGTTCGATTTTTTATTTTGATAGACTTAATATGATAATTTTTTTTTAGTCAATCTTTTGGACATGTGGGTAAATTTCAGTTGATCAAGTATATGACAGGTTTTCTAGGTATGTCGATGTTTTTTTTCCCCCGATCATACTATGGACGCACAGGGCTGAATCTATCACATTCTGTGGTGGTAAAAACGATCCAAATATAATTTGATCAAATTTAATACAATCATATTTGAAGTCGATCTAACGAAAAATCATACCATGTATGCTCAGCTTTAGAATAAATAGGGTATACTTTCTTTATCCCATTACTGTCATATTACTCTACCTCCTCCCTTATTATTCTCTTTGTTGGGCTGTGTATTTGGTTCTGCGCATCTGTGATATAAATGTCTTCCTTACGACCACCGTGAGGTTTGTTCCTCTTCAAGTCCCACTGTTATATAAAGAAGCTTCAAGAAGGCCGATGTTTGTCATAACTGGTTGCGGCACCTTGAATTACCCCAGAATGGAGTCCCGCTGTAGGAAAATACCCAACAATAAAGATATCAACACTTTGTGGAGGGCTAGACAAAAGCAAACAAACTCCCCTTTGTGTACATAAAGTGTAATTCCACTGAATTATGCACAGACTTAATTAGGACTTTTAATTGCTAATCATCTCCCAATAGGATTAGCACTGTTATCTATTAATTATCCGCAGAGCTGCGTGTTTGGCTAAGAGGGAAGCGGAATGGCTGCAGAAGATGGTTACGTACGCCGGCACTTAATTATGTGCTAACAGGAGAGGGAGACGGCGGAAATATGGTGTTATTAGGTTATAAATTACCGGAGAGCCTGCGTGCCTGGCCTGATACCATCCTAATCTGCAGATGCCTATCCGTCTGCCTATGGTGTGCGGCCCAATCTGTGTGTGGTCTCTGTGTTCCAGGTTCATATTATGCCTTATTGATTTTCTTATTCTCACCATATTCTTATCCTATATCATACAATTTCAAAGTTATGTAAACATGTGTTAGAAGAAATCCTGCTGCTCAAAAAAGCATTTACTCTTTATTTCCCCTTTGGTCTGACCTCAGTAAAGCTGGGCATAGACGGGTCGTTTTCCCGTTGACTGTCGAGTTGACCTAGCGGGCGTGATGATGTTATGACGCATGGCCACTAGTGCCAAGAATTGTCCTGGCACCCTTTATGGGCTGGCCATTACTTCGGCAGGAGACTGCCATCCCCATCTGAACGAATGGGATCAGATCTGAATTTACCATAATGTCGGATCATTGTTCGATCTGGCATGCAGCAGATTCTTGGTCAATATGACCAGGGGGCGCACCCCATTCCCTGTGGACACGACCGCCAATTGTGGGAAGGGCCCATTTATGCCCAGCTTAAGACATTAAGGCCAAGGCTCCACTTTTGGAGCAGCTCGGACAGTTGAGGTGTGGTGTGGTCTCTGGAAGAAAAACACATCTTGATGCTTTTTCTAAAGGCGTGCCACTTATAAAGCAACCTGCCATGTCCATTTAAAACAATGGATGCGTAGCGGATGTGGCGACGATTGAAATCAATGTATAAACTAGGGGTATGCTGTTATAGGGCTCGTCTAGAATCCAGTTCTATGGCCACAAAAAGGTTGTTGAAGAGCTAGTGTATATACTCGAGTATAAGGCGACCCGAATAAAAGCCGAGGTGCACGATTTTAGAAAAAAATCTGTAAAAACTCGATGACTCGAGTATAAGCCTAGGGGGGAATGCAGCAGCTAAGGCTCAGAAACACACAGCAAATGCGCATTTGTTAGGAGGCGTTATTATTTCATTCAGTAGACTTGTAAGTTAATTACAAAGCCCCTGAACGTGATATCATCACCAAAATTACTGTAGATGTAGAGGATGGTTGTGGGAACATTGTAAAGAAAAAATTATTGCTCTAGCATTTTAAGTTTTTGCACAAAATAAGTTCAAGTTTGACTTGACTTTAAATCGAATTTATGCAAAAACTACACATGCTAGAGCAATAATTGATTTAAAATGTTCCCACAACCCTTCTCCAGCAATTTTGGTGATCAAATCATGTTCAGGGGCTTTGCAGTTCATAAAGTCCACCTACAAAATGCCACGATTTTCATTTCTTGACCCCAGTATAAGCCAAGAAAAATTTTTGAGTACATTTCAGGTGCCAAAAATTTTTTTTTATTTATTTATTTTTATATACAGTGCATCCGGAAAGTATTCACGCATCAATTTTTCTACATTTGTTACAGCTTTATTCCAAAATAAATTACCATATTTGTCGCACTATAAGACGCACCCAGTTTTTAGGGTTGATTGCTGGTCCTACGGACAGGAGAGAGGTATAGATGCAAGTTCATCGATTACTCTCTCTTCATTGCCTATGCCAGTTCAGGACTGGCATAGGCAATTACACAGTTCAGATGGGAGAGCCGGACATTGGCCTTCATCTCACATCTGACAGCTCCTCCAGCTCCCCCGGCTGGCACTTTTTGCCTCCAATTTTGGTAGGTGAAAAGTGTGTCTTATGGTCCGAAAAATATGGTAAATACTTTTCCCACAGAATTCTACACACAACACCTCATAATGACACCTTGAAAAAAGTTAAATCCTGTTTCCCCTGGTCATCCTTGAGATGTTTCTGCAGCTTAGTTGGAGTCCACTTATGGTAAATTTGGTTGATTGTACATGATTTGGAAAGACACACACCTGTCCCACAGTTGACAGTTTATGCCAGACCACAAACCAAGCATGAAGTCAAAAGATCTCCAAGACAGGATTGTCTTAAGGCACAAATCTGGGGAAGGTTGTCTGCTGCTTTGAAGGTCCCAACGAGCACAGTGGCCTCCATCATCCGTAAGTGGAAGAAGTTCAAAACCAGAAGGATTCTTAAAGCGGACCTACCACCTGGGAGGTCACTCAGCATTATTAGAGAGGGGGTCAGTGTGGGCGAAAGTGTGCAGATGCCAGGAGCCAAGATGCCAGCATGAGAAATCCAAGCAAGTGAAGACAGTTTAGTGAGTTTTTTTTGTGTGTAGCAGTTTCTCATCATCTGAACTGCTGACAGGTGAGTATTGTGTCTGTGTAATGTATGTCTGTTTTTTTTATTTTGGGTGTAAAACCACTTTAAACTGAGCGATCAGGTGGAAAAGGGTCTTAAGGCTCCTATACAAGAGTCGATTTTCCACTAGATTTTTGACCGATCGATCACCGCGCGCATTCACGTTTTTTTTGGTCAATCGTTTTGCAATCGAAGTACATTGGTGGATCCATAGCTACCTATGCAGCAGCCTTCCGATCTATGGATTTTGTGGAATCGGGCATTTTGGAAATCGGCCATGTCCAAATTGACCATCGATTTTAAAACGATCGACCCATGTAGGGCTACCTTTAGTCAGGGAGGTGACAAAGAATCTCATAGTCAATCTGTCAGAGCTCCCCTCTGTGGAGAGAGGAGAACCTCCCAGAAGGACAACCATCTCTGCGGCAATCCACCAGTCAGACCTGTGTGGTAGAGTGGCCAGATGGAAGCCACTCCTTCATAAAAGACACATGACAGCCCACTTAGAATTTGCCAAAAGGCACCTGAAGGAAACAAAATTCTCTGGTCTGATGAGACAACGATTGGACTCTTTGGTGTCATAACCAGGCCACTACCATCCCTACAGTGAAGCATGGTGGAGGCAGGAACTGGGAGACTAGTCAGGATAAAAGTAAAGATGACTGTAGCAATGCACAGAGACATTCTGGATGAAAACCTGCTCCAAAGCTCTCTTGAACTGGGGCAACGGTTCATCTTTCAGCATTACAGGACAACGACCCTAAGCACACAGCCAAGATTTCAAAGGAGTAGCTTTAGGACAACTCTGTGAATGTCCTTGAGTGGCCTAGCTTCCCATCCAACCTGATGGCGCTTAAGAGTTGCTGCACAGAGGATGGGTGATGGCCAGGCTTGTGGCATATTCAATAATACTTTGACTACTTATATGTGATTTCTCATTAATTTTATTTTTTATTAATTTGCCAAAACCAGAAGTAAACTTTTTTCCCATTGTCATTATGGGGTGTTGTGTGTAGAATTATGAGGATAAAAATAAATGTAATCTATTGTGGAATAAGGCTGTAACATAACAAAATGTGGAATTAGTATTGTGCTGTGAATACTTTCCAGATACACTGTATATATGTGGTAAGCCCACTGTTAGGGCTTGTCCCCACTGGCGAAGCTGGCAGATGAAAAAAATGCATGAGCGGTCATGGCTAAATACATGTCCATGCAGCCGCTAGCGGCTTTTGCGGCCAGCCTCGCCAGTGGGGACAAGCATTAAGGCAGTTTGAGGTTTTTATATTTATTATGATGAGGTATGCCCGAGATAAAACATTCAGAGACCCTTCCTTATAGAATGGTATACTCACAATATGGCATTTAGGCCTTCTCCCATAAAACAGAGCTATGCCCATGATTAGGCAATACCACAGCTTCATAAATGGATCTCTAGGGTTTTAGGTCTGCACTGAGTTGTTGGTGACTTTTGATACTAGTAGTTTTGAAACTATGGAACGTCTTGCCTGCTGCCCCAATCCTAAATCCAAAGCTTCCAGGACAAAAGTCCTAGTAGTTCATATACTCAGCATAAATTCTCAGCAATTCAGAACCTCGCGCTAGAACGAGGCAGACTGGATTTGCATGGCTTCATTCCTCTCCTCATCACACTGAACTTATCGCCCCCAAGAGACATATAAACAGGAAGATTTTATTATGATCAATGACAGGAGCCATGTTGGCTGTACAAATGTCAGATATGATCTTAATGGTGAAGAGGAGGAAGATGGGAGATAATTCTTTGCTATATTCTGCGATTCTGCCTCCACTGACATGCTGGGATAACTGCTGGAATCTGTCTGCTAATTTTTGTTCTTCCATGTTATCCCAGCAGTGGCAGGATGGCCTGGGCAGAGGGCTACATAGTGGTATTTGGGGTATCCTATGTATTGTAATGGTATCTTATGTATTTTAATGCTAAGAGAACAAAAAGAAAGCTCTGCTTTTGTGTTTTTGCAACATTGTACCTGGCCAAAAAGTGCCTGGGGTGGGCAAACTTTTTGACTTGTGGTCTACAATGGGTTCTTAAGTTTGGCAGTTGGGCCGGACCAATAGGCTGTAATGGCCCCCTGACTTAAGTGTCCCAAATTCCTGCAGCAGGGAAATTGTAATCTTTAAAAATGTTCTGCACCGCTTACACCAGTGGTGGGCAACTGGGTTGATATGGAGGGCCACAAATGCGGCCCTGTGTATCACTTGTATTTGCAACCTATACTGACTTGTAGCATTTTATAATGAAGAAATTACAGCAGGCATGGCTATTAAACTTTTTTTTTTTCATTTCGAAATAAATAAACGTATTTAAAATGATAGTTCACGCATTAGGGAACACTGTAGTATTGTAATATACATTTAGAGTCATTTGTACTTAATTATGTGTTTTTTTATGCAACCCAGTGTAATAAACTATGTCAGCGGGGGATCAATGGACAGGTAAGTTCCTATGCATTAACAGCTAGGTTTCAGGGGCCACAAATGAAGGAGAGAAGGGGGCCGCAGAAAAACACCCAAAGGGCCACAGGTTGGGCACCTGGGGCTTACACCAAAAGAAAAACTCATATCACCAGGGAGGTTATGAAACAAAAAAATGATACATAAAAATAATAAATGTGTCTTGTTGATGTTTGGATGCCTCTAGACTTTATCAATTCTAATTGCAACAAATTATTGTAGGGGATCCAGTATGGGCCGGATATGGCCCTTGGATCATAGTTTTAAACTTTATGACTGAGCCATTGAAAAAGGGGAGAATATTGCTTATTACCGTTTCAATCTTATGTCCACAGCAATATCAGTCCTTTTTGGTGTATCAAGGTGAAATATTACCCCGTATTATAACACGGCGGTCAATACTCAGCCTTTTCCTTCCTAGCTGGTGGTATTCACCCTCAGTTATAACTCAGCTACAATATATATTAGGTATTACAAGAAATCACTCAAAACTATGCAGATATAACCTAAAAGACACCTTTACTTAGTTATAATAGGTATTACAATATACTAGGTACAATCTACCATGGTCATATAAGTACACATGCAATGTAACTGGCCTATAGATTAACAATATAGACAAAGGGGATACTTGGCCACAGATCCTCTAGCTCACATCTTCTCTCCCCGCTCGCATGTGCCTCAACCAACTCCCTGCCCAAACTTTCTCACCCCATTGTCCTGTTGATGTCCGCCCAGGAAGGAGCGGGATCTTGGCTATGGAAAGGGATGTAATTCCCATGTGCTGGTTTGCTATCAGCCCAAGAAGGGGCGGGATCAGAATACTCCCCCACTTCCTGTGATGTCAGCCTGAATGGCTATGTGACCAGTATACACATGGCTGAACGGCGGCGGGAGATGTAGAAGTAAATCGCACAAAAACTGTTTTCTGTGCGATTCCCCAGATGTGCCCCTTTGAAGATAACTGTATCCAATACAATTAATTTTTTTTTTTTTTAAATGTTATAAACAAAATATAAAAACATACTGTTTTGAAATCTATCATACACAAGAAGTATTTTAGAGATTTTATCATTCAATTATACCTTTTTATTATAATTTTTTTTATATATATTCAGGATGTCTACTAGACCCTTGTATGGACATATTTTGGGAAGTTACAGGCCTACAACATAAATTACATTTAAGTCTGTGGTGCGCTTTTGGTACAGAAATCTGGACCTCAGCAGTGCGCTAGGGAGGTTAACAGCCTGATGGCTAAAAGAAAGTGCATGCTTAGTTAGATGACAGCATTGCTGCCTAATTGTAAGGGAAAGACTTAATGTGACCATACAAAGTTCCGTTTTTCTGTTTGAGCAACTTAAGAAACTATTTTTACAACCACACAATGTGATTTCTTTCATTTGACTAGTTTGCATGCTCCATAGTACATTCATATATAAATCAATCAAAATACTTTTGAAAACGCGTACAATACTTGAACGATCTACTGAAATTTTGCAACACCACTGATCACTGCTCAAACGATTTTATGTTCAAATTCAGGATCGACTTACAACAATTGTTTTTAAAGATGTTCAAATCAAATTATGGAAACCATAGATGGCCACCTTAAATGTGTCTGGCTGCAGACAAAATGTTCTGTACTTGTCAATGTGTGGGCTCAGTCTTCTTAGAATGAATTAGAATGTAGAAAAGGCATTTTGTTTCTCATGGTGGCATTATTATGAGCTATGACTCGTTATATTGGGCTTGTAGGCATTACTGTTTGTGGGTGTCGGTGTGTCAGTGTGGGTAAAGATGATTATTTTCTGGTTTCTCTGCAGGCATACAGCTTTGCCATTGGGACCTGGCCTAAGAACGGACTTCTAGACATGAACAAAGGCATGAGTCTCCAGCACATAGGGCGGCCACACAGCGGGATCGGTGAGTGACAATTCTCTTTATACTACACATAGACACCTTCCTTCTACTACAATAATTCTATACCAAACTGTAATATACATTACCTATGACAGGTAAGTGACCATCTGAGTTTTTTATGCTGTATAATCTATTGAGGTCTATAGAACATTCAGAGCAACAACCACCAGTAGATGTTGACCCTCTGTGAAATTAGGGGTTATATAGAAATATCAGAAAACAAATATGTTGTTGCTGTGAATACATACACTCATATGTTGCCCTTAATGCCATCTCTACTGTGCATAACTCATGATTCATGGGTTTACTTTTTTTTTTTGTACCATTCACTAATGCAGATTGGGAATGGGTCTTGCTGTATGCTGTCAAAAATTTCTGTATGAACAAATGTACACATCAGTTTAATGCATTGGTGTGAATAGGAGCCATAGGGCACAAGGGCTTTAGTCTTGTCCATATGTTGGGACTTCTTGGCCAAGGCAGTCCAACATTCATGGTGTGTGAGGTATTATTTCATTTTACCAAAACAAATAAATATCAGTGGGTGGGCTTTCAATCAGGATTTTTTTGTCATGCATTTGAATTTCCCCAAAACTGTATAGAATATTCTGTCGAGTGGGGAGTTTTTCTGCATTATAATCCAGTATATAGTGAATGTGTATTGCCAAGTATCCACAATCTGCCTCCAGATTAAAATGTTGTAAGAATCAGAATTAACATTTAAGCTCAAACTTCTATCCCATTTCTTCTAACTCATTATTCACATAAAAAATCAAAACCACAATTTTACTGCCTTGTTGCTGATGGTTTTCTTGTTTTCTGTGGGTATGGTCCATCTTCAAGTATCCATCTTACTCTCTGCATGACATGGGCACATAATATTTACTGTCCATGTTGGTTGGCGACAATATCTTTGACCTATGCCTGCCTGGTATGGATAGAAGGGGGGACACCCTGTGTGTTTGGAAGAGTGGCTCCCCACTGGGAAGGGTCCTGGAAGGCTAGAACCCCTGTCAGATATTTTTTGCTTTGTTTGGTCCTATTGCAGACATGTCATTGTAAGTGATTCTTACACAAGTCCCTATAAAAAGGCCATTAGGTCCTATCCTTCCACTAATATTACATTTAGGATTCTTGCCCCATCACATATCCAAAAAATAAGGGCCCCATTAGGATAATCACAGAGAACGGGGAATGTTGGGATTACGGGATCCTCAGCCTGTGACAGTTGTTTGTGGTATGTGGGTGTTGGAATGGGTATAGTGAGAAGCAGATGTGTCTCGTCTGTAAATCATAAAATGCAGGGCGCAGTGACGTTTGGCAGCACTGTCTGCATCGTCTTCAGATAACTGGTTAATTTTCTTCTCTGCCTCTAACCGCAAAACTCTTCAATCAATAGATGTTAAGGAGATGAATTATTTAAATCTCAGCAGCATTTAATTAGAAAGACTGTTCTGAGGGATGGCTCTGCCTGAGTTATTGACAGCAATTGCATTAAAATTTGGTTTGGGCTTTGAGTGGGCATTCATTTAACTTGTGTGTGGGGACAGCCCTGGAGGAGCGGGGTGCAGGGCGGGCATCATGGTGAGTGAGTGTCTCAGAGAATGGCATAAACATGTTAGCTGGATGCAGCTGATATCATTTCTTCCTCCTTCCTAAATAGATATGCAATGTTAATTCTCTTTTAATTGTTTCCAAGTGATAAATGTCCTGTTCCAGGAAATGTCGACACTTTTTAAATGTAGGTTACTATAGATATCTCTGAGTGATTCCCTCCAACTCTAGCTACTCATACTTGGGCTTACTTCCCTAACAAATTACACCTTGCAGTGAAAGTTAACGTTTGAGTAAAGGCCACCATACACCTTAAGGTGGCCATACATGGGTCATATCAATTGAACAGGGTTTACCAGCATGTCCCTATTCGACCAAGGTTTTGAAGAAAGGCTGGATGCAATCAATTCGAGAACTATCGATCACCACATAAAACACGCACGGCGATCGATTATGCCTTGCAATGTTACCTTACAATTTCTGTACAATCAACTTTTGTTCTACTAAACCATGTAATACAAGGACCTTTCTAAACTTTCCAATCAGTATGTATTCTATCAGGGAGGACCCGGCACTACATAGTTGTTGGTCGATCTAAAAGGAAATTGTGCAGAGTAATTGAAAGGTGTATGGGGGGCTTTAGTTACATGGCGGTGCAGCTATGGATATGTAATTTGTAACTTTTTTTATTTGGCACTTTTTGAATTGTTAAGCATTTCTCGGCATAATCGGCATCGGCATATAATATACAGTCCTTTGGAGGATTTGAGGGCTTTAAGGGATGGCAATGCTCCAATCAGTGGGTGTGCAAGTAGCTGCTGCACCTCTTCTTCAAATTAACTTAGATATTGGAAATCAAATTAACTGAAGAGCTCAGTGTCTTCCTATACTTTACTTTGTCTCCCAACCACAAGAGATAACTCAACCGCGTCTTCATAAATCTTGTCTGGCGCAGGGGTTGATGGCGCTGCTGGCTCGGGCCTTTGCCTGGAAAATTTCCATGAAAGCCTTTGTCACAGGTTCAACTGATGACCTGGCCGCCCCAGTCCCTCTTTCTTTAGAAGGCAGTTATGGGGTTTCCAGTTATAATTAAGTCATAATATCTATCACTTGTCACCCTCTGCTGTTAGCGAGTCCTGCACGAGTGTGTTTTACCTCCATTCCGCAGCTTGGGATGCAGCCCATTACACACTGAGAGTTCCCAGCACTGTGCAATCAATGCTTTAATTGATACTTCATGCAGTTAATGTATCCCAGAAATGAGTAATATCCTCCCTTCGTACTAGTTCTGCGGTGACACTGAGGTATGGCGTATTCACGCTGTCGCTGTGTCTCCACTCTGTGATCTCTCACTTAATGCAGTGCTCCGAGTTTATCTTTGTCCCAGGATGTTATCGATAGAGCGACCTTAGTACTCGCTTCCAGAAAGTGACACAACTGGAAGACTATCATTCTCCCTTTCACTTACCGCTTGCCAGGCCATCGTATCCACAACAGGAGTGCTGTTTGTAATATCTCACACTCTCCATGTGAAGAGTTTTATTGATTAAACAGCACTGCTAAATGAATTACCTTATATTCTCAAGTATAACCCAACCTAAATATAAGCCGAGGTACCTCATGTTACAAATCATTCTAGAAAAACACAATGACTGTATAAGCCAAGGGGGACAATGCAGCAGCTAAGGCACAGAAACTTCACAGCAAATGGGTTTAATATTTCAACTACACTGTTTCCCCGATGATAAGGCACTGTCTTATATTTTTTTGAAACGCCAAAATATGCCCTAGGTCTGTGCCATTCATTGTCCCCTTCTGATCACTCTGTGCCATATATTGTCCCCTTTGATCACTCTGTGCCAATCATTATTATCAGTTATTTAAAAGTTTTGGGCAAAAATCGGGGAGTGGCTTTTTTGACAGGGATGGCTTATAATAGGGGAAACGGGTAGCTTTTTTTACTTGATTTGAACCTAATTTATGCAAAAATGACGTGCTAGAGCGATATTTTTTTCCCAAATGTTTCTATAACCCGTCACTACATTTACAGCAAATTGTGGTGATGATACTATGTTCAGGGGCTTTGCAAATACACTCACAAAGTCTGCCTGAGAAATGCGGAAATTTAAATTTCTTGACTATATAGTATAAGCCGAACTTCATTTCAGTTGCTGAAAAAATTTTTTGTCAGTGATGTATAGAATACACACACTGTCTGTGAAAATTTTATACCCAGAGCAAAAGAAAAAAAACATTTACAATAAGAACTAAACATAAGTGCGTGCTGTAGGGCAACAATCCTCAACAGAGGCGTTTATAATCCAGATAATCAAGGACGGTAGTAACCAGCCCAAAGTGGATTTATACTAAAAAAATAAATAAATGTAAACATATAAACATTACTCGCCTACATCGGGTCATCGTCCAGGGACAGTGACCCCTAAAAAGAAAATAGAAATACTTACCTTTCCTGGCTCCTGGGCAGCCATGCGGTCCTCCAGGTTTCAAGATGGAGATGCTCCATCCACCAATCCACATCTGAATCGGGTAACGCTCTGCCCCTTCACGTCACCCAATGTAGCTCATACCTGTCAACTCTCCTCACTTTTGGCCGGGAAAGTCATGTTTTTTATGTGACTTTCCTGGCCAAATTCCGATTGCACAAAATCCAGGATTTTCCTCTGGATATTGAAATCGGGATAGGAGGGAGGGGGCGTCACTCTCCCTCCTAAGTTTCCACCCCGCTTGCAGATGATGTGTGGGGTGGGACATTACTAGGGAGAGTAACGCCCTCTCCCTCCTAAGTCAGGCAGGAACTGAATAGGAGGGATTTTAACCTCCCGATACCAGAAGTGACGTCAATGACGTCACCTCCGGAATCTGGACCGCAAAAAATTTGGGCCGAAACCGGAAGTGGCGTCACATATTCCCGACCACTGATAGTGACAGCTATGGTAGCTGTCTGCAGGGAAGTGATGTCAAAAGTGACGTCTAATTTATCATGTTCCCTGGAGCCGCCGCAGCACAAGTAACTGAGAAGGTGGAGACGTGGGATTTTATCAGGTAAGTATTTTTTCCCCCACATTTGTCCTCCAATCTGCTCTATTATCAACACATCTGTTGCTGATAATAGAAGGCAGAAGACTACCCATGTAGTTATTTTCTCTATGGTCCACTAAACGTTTCGATGATGATGGAACGATATTAACAGTTCTATGAAAAAACTTTATATTGGTGTATCAGTATCTAGTGTAAAGGTCCCTATACCTACTCGATTGATTACGTCATGCCGTGTGCATTTTTTTTTGCATATATTTTTATTAGTTTTCAAATAAACAGTACACAATAGAGCCATCCGTCAGAATACAGTGAATTAGGCCCGAGAAATGCAGAGACATAACAGAATACATGAAAAGCATCACATCCCCCAACATTGCATCCCGCCCCATTCCTGCCAACCAACCCATGGCACCGCCCCCCCATACTGCAAAACTTTTCCTACCCTAACTGAACAACCCCAAACAGCCCAAACCCCCCCCCTGCTGCCACCACCCCCCACCCCACCATAACAGATCGCTCAGGTTACTACCCACTGCATCCTAAGGCCCCACCTAGACCCGCTCAGTCCGCTAGTGGTCTCCCAAGGCTCAGAGTACATCCAGCTCACCCAGGGTCCCCCGGAGCTGCGCGTCTGCATACCACACCGACGCTCGGAACATGGACACAATGGCTTTTAACTGATCCCGGGTTAGCTCCGTCACCAAGAACCACCTCCAAGTGCGGAAGAACCTGTCTATTGACCTGTTGTCCCTCCTATGAGCGTTGAGTTGCTCCATAAGCATGATACGATGCAAATGATTTACAAGCTCTGCTACCGTCGGTACCTCCGCCTGTATCCATAAAGCACTTTTAGTAACACTCTAATATTAGTACATTTCTGTCTGCTTTCCTTGGTGTGCTTTTTTATATTTGTGGTCATGGAATATCTTTTATTTGGATACAAATCCACATAGAAAACAGAACAATTAAAGCTGCACAGAGTCACCTATGAAATGCTTTTTTATATTTGTGGTCATGGAATATCTTTTATTTGGATACAAATCCACATAGAAAACAGAACAATTAAAGCTACACAGAGTCACCTATGAAATGCAGAAATGCTCCCTCTCTGGTAATAGACACCACCATGGTGATGGAAACCTCATGGCTGAGATTTGTGTCTCAGAGATGAATAATTAGCGATAACATTAATGAATAAACAGCGCTGATAGGCTCATTGATGGATTTTGGACATTATTCCTGAATGCGGCTATTTGGAGAATTTTGGCATGTCACAGGGGGATGATGTAAGTCGTATGTTCATTTAGCCAAGTGGGACTAATGGCTGATGACATCATGAGAGAAGAGATATTATAGAAATGGATGGAAGATTCCCAGCCAAAGCCATCTGTCCTTCCTGATAGCAGGGAGATAGATCTGCACAGACGGATACATCACATCAGTATGGAGTCTCTGTGTGTCAGGGCATATAGGACTGACTCGAAGACTGAGGAGGAACTATAAGTCCAAGTATTCTTTTAGAGTGAAGAACGACTCTGGATCAGTCCCTGTATGCAATATCCTAGTATTTACCCTCCTATCTCTATCTAATGCGGAAATAAAATAAAAAAAACTATATTAGGTGCAATTATCTGCAATGACACCAACAATTCTCCGATATGCTGTGAGCTTCAATATACAGCAGGTGGACCTGGCATCTGATGATCTTTTGCAGGTAAAGTGCAAGTATCTTGAGATGTAGTGATGCAGCAAAGAGTCATTTTCAGTATATGGAACGAAGTGTCGGTGTGGAGTGTCACTTTCACATTTAAAATAACGTTACACTCTGCTGCGTCACTTCTGGCATCAAGTAAGTGTAATGTCCCCTCCCTCCTATTTTCTCACCCCAATTGTGTAAATGATGTGTTGGAAGTTAGGTGGGAGAGTAGTGCCCCATTCCTTCTAAGCTTGTACTTTCCACCCTAACTTCCCACCTGGCTTGTGGGAACCAGAGCTGCTACTTGTTGTGATGCTTTAAGTGAAGGCGGTGACCCCTGTGAAATTGCCATTCGACCCCCAAGGGGGTCCCTACCCACAGGTTGAGAACCACTGGTGTAAACCTTACATATTTTAATTTCTGACAGACATAAATAGAATTACCTATAGCAATGACTTGTGCTCCTTTTTTGTCCAGAAGGATCCATCTTTGTTCAGGTATCATCCAGGGTCAACATTTACAGTTATCTTGTGCCTGTCAGTTTTTGTAGATTTTTGTTGTATATCAAAATCTGATCCTCTGTCTGCATGTTGCACTATTTTTTAGTCTCCAGTGTTGGGGACCTTAATAAGAACAAGCTTTCCCACACATATGATGCTTGCTGGTGGATTTAGTTTGTCTTATCATTTTCTATAATCTTTTCAGACCGCAATGTGTGAAAATCATAGTAGGTAATCCATTTGCAATGTTGTAGCCACCCACATCTAGCACCAACAGTTATTCCACAGTCTAGTACTGTAAAGGCAGCCAATTATTAACTTTTATCTACAATGCGCCAACATATTACGCAGTTCTATACAATGAAAAGGGTTGAAAGGTTACAGAAGCTAAATTACACAAGAACAGATTGTGACACAGGAGAAGAAGAAGATCCTTCCCAATCCAGATTGTGGAGCAAAGTATACAATAGTTAGGGAAGATAGAAATGGATACTGGTCATGTTAAGGTTGCCATACACTGTTCGCATATTCTATTCGGTTCAATTGACTTAAAAAATCAAATAGCTTACTTTTCAACTAAATCCATCAACCTCAAGTTATGGAAATTGAGCATAAAATACCTCAGTCAATTGTACAAGAATCTTATTGGTTATCTCGGTATTTCCATGGATTTGTATCCGAACATATGTAGCATGTGCACAGGCCTTTGAAAAGGAATCAATAGGTATTGCATCAATTACATTGTGTAGTAAGACCAATTAGTTATCAACTAACAGTCGATATTTAAGGTTCACAAGTTTATCGAATCAAATATCAATTTACAGGGGTGCACATAATCAGTACGCTGGTACGCAAAATGGTCTAAAATCTAGCTCTGCATACCTTTCTTTTCCTTGCTAAGTGCATATGCGGACTACAGGAGGAGAGATGCAGGAGCTTTCCCTCTCCTCTCTGATGAGAAGAAAGCCATGCTTGTGTTGTGCTCTGATGGCAAGTGCTCTCTAGTGACACCAGGTGGCTGAAGCTGATATTGCAGGTTGAGTTGCTGATACTGCTATATTGTTAAACGTATACAATTTATGTCACTTGGATAACTGCAAGGAAACTTTAATAACTATAAAAGGGTGCAGTTAGGGGTGTCAAATTGGGAATGTAAATGACTAATTAAAAAAAAAGATTGGACTTATAAGGGTGTTGGAGATCTGGGGGAGGAAAATCAGAGTAGGCACATGTAGGGTAAAATCTGACAAGAGAAAAGTTGCACTACTGAGATATGATACTGAGAAAATCTGGGGGTTTAAACGGTGTTGTACTGTGCGAGTTACATTTGACCCAAAGCCAGCTGGTGACCTGTGGATGGAGGCAGCTAATCGGAGGCTCAATCAAGAACAGGGAGGTCCATCTGCAGCAGAATCTACCATGCAGGAGGGTGACGTAGAGGACAGTGAGTACGACAGTGAGGTAGACCACCCTACATATGGGGTGAGTACCAAACACCATCTCCTGGTACTCATCTGAGGAGCTCACTAAAAAAAGTGATGTGCACCCCTGTAAATTAACCTTCTGAGCGTTCTCCCCGAATTAACTCGGGCTGAGTTTCATGCATCATGAAACTCAGCCCCAGTTAGCCGGAGGAACGCCCGAGGTCTCGCCGTCTTCTGACGGCGGTCGGGAGCATCGGCATGTATGCCGATGCTTCCGGGTCTGCCCCCGATCTCGTCACCGGTGACGCGAAGGGGGCGGGGGTAGGCGGCGCCATAGACCTCCGTCAAACTGGAGGGGCGTCGCCTTTCTTCAGCATAAGGGCTTATGTTTAGAACCCTGAGCTGAGCTGGCAATCACGGCGGAGCACAGAGGGTTAAGCAGATGCTGTTGTGTGCATGGCTAGTTTTAGGGATAGGAACATTAGAAAGCAAGACTGAAGAGGTGGGTTTTCAGGGCTTGCATGAAAGTGTTAGAAGTGAGAGCAATGCAGTGAGAAAGAGACTTCCAAGGTATAGAGGCATCCCTAAACAAATCTTCATGCAGTAGGTCAGTGAAAGGGCAGTGGGGCAGGTTAGGGGTATAAGGTGGAAGATGAGGGGGGGTGAAGTGATTTTAAAGCGGTTTAAAGAAATCTAATTCTCTGGTTATTGAAAGCCAATTTAGAGGTAAAGGCACCGTTCACACATTCTGTGTTTAGCAATGTCCTCATGTTATCCCTATCAGGCATGAGCACTGAGCCGATGACGAGAGGTTAGAGGAGTAAACGAGTCTTTCAGCACTGTAATGTAAATGTATTTAGAATAGGGGCATTTTGGTAAATGTCTTATCAATATATAGACTGAAGATGGACAAAGAACAAACCTTGTTTCAAACATCGGTAAATAGCAGAGTACAGTGTACTTTAACAACATAGATCTGCTCTGCATAGAAAGACCTGACACACAGTGTGATGCAAAACCCATTCCTATAATTCTTTTTTTTTTCTTAGCTGTGTGTGTTTGCATGGTCTAAAACAGTGGTGGGCAACTGAGATATGGAGGGCCACAAGTGCGGCCCTCGGCATCAATTAAGAGCCGCACATAACTTTTTCAATCTATACTGACTTGTATAAGCATAGAAAAAATATTTTTTTATGTGGAAATGACAGCAGGAAGACATTATTTTTCATTTTTTAATTAACAAAACTGCTTTTAAAGATTACATTTTTTATTGAAGTTTTACACCAAAATAAACACAATCTCAAGCAATTACAAATAATACAAGCAATACAAACTGGGTAAGTACCAACACTCAAAAAAAAAAACACACACACACCACACCAACAACCCAGCAAACAGACAACAAAACTGCTTTTAAATGATACTTCAAGTATTGGTAACACTATAGTATGGTGATGCACATTTTGATTCAGAGGTTATCTGATGCAATATGAGTTCCTATGCCCTATGCATGAACAGTAAGGTTTCGGGGGCCGCAAGTGGAGGAGTGAGGTAGGCCACTGAAGAGTTGGTTGGGCACCTAGGGTCTAAAAGTTGATTGGATACAAAACCATCACAACTCCTACCATCAGATTCTTCTAAAATCTACTTGAACCAATGTTTTTGATTTTATGCTGATTTGGTCAATCGATTAAGTTAATAAGGAATCAGTTTTCAAGTGATCAACATTAACTCCTACAGTGTAATTTGATGTAACAGATGTGTTTTTTATTGGACATTTCATGTCACATGTGTTAGAGTATTATGCTTTGCTTGTTCCACATTCAATATGTAAGCAAAACTTAATTTTGTTTACATATGAAAAGATTTATCGTTCTATCTGATAAGAAGGAAAAACTTATAGACATTTTTACAAAAAATATCAAAGGTGGCCCATGACTTTGAAACAAAAATCTACCCTAATGGCCAATCAAGAAGACTTTGCAAGTGCTTGTTTGCACATTTACCAAATATAAATAAAGTTAAACTAGTTTGCTGGCAGCAGAATAACACGGAATAACACGGCATGACAATAACAGTGGCATGATGATACCAGTCAGACTCCATTGCGCTTTCTTCATTTACATCGGCTGCCCTTGAAGTAAAGATCTTACAAATAACGGAAAGTAATGGACAAATATTGATGTTCGGAGCAGCGTTCCTTCCTTAAAATAATGAAGTTTTGTCACAATAGCTGACTCAGCAGAAATGTGGCCAGTTTGTATTTTTAAATGTGACTATTTCTATCTGAGAGGAAATATATACAATAGGATAATAGCATCCTTTCCCCGATCATTTGAATATCTGTACTGAGACCTCCCAACCTCCACTGAGCATTTCTGGTACATTCGCGGCACAAGAATCTTCTAATAAAGCAGTTTCCTAATAAATCTGAGCTGCTCCACATATTCAGCATCTGCATTTGGTGAGGTGAGCCGTATACAATGTACAAGCTGCCCCCAGAGATGACAATTATGGATTTTACTTTCCCATGGGAGTCGGAGGTTATAACGGAAGCATTCCTATCTACTAATACAAAGGATATAACTTATGGATATTTATTTCCTTGTGCTCTGCTTTATCTAGAGCAGAGATCACATGTCATACAAGTAATTGTCCTCAATCTGCCAACATACAAAGTGTGACAACTTCTTGTCATTCATAAGCATGTTTTAACGCTGAAATCAACAGTTGTGTTGTCCAGGTGAGATGGAGGAAATATCTGCTGCCCTTTGAATGCTTTCCTGTACCTGGGATGCAATACAAGAGACTTTGCGTGCTGTATGAGACATGCTTAGAAGCTTCAATGAGTGGTTTAGTATATCCCGATACTCGTTTGCATGGAGTCATTTGGTCAAAAAGAGTTTTATTACACTGACCACAAGGGAAAGTTTACCCTTCTGGAGTACGTCGAAGTCTCCTAAAACATTTTTTATTTTGAGGCTAAAATATTACACTGTTGGCTAACATATATATAGGAATGGCATACGAATGGCATATCATAAAAGAAAGTCCTCAGCTGTGCTGGGGTAGATTTGGAGGTTCATGTTTTAGTTGAACCCACTGATGACAGGTGTTAAGTGTTGTCTCCGGTGTCAGAGGCAGTGCCCCTTACAAGATGCCCTGCACTCCCTTTCCTAAGGAGCTTTTTACGAAGACTGGAAGGCAGTGTGAGGTCAGGCTGTTATATGGTTCTCCGATGCAGAGTATTAATTAGGCTGAGCAAGGAAAGGGAGAAATGGCTGCTGTTTCCCTGAATGAAGAGGTTAATGGGATGCTCGCACACTAGACAGTCTTAATGAGCTTCAGCTGGATATTCTGGGAGTTTACTCTTTGTGTTAAAAGGGTCACACTGCACTAGTTTGATGTGGATTGTCTCCAGGACCCCCAGTGTCAGAGGTGAGCGTCTGTCAGCTCTGCCGTCACTTAGTGACACCATTCTAATTAACTAGCGCAGAGATGGAAGCGGGTCTGACGAGAGGTGCGGCCTGCTTGCCTCTCCAATTCCAGTCTCCCCATTGCCATCTCTATTTACTTTCTGGTGAACGGTGCTGTATCCATCCACGGTGACATGACAGGAGCGTAGGGGAGGAAAACATATTTACTAAGTGCACAAGCTGGAGAGCAAAGTGCGCTGAATCCTGCGACCCCTTGCTGTCTACATTGGACGACTTCTCTTTACCCCCCCAACCTCCGACTTTTCCTGTTCTCACCTCCCCTGCTGTTGTATTTGAGGGAATGCCATTTACAGGTTGCCTTCTGTCATTTTTCAGCTCATTCCGCATTGTAGGCCTCATACTGCAATCAAGTGCAGGAAACACAGATATGGTCTGCAACATGTGATGCTTCTATCCTTAAGAAGGTGCAGAATCATTTTCACATCAGTTTGAGACACTTTTTGTTCATTCTGAGTTGATTGGTAGGTGCATTTGACCTATGGTATACCCCTGATTTTGTCTTTATTTGACCTTCTTACTATTGTAGAGTTTCCATCTACCTTTTTTTGGGGAGAGAAACAAGCTGGTGAGCACTGAGCACATCCAGAGTTTGCATATTATAGCCAGACCCTGGCTCTCCGCGGGCGGCCAGCAGTCATAATTTTTTTCTCTAATCGCGCCCATAAACATGAATGGACGCGATTTTTGATCGCATGTAGACACCATTTTTTTTATAATAGTGCGGATTAAAAGAAAAAAAAATGCGTGTGAAGATCGCCTGGTCAAACGGGGCATATCGGATGACCATGATCGTCGCGCATGATTAAAATCATGTCTGCCTGCGGCTGATCACCTATGTGGGAATATAGTGTAAGTGAGAATTAAGCCGCCACCAGGCAGTACCAGTGTCATCCTGTTAAGATGGTAGGGGTACATAAAATGATAGATTTAGATGGGATTTACATATATGAGATGAAGGCTCTACCTATGAATAAAAGTGATCATTTTAAGTATTGTGGGCTTAAAGCAACATTGATAATTAAAGTAAACTATGACATGTGAAATAAATGTAATATAGTCAGTGGAAGATTTGGGTGTACCTTGTGAGTCTTGTTAGTCACTAGTAACTACTTTTAGGAGTTGTGCAGATTGACACACTGATGTTTGTTTTTAAACAGTTTTCGTAATTATTGTAAAATATCCATTTATCCTGGAAAACTTTGGGAACTTTTTCTCCAGTTATCTATTATATGCTCCTGGCATCCTTGGATGAGATCCGTCAATCACAGTGTTACTAAACGGGTTACAGTTTACTTTTGACCTCAGGTCCCATCTACAATATAATAGAGAGGCGCTGGGTCCACCATTTATCTGAAAGTAGATCTGGTACATTGTCGCATATCGCTGCTCAGGAAGTATGTTAAGTAATATGCAACTGATAGCACTCCTTCCATAGGGACTGCCTAGATGGGCAATATAATTTACTTTACTAGACTTTGAGGTACAGGATACTCATACATTACTGTTGCGGTCCCGATGCTTGTGTCGATGTGCTTCATCGAGGGTGGGGGGTTGGAGCATGGCTTTCTGCATTGAGATCTGACAGCAGCTCTGTGGACAGGAAAGTCTTTAAGCTGGTCATACACAGGTTGAATTTTCTGTTCGATTGACCTAATAATATTGATAGAATATTGATATAAGCAAAAGACGTTATTGTGCAGGTTGGAACATTTCAGGTGATGCACAAGTATAATTTTAGGCGTTTTGATTTTATTTTGTATTTTAATTGAATTTTAAAGCAAAATCGCTTTTACATCATTCTAATATCAAGCGACTATTTTGACAATTGGTATTATATTGTCAGTCGATATTTGTATTGTACAAGACGATCATATCGATAAATAAGAAAGAGTTAATGGGTAACATGTAATTTGTTTATTAACCGCAAAGTAAAATGACTGAATCTCTATTTACACAATAAATAAAGGGTTTTTCAGTAGGGCCAAAGAAAACTGGGTTGCTTTACACTCAAAATTTCTGCATCAAATCTGTATTTCACCGCGGTACACATCTTTTGCTGGCTGTTAAAGTGCACCTTAACATAAAGTATATAAATAAAAAAGGTATAGCATCTTTCTGATTATATATGGGTGAGATATTCAATTTAATCATATGCACCTAGGCAAAGTGCATTCTTCTACCCTCAGCCCACTATCCTCATGAAGACATGACGCAAGATGTTTTCCACCCTCTTTTGCTTTGGAGTAACTGATTTATATCATCAACAGTTGGGTTTAGTCACGGTGGTGAACTTTGGGGAAAACTTGACATGTCAGCCGCTTTGCTCTAAAACCAACATTGCAATTGACTCCCAGTAACACAATTCTGGGATTGTCCAAGTTAAGTTCCATACATAGTAAACACCCATCCCTAATGGTGGGACTTTAATTGGCACCCCATGCAATAACATTGTACCAGAGATCTTGGGCACTAAAGGGAGATGTTTGCCTCCGCTGTGGGATATTGACTAGATTTAATTATATACAAAAAAAACTCTGAAGAAGCTGAAATGCTTCCGAGATTGTGCATAGTCCAATAAAATGCTGGATCGTAACACGTCCCTGACTTCACTTCAGGTATTTGGATTGTGGTTCTGCATTCCAAATGGAGGAAGTGACGTCATCGTTGTCACTTTACTTTTGAAATGCACTTGCATTTAGCTTTGGGCTGATTTAGGAGGGAGAGGGCCTTATTCTCTCTGCTAATGTCCCACCCCGCACATTTTCAGCACAATCTGGGTGGGAACTTAGTAACTTCCCCCTCCCTGATGTTAAATGGGAAAAAATGGGATAGTTGACAGGTATGGTGACTTCATTAGTTGGGCTACACAATATTTGGGTGATTCCCCAACAAGAGAGAATACTTTGGACCAGATTATGTCTAGTGTGCCTTGCCATGCTCTCCATAACTATTCTGTACTGTAGGTGGCCACCCAGGTGACCTGGCCATGCTATATTCATTTGGGGTGGAGGTCATTTGAGAATTTTATCTTGCCCATGAGTGCCTTACTTTAAAATTGTCCTTAGGAAGCCTGATATGGGCGAAACGATTCAGCACATGCTTGATATGAGAACTGTAATGCACTTTATGCTTTTAGTGATTTTGTAATTGTAACTTTTAAACCTTTTAATAAAATGTGTTAAACATGTTTGGATATCCAATATCTCTGGTTCAGTGTTTCTGCATGGGGTTCCATTTAAAGTCCCACAATTAGGGTAGGGTTTATACTAACTAGGGTTGGGAACCACACAATGGTTAGGATATGTGCTTCCGTTTAAAGTCCCAAATATAAGTAGGTCTCTTTTGTGTATATGTTTAGAGTTACTTCAGGCCAACGCTTAAATTTTGTTGGTGGTGATGAAATCCTCCATAATCACTGGTGTCTGCCTATATAGGTTTAGTCCTCCTGTAGTCCAGATAAGGACATCATACAAGTAGTTGATGGCAGTGTAGACTTTTGGGGAAAAGGTTAAGCAGGCCATACACTCTGAGATAAAAATTAGGATCCATTAAAACCAATGAATGCATTAAAATGCTCCGATCAGCATTTTTTGGGGCCGATCACCCGCATTACGACTCACCAAGATCATGATCTTGCCGCTTGCCGATCACAAAATGGCAGGGGAATGCACTGTATATTGGGGGGCAGAGGTGCGCTGCATATATGGGGGCGAGGTGGCTTGTATTATGGGGGGCAGGTGTGCTGTATATATGGGGGTCCGACGTGTGCTGTATATATGGGGGGCAGAGGTGCACTGTATATATGGGGGGCAGAGGTGCGCTGTATATATGGGGGCAGAGGTGCGCTGTATATATGGGGGGCAGAGGTGCGCTGTATATATGGGGGCAGAGCGTGCGCTGTAGATTGGGGGGCAGAGGTGCGCTGTATATATGGGGGGCAGAGGTGTGCTGTATATTGGGGGGGGGGGATGTGGGAGGCAGAGGTCCACTGTAATAACACTTAGAAAGTACATGCAATAGTCACGCTCATTGTCCCTTATTACACAGCTTCATTACTCATTATTTCGGGCCACTTTTCAACTGCCCCCCACTAGTGTCCTGCCCATACACTTTCACTCACCATATGGATAGGAAGGGATACAATGAGGGGCTGGAGAACTGTGGGACCGTGGAAGGGAGCGCGTCACATCTAACCAGAGAGCGCCGGTGGAGAGTGGGGCAAGACACCAGGCATGAGTGAGGGCACCCCAACTGAGGACCCGGCCCTCATTTCCTCTTCCGCCCACCCAGATTCTTCCTGATGGGTCCCCACTGCTGGTCGTTGGGGTCAGGGAAGGAGCGAAGGCCTTGCCCTGTTGTCCAGCAGAGGTAGCAGCGATGGTGTAGCTGACGGTGTTCCAGGCTGGGCGCAACCGACCGCGATCCGGCGCGAGTAGGCCGAAGCCGGGCCCTAAATTTTGGAGCGTCTCCGGAAGTGCAGCGCGCCGCCGCCAAACTGTCCCGTAGTGGAGGGTGACTACCACCGGTTGAGGTGAGGTTTGTGGGACGCAGGGAGTGAAGGATGGCCGAGAAACAGGCAGGAAAACGGGGTAAGTGGAGAGCTCCAGAGCAGGCTTCCATGCAGCTCGGCGTCAGGCCACGCCCCCGTGATCGGCTTTTTTTGCGCCGATCGCCGATCTTGCTATTTAAGGACCAATATCGGCCGATCATGATTGGCGGCCGATCATCGAGCATCACTAATTTTAAGCTCGTGCCTGAAATCCGCACATGTCCACATGGTACAACCGATATATTAACGATCGTAATTGCCGTTTTTTTACGATCGTAATTATTGTACATGCCGTGCGTCAACATTAGCATATTTAAACTTCCGCCCACCGGCATGTTGCTGCCACTGACATGGTGGCTAAACCAGTCAGGCATGTCACCTACGTAATAGTAAAAGAGAGAAGAGAGAGATAGAGATGTATGTTTATGTATATATAGTCATATATATATATTATATATCTATATATATATATATATCTATATATATATGTATTACATCATATTAGATGTATATGTGTATATATATACAATATATCTGAGATTATATATATGTACATATACCTCCCTACAATCACTTCCCCTGTTAAAAAAAACAAAAAAACATCACAATGGCCAATATAAACGGCGATTAATTTCGATTTGATTTCGATGATATTCTCGTAAAAAAAAAAAAAAAAATTACGATCGTAAATTGGATTTTCATGTGTGTCGCTTTTTGCCGAATATTTCGAATTCCCAACTGATACTGCCGTCGGGATACATTGGTCTGTTTTAATGTATCCTAATTTTTATCTCAGAGTGTATGGTGAGCATTAGACAAAGTTGTCTGACTTGTGTGCTAGAGAGAAGCCTAGATTACTTTTTATTTACTTGTCCCTTGTTATTCATCCAGGTTATGTATTGGCTGCAGGTGACACAGCTGCTTATTAAGGGGCAACTCCGCAAGCTGCTGGCACTGACTACAAAAGCAAGAGGCCATTTGGTCTGCATGTGTCACATTCAGATGCTTTTATATAACATGTGTTCTTTTTCCCCTTAACATTTTATGAGGGAGCAGCAAACAGCAGGAGCCCCGTGTGCACCTCTGTAATCAGACTGGAAGAGGTGGGGGGCTGTCTGTGGTGCCTCTACAGCCGGTATGGTGTTTTCCATGTTTAGCCATGGCAGAGAAGGTTACACCTAAACCCATAGAGGATGTAGAGGTGATGTCTCATCTCCTCCGCTGGCTAGTTGTCATTAAATAAACCATTCTATAAACCTATGGTCACTCAGGCACGGTCAGCGATAGGACTCTATCTCAGCATCTAGAAAATAGACAGCTCCTGAGAAAGGGAGGGGGACATGGAAGAAACAATGAAGGGAGCAGGAGGGACAACACAGTCCATCACCGTCCAGTCAGAGCACATTAACTTACTGACATGTTTCTCATTAACCAGCCTGAGAGGTGTCACAGCTGCCATGACAGCTCGCCTAAGACAGCTTGAAAAGGCGGAAAGAGACCTGACAGAGCCTTCCGTTCTCCCGCTACACCTCGGCTTCCTTTAATGTGGCTCTGTGTGGGGGTGTAGCGGCAGGATAATTAGGATACCTGTCTGCCTTTGTCGGAGGTAGAAGGGCTGGATACACATCTGCCGACTGGGGAACATCACAAAGACATCGGAGGGTTTGAGTCATAAACCCGACACTTTCTAAATAAAGCACCTTGCTCTAGGTGGTCGCTGTGGCCTGCCGCTATTGTCACTGCTGGCATTTTCAGGTTACCGTTAATCATGTCGTTGGGTCGTTTGCAGACATATCCACGAGGTTCGGGCAGAGTTGCTGTACTTTATGCCATTGTGTCTTTCTGTAATTTCTTTAATCCTTCAGAAGTTCAATCTGAGTTCTTCTCAGGCCAAAACCCTGACTGCAGGTGATAGCATGTCCCCAGTGATAAATCTATACTTAAAGGCCAGGATTGCCTGCTGGAGGTGTGAGTATCTGTATATTACTGCTAGATGCGCATATGAAACAATATTTATCCAAGCAGATATTTAAGGCCATTTGTGGGCGGAGTTCCCGCGGCTTGCAGGCAATTTACCCACGGCATAGGGCATGTTCCACTGTATTGGTGGAAGTGTGTCCTATTAATTTAGCATAACAAAGATGGGGAAAGGCAGTGCCCGAACAGCTTGGGTGCTGTTTTTTCGTGTCTTCCTGACACGTCCATTGATCTTTATTGTCTCCGGTGGCGCGCAATGAAGACGTAGCATTCCACAATTTAAAAACATTGTCCCTTAAGGCCCCCATACATGTTTCAATTTTCCCATTTGCTTGACCTAAACCGAGCGTCCACATGAATTGATCGACCTAGATCAATTGAAATTGACAAAAAAAAAGATCTAAAAGTGATCGGACATGTCGGAAAATTTTGATCAATCGAGTATACATCGAATGTTAATTTGTTGTGCCCGACCGATTTGGATTCAATCTAAATAGTAAGCATACATACATCTGGTGGCAGACATTTGGGTGTGTTTATGATCGATCCTTTTCAATTATGCTTTTGATCGATCGATCAAATATCAGTTTCTCCATGTGGGGGTTATTCGATCACAGTTCGATCGATTGTCAATTCTTTGATTGTAAATTATGATTGAATCTGACATCGATCGTAGTGATATCGACACATGTATGGGGGCCTTAAGATAAGGCAGAGTGGACTCATTCATTAGAATGAATGCTCACCATGGGGAAAAAGAAGTAGTGGACACAAGCCCATAAGCTGATGTATACTGAAAATCTAAATTCAGTGTATATGCTAGTCCTTTGAGGTTAATTAAGTGCAATATTGCAAGTAGCCACTAGATAAAGAGCATGATTTTCAATAGGGAAAATATGTCTCCATAGGATTGTATAGAGACAATGTTTTTTTTTTTTCACTCTGCCATGGAAAGGCTACATCATAGGGGAGTTGTGACTAGGATTTACTTATTACAGGTAAGGTAAATTTATTTTCATATCTTCACAATAATGTGGAGTTTGGCTGCAAGGGACATGGAGTACACAAGATAAAGGGTATAGGTCTGCTTTAGTTATTATTTGTATTTTTCAGTGCAGATTGTACCATATTAGTATGTGAGAACTAGCTGCGAATGTAAGTTCCTCCAGTCTCGCTGAAGGAGAGGGAAAGTAGTGTCGTCCACTCGGAGCTGTTGAAGGTTAATGTACAAAGTAAACTTGAAATGTTGACTCAAATGTATTTTCAAAATGAATGTTTGCAAAAACTAGATGCTAGAGCATGACTTTCTTTTTTTTTTTGTCTGCATCTCCTGCAACTTTGGTGATGATACCATGTTCAGGGGCTTTGTAATTCAGGCTTTGTTTCCATTGTACGTCGGGAGCCCTCCGCTAAGCGTATACGCTAAGCAGGGGTCCCGACGTATCCCATAGACTCAGCCTGCCGGCGGATGGTCTGTTTAGACATCCGCCGGTGTACAGGCTGAACGTACTCGACTACGTTCAGCCTGACACCGGCGGATCGGGTCGGCGCAATGAAGACAGACCCGTCTGCCGAGCAAGTAAGTCTATCTGCTACGTCGGGGACCCCCGCTAAGCGTGTACGCTTAGCGGAGGGCTCCCGACGTAATGGAAACAAGCCCTAACTCACAAAATCAGCTAGTAGAATGTTCGAAAATTAAAGATGCAAATTGTCTGAAAACCTAAATTAGCCAATTTGGTCAACCTTGTCTGATTCCGGAGGGGATGCTATGTTTTGACGTGAAGCTTATACCCTTATACAATTCTTTTATTCCTCTGATCCATTATCAAAACCTGGCCATGGTTATCTCCTACTATTCTTTGATGTTAACCAAAGGAGGGCAAACGTTTTGAGTCAAGAGCCTGCAATGGCCCCCCGACATAGTGTTGCCAATGCCATGCATCACCGGCATCACTAATGATGGCCATAATGTGATAGGCAACATTTGACAGGGACGTTGTTCTCTTTTTACATTTCCTGCACTTCAAAAAATAAATGCTAAAAGTTGCCTGTCCCCATGACATGCCGTCATGAGGATGTGCCCACAGTGTCATGATCACAACACTGCATCATCCCACACCACTAGGTATTATGTGCGCTCATTGCAGAGAACAAACAAAGGGGAGCATCATTTCAGCAAGGTGACACGGGCGGAAAAGAAAACTATACGGCCCTCGGGCTTAAAACTATGCATACACGGTTAAATTTTAGCATTTAATCGACCTAAAATGATTCAAGTTTGAATTGTCTGATACCGATCAAAATATTGATCGGAAAATGATCGGACATGTTGGAAAATCTTCGCCGATTGTACAAGGATCGGACTAGGATCGGAGCATTGTGTGTGTTGGTCAGGTCGATTGTATTTGATTAACATTTTCATATATGACTCTTTCCTGTGTTTTGTGATCGAAACTAAAATCAGCGATTTTGGTTGTATTCCGATCAAACCTTCCATGTGGATCTACTTTGGATTTGTTTACTATCGGTGTCCTAAAAAAATATCAAAATCTAGAATCGGAAATCGATCATGTTAAAATCCAACCGTGTATGGCTACCTTTAGTTTTCCTACCACTGGTGTAGGTTATTGGCCTAGTCACCTGTTCTCCTGACAGTTGCTGTTATTTCTCTGAACACTTTTGTTCCTCTGATTTTCCCTCTTTGTGTCTCCATCCATTCTGATTTCCAGTTAGTCTTTCAGTGGTTCTTTCTATTTGCTATGATTGATTTCTTGCCGTGGGTGCATTGGCTGTTGGCAATGGGTTTCCATTTAATTAAAGAATAATTCCAGTTGTACATTAAAGAAAGCTCAGGTTTAATGTCTTTGGCAACAATCTGCTCTCCCTGGCTATGGAAGGGTTACTAGGTGTCTGTGCTTGTTACCATCATTGATCTGTTGCTGTCTTGCCTATTCTTGCTGTCTGCTTCCTATCTCCTCTCCCAGCAATGCTTGCACACACTGCCTAATCAATGTCAGCCAAATTATTACTTGCAGATCCAGCCTGGGAGCCGGAATAGAGGGCACACATTACTGGTGACCCTGCCCTTCATGTTGCTGCTATGTCCTCCTTCCCTGCCTCCACCTACCAAATGGGCAGCCCAATAACCCCTTCCCAACCGGACAAGAAAGCTTTTTGATTTGATGACTGCTTTGCTTCATTCTAAAAGATCTTAAATGAAAAAAAATATATATTTTTTTTATTCGTCTTACATTGTTCCATGTGGTATGAGTTATTGTGTGGCCATTTGGAGTACAGGTACGGAAAAATACAGTTCATAACCAGGATTATTTAACAGTTGATCATGAATTCTTATAATTTCATTTGGATATTTTTAGGATTTAAAGGTATTTCCATATTAAAAGTTTTAATCTCCAGCTTAAAAGAGAAAAGTGACTCCTATCACAGGGATTTGTTGGTAATTTTGCATTATTATTACTTGTTTTGTCTTAAACCTGCCATACACACACTTTGCGGCGGCCGATTTTGCCTGCAACCAATGGGCATGCGCGCTCACGCCCGTTGGTCGGTGGCAAAACCGGCCGCCGATCGGCATGTGCCCACATGGGGTGACAGATCGCAGACGCCCCACAGCTCGGCCGGCCAGAGAACAGACATGTCCGATATTCTCTGGCCGATGCCGTTAACTTCAATGAAGACCAGCATCTGCTGTCAGCTCGGGATAGCAGCGTGATGACGTCATCACACTGCTTTCCAGAGCTGATCGGACCAGCTCTGTCGGCCCCCACTAGGTACGTGTGTAGGGGCCTTAAGTCACAGCTTTATATCCAAACACAAGAACTACATACATATGAGAATACACAATATTTATGTATTATGAGTAATTCTATGTATTGATGTATATACATTGATTCATAGTTGATGTAAATATAGAATTTACAAACATGTTTTCTTGCTAAGCATTCCACGATCAGTAGAGAAAGTTCCGGACTCATCCTGGGACTGACATGTCTGTTGAAAATTAAATTCTCATCAGACTGTGATCGGAGATTTCCCATGTCTGTGTCCCTCCGTGTCTCCAGGAACACGCCACCAGCACAAATCCCAGCAAAGCTCCTTCTTCATCAATATTCACAAGTCATTACCAGCAAAGGCAGTTCAAGGTGAGACAGCGGTGTGTCAGAGAGATGGAGGACCTTGCTACACTCTGTTTATACATCCTTATATCTCCACCGATTTTGGGGTTCTCTCTGTGCTTTCTGCTTGGATTGCTGTTGGAAGCTTGATTATCCTATCGTTCTAGAGAAGAAATCATTCTGTATATAGGTTTCAAGAGTAAAACTAAGAAAAAAATTTGAAATGTTCGTATAACAGGCTACCCTATGACTAAAGCCACACTGTTTGCTTTGTAAAGTTCACTAAGGGCCCTTTTACACTAGCTGTGCTGCGAAAGTTTTTTTTTCCCCCAGGAAGGTCCACACTTAGGTTACCCGCAAACGCGTCAGTTGCTGGTAAGAAGCCACACCAGAAACCTTGGTGTACATTGGATTTACGCAAGCCGCGCTGCATTGTGGCACTGCAGCTGAATCACAGCTGGTGTGAAAGGGCTCTTAAGCCTTGTTCTTATTTGTTCAGCTAGCAGAGCCCCTTATGTCTCATTTCCTTAAATAGGATGATAAAGCTATGAGATCTGCAGCGTTGTCACATTTTTGCATTTTCACTGCATGACTTAGGATATGCAGAACGGAGTTAGTGGTGAGGGCTTATTTACACAGGCGGTTTTTAACTGCCCGGTAAATGAGCAAAAATAACTTTTGCCTGTTACACCTGTCATGCGACCCCCTAGCACCAGCAGAAGTTTGCAGGCCCTTGTGACAGGCCATTTTCCCCGCTGCTGCTGTCTTTATTTGTATCTTCTTTATTGAGTAGTAAGAACTTTGCTTAGCAGATTTATTTTTCTCTTTATAAATTCAATTTAAGAGTGACACAGTACTCTACAAATCAGTTGATTCCACCACAAGTGTTATGCCTGGTATAAAAGGCTCCCCCACTTTTATTTCTTGTGCCTTGTTCTCTCTCCTGCTTCTATGGCTGGAAATAGGATATGGGACTTCTCTTTATCGCATCGTTCTGTTCAGGAGGGATAGGACACACACTTGCGTTCATCCCACTCTGGAGTCATGCATAGGTGCAAAGTAATTGTCCTGCAGTGATCTAGATTTTGGCAGGATCGTCTGATGGTAGGAGTACCTGTGGTTATGTTCTGTGAAACCTCAGCTAATGGATCTAAAGTGAGAAAATGGGCTACTGTGTAAGTTTAAACACAAGTTGAAATGTTTTGGTTATTGGAGAAAATAATACTATAATCAAATATCTTTAGATAACTTCTTATTTGTTGAACGTTCTCACTCAAATTTTTTTTTTATCAGACCAATGAAATGATGTCTGGCCTCTTATCTGTATGCAAAAAAATTATGTTTTTTTATTGGCTTGCAGTTCATTTAAATAGTGCCATTTAAAGCGGACCTACCACCAGAAATTTATAATTTTATCAACGGCACTGGAAGTGCTCATAATTGAAAGGAATGCATACAAAAATGTAAAAAAAACTTACATGTAAGAAGTAATTTAATTTAAGAATTTAATTAAACTGAATGGAACGTATTTTCCTATAGAAAACCATTATAAACGCCCTCAGTGGCCACTTATGGCATCATATGATTCCAGGCAACAGCAGGTAAGTATAATTTTTTGGGCTTGTGGGGTGCTACGCCACCATAATTTCAGCTCAACTTTAATTTAATTTTACGTATGTATTTTATTAGATTTTGAGTATACATCTGCTGTAAGTTCTTACAACCCCCATCATCTCCACACATAAGGGTTCCTTGTGTAAAGGTAATTTGTGGCTGTGTAAGTCAAATTATTAACTTAGAAGATCATTAAACCTAAAATTCCCATATATACAGCAAGGTGAGCACCTTCGGGCTAATAAATGGCTTAGCGAGCAGCCCCGCGCACCTCCATACTGTGCTGAAATTGTGGCACGCTGAGGACCAGTCGGCCATGCTGCTGGTTTCCCCTCCTGAGGTGCGACCCTCCCCTCACAGGGAGTTAACGAGGGTTTGTGTTCAGCTGGCTGACCTTCTGCCTCGCTGTCTGCTGGAGCCGGCCTTGATTAAGCCGGACTTGAAGATGTTCACCTTCTTTAACTTGTTTTACATGGAGGAAAAAAAAAACTTTCTCTTAATTGCTGCTGGCCTTTCTGTGCTCTCCATGAAAGCTCTGATCAGGGTAATGAAGTTGGAGTGTACAGTCAGGAACAGGCAGGAGGGACACGGCGCACACGGCATAATAATTTGGATGGCTCTGAGCTTATCCTGCGGCTTCTTCACACCAGCCATCGGAAGGCATTCCGCGTTGTAGGTGAAATGTAATTGTAATTTGCGGTGCTGCAAATCCCCCTCATTACCAGCAGTTTACTATCACTTTCCTGAGCATATACACAGGCCTATGATGCCACTTTCACTCTGGCAGAACCTAAAGGTAACCTGAGCAATTTTCTTATTGTAGTGGCCATGTAGTAGCTTCTTTTTTTTTTATAAAGACCTTAAGGAACCAGCAAGAATGAGTCCCCCATCCTCCTTATTCACAGCTAACCTGCCCCTTCCCCTCCTGTGCCATATAGAACAATCTCTCTATATGGTCATCCTACCACATATATCATATTATTCCTCCGATATATCATCCCCCCCCATTCACCTCCCCCTACAGATTTCCCCCCTACAGCAACTGTTTTACATAGGTAAATTGTATACAATCCCCCCCCCCCCCCCCTACAGCAGCCATTCCATAGGGTCAATGCTGGGTCACTTGGCAATAAGCTTGTTAGATTTACAGTACTATACACTTGAGCAGTATCTGATTGCCTCATAGCACTTCCTCTTTTCCTACCAACTTTGTCCTGCTGTATAGAGAATTACAGTTTGTAAGCAAACCGTTCTGACTTTTCTGATCTCTGTGTCTGTTGCACAGAAAGTACAGAAGCAAGGCAAATTCTTAGATAACTCCTGTGTCTTTACTATAGGGATAAAGTATTTATTTTCTGGTATTACTTTAGAGAAGAAGTTTTGATGTGTGTCTTGGGAAATGTTTAGCTACAGTCTCTGCCAATCTGTCTGTAGTTATGTTCTGTTACTACATGTGATTTCCCTCTATTTGTACCTCCATCACCAAGTGTGAATGTTTCCCTTAGAGCCAGCACATACTAACAGCCTGGACCGCCACAGGTAGAGGCTTCCCATACACCTTACAATCTTTCCATACAATTTCTGTACAATCAACTTTTGTTCTACCAAAACCATGTAATTTGAGGACCTTTCTAAACCTTCCAACCACTGTGTATTCTATTAGAGAGACCACTATACTACATTGTTGTTGGTAGAATCTAAGGAAATGTACAGAGTGATGAAAGGTGTATGGGGGGGCTTAAGTTTATTTTCGATCTACTGTATATTTTGTGTTTGTTTTGTGCAAGAAAATGGGGCTTTGGACTGTGGATATCCATTGTGATGATCTAAATAATTATGTTAGTTGCTACTGATGCTCAGAATGCCCCACAACAAGAATAAATTATACAAGGTAAGATCTTAGAACATGTAGGAATTTATATGTTTATATTTATGTTTCCTGGATTGTCTAAAATCATTAAAGTACACTTCAGTCACTTCCTGGGCCTTGTCCCATACACTGTATGTTGTAAATTTCTTTTCTGTTATGAATTTCAGGCACCAGCATTGATCCCTGATTTCCTTACCTAGGATTGTATTACCATTCTGCTAAAATATTGGGAAGTACTCGCTAGTACAATTGTTTTCATGTAAGTCTGTGCAGCAGAGGGTGCCCTTCCACTCTGTGCCCACTAGATGGCACACTGTGGTAGCCTCTGGGTGTGACAGGTGAGCTGTATAGGTATTCTGGAAACTTATCAGCGTGTTTGAAATCTGTGGGATGACTATGCCTGTGACCTGTTATATTTACCCCCTGATGGTTTCCTTCCTCCTAATCAGCGCAGATCACAAAGGTTTTGTCCGTAGCTTTAGCTGGACTCTCACTTCGGTACAATAGAGCGTTCACATCGTCCTCCACAATTCCAATAAACAGCTGAAGCATCACAGGAGACTAGTACCGGGAGATGTACCAAGGCTGACCTGTCTATCTGCTATATATAAATGCTTGTTGTCCAATTGTCTGCAGCTTCAATGCTTTCCGTTACTGACCAGAAAGTCAATTCACATGATAAGTACAATCTAACTAGGTGCAGCAGTGGCATTATTGGGCTAAATACAAATTAGTGGAACCATTTGTACACTTGTGTGTGTTATTTAGTGAATATCCAAAGGCCCAATGCTCATTCTCTGACATTTTCTGAGGGTGTTGGTCATTAATAACGGTTAAGGATTGTGTTTTCTATTCCTGACTGTGTTAATGCATCATGAACTAACTGACACTATTCCTGCATAGGTAGCTAGAAAATATACCTGTCCTGTTCATACAATATTTATATGTTTTTAAATCTTAGTGCAATATAGTGCGTAATTTGTCATTGGATTATTTTCAGGTATTTATTAACTCTTACAGGTATCGCTGTACTGCCATGACTGTGCCATGCACTGCCAGTGCCATCATCATCTTTTCTCTTTTTGCAAAAATTTTATTTTCTCTTTTGAGAGATCCATTGTCACTCCTCAATCTGAGCCATAATTTTGTTCATTCATTAAGAAGCTTAAGATGTCAACTGAAAGACATTCCCTTAATTCCTGGTGCCTGCACAATTCAAAAGCTGGAAACACACGTGTAGATATGGGCCAGATCAATGGCCGATTCAAGCACCAAACCATATGCGGCCATCCCTGTTTTCGAGTGGGACCAATCAATTCCGCTCAAAAACATGACCGTAAACCATGGTCCATGTCCGTTTCTTTTCATGGAGACCGCGGGATCTCCATGCAAATCATATGCTGAGCTGGAGATACAGCATTGTGAGTGGTTTTGGATTTTGTGACTGCCACTCATCCGCACCTGACTGCACCCATAGGAAATGAATGGACGTGGTCAAAATCCACGTCCATGGTGAATATGGACGCCAATTTTGACTGCGTCCATTCATGTCAATGAATGCGGATTTCAGTACGTGGATGTGGTCGGGCGTGGCATGCAGATAAAAACACGGTAGGGTGGCGTTCAGAACCACACCGCATCCACGCACGGCCCCACAAGTGGAGACTGGCCAATGCATTGGCTATGGTTGCAGTCGATAGCGGCCGCAGCCGCGCGGATAGAACCGCATCCATCCGCAGTAGTGGAAACAAGCCTTTACAGTCATTCTGGTCATTAGAGAGAAGCCTGAGGAAATGCTACTCCTGCCTGCAGCAGACTTTAAACTTTATCTAAGTCCTGGCAGTGTTGCTGACTGGAATTTGAGGGTGGCTTTTTACCAATAGAGCTGTTTTTAAACCCAATACTATTGCAGGATATTGTATTATGTCAGAAATGTATTCATACACACATGTTTAATTATTGCATAATAATATTGATATAATGTAACCACATAGTCGTATAGTCGTCGCTGGGACCTTAAATGGATGTATATCTAAAATCTAAAAAATATATATGTAAAGTGAAAGTTTGACTTATCTTTGAGCTGGTATGATCCTAAAAAAATATACTTACCTGCTGTTGCCTGGATTCGTATGAGAAATTCCATGTGTATTTTCCGGACTTCCTGGGGGTTAACACTGCATGCAATAGCGTAAGTGGCCCTGGGGGCGTTTATAGTGTTTTTTTATGGCAAAATACGTTCCATTCATTTTAATGTAGCGTCGAGATTAGAGTTGTATCTTTGCGGTGGGTTCCGGGATGCTGTGGCATCCGGTCATCAGAGCCAGGTAGAGAGGAGGGACCCCAAAGGATTTTGTTAAATTACTTCCTACAGGCAATGGTTGTGTGGTGTGACACAAATTACTCTTGTTGTTTATGAGAAATGGTTTGCTTAGTCAGGATTTGCCCAGTGTTTTCAGACAATAATGGGTTAATGGCATATAACTACTGGCAAACTCTTCTTTCCATCCTCTGGTATCCCCCCCACCCCCCAACACCTTCTCTGACAAAAGGGCCACTGATCACAGTTGTACCGGTGCCTGGCGCTCTCCTATTGAGCCGTTCCCGGCAGGCCGGCACTCTGCCACACATAGTCCGGCTCCTAATGAGAAGACGGCAGCTAGTTAGCAGAGGGGTGTGTGTGTCGTGCAAAAATGAGATAGTTAAACTCCTCTGATTGAAGGGGGAGGTCGGAGGTCAGCTCAATTATGTTGTAGCAGAATAATCGCTGCTCTTTTGATATGGAGCTTCTAAGCTATCCTAGCGGCTCAGACAAGCTGCTTTTTGTCTGTGTGTGTAAGTGAGAGAAAGAGCGAGACGCACCAAATGAGAAGTATTAGGCCAGTTACAATCATTAGATGCCATTCCTCAACAGCCTCCCGTACGCTGGATTCAGAGGCCGGACTCACACTGAGAGTGTAGATCTACAGCCAGTCACTCGCCAGAACAATCCTTCCATTCCCCGTCATTTACTCTGTAGACATATTGAGGCGAGAGCGGAGCCCACTGCGCATCCGCATATCTGAGAAACAAAATAGTTTTACCTTCATTTCCAGAGTCAACTGCAGGAAAAATCCACTAACTGTCATCGGAACCTAAATGAGTGGAAAACATAACCCCATTATCAGGGCCGCCATGGTCCCGGGGCATGTGTATTATCTAATGGGGGAGTCACAAATGTATAATAACGCCTGAGATTTCGTATTCACGCCACTGCCGCTGCATGGGGACGGCTTGCAGACATTCAGACCCATCAAACTTCAAATGAGGCAATTGGCAATTTGGGCAGTCTGAACAATATATATCCCATTATTAGGGCCCCCCCTACATATAGGTAACGCTCACAGATGTAAAAACAGAAAGTGTAACAATGATCATTGGGTCTGTAAACAGTCTGCCGGTGTGGAGGTGATCAGGTACCAGACAGTCTATCTTCTCCTCTCGTATAGATTGTGCTAGTTTGTTTTTAAATGCTTCCTGGATTTTTTCGCTAACTGAATACCTTTCTTAAGTCACAATATACAGTAACATTAAACTCCACTTATTAAAAGCTGTGATTTTGCCTAGGCTCAGATTATGACATCAGTGTGCTGCAGGCAGAATGAAGAATTTCCTCAGTCTCTTCCAGTGATTCAGTGTAAAGCCCCCCATACACCTTACAATCTTACCATACAATTTCTGTAAAACTTTTCTTCTACCAAAACCATGTAACATGAGGACCTTTCTAAACCTTCCAATCACTATGTATTCTATCAGAGAGGACCCGGCACTACATACCCTGTTTCCCCCGGAAATAAGGCATCCTCCAAAAATAAGGCACCCTTACATTTTTGCCTCACTCTGAAATATAAGGCATCCCCCCGGAAATAAAGGTACCCCGAAGATACGGTACTGTAACTCTGGACAGGGAGGATCAGAGGGGGCAATTTAAATGACACAGGAGGATCAGAAGGGGTTACTTAAATGGTAATCCCCCCTCTGAGTCTCCTGTGCCATTTTGATTCCTCCCTCTGATCCCCCCTGTGTCATTTTAGCCCCCCCCCCCCACCCTGATACCCTAGTGCTGTATTCTTCTTCATGGAAAAATAAGACATCCCCCAAAAATAAGACGTAGGGCAATGTATATAATACACTGTCTTATTTTCAGGGAAACATGGTAGTTGTATAGTTTTTTCATTTATTTGCTGGCATTTTTCTCCAGGGAGTACATGGCCGCCTAAACAACGAAGGATCTGTCCCTATGGAGAGAAAATTGTTGCCACATAAGTGCTGTAATCTCTGTGAGATGTAATAAAGATCTTATGGTGGGCAAAGGATCTTTTTCTGTTCAGTCAACTTAAATAATTTGTTTTTAATGGTGATAATTTGGAAATTCTAAAGTGATCCAAATTGAACATAATCATGATTGAGCAGTGATCAGACATGTTGTTGGTAAATTTCAGTTGACTGTTCAAGTATCTGATGGTATTCCGATTAATTTTGTTTCCAATGGTACTATGGAGCATGTGCACAAGGCTTTGGAACACAATCGATCGGTTTGGAATTGATTACACTGTGTAGTGGTAATCAATCAACATTAGACTGGCTCTATTTTAAATTTTACAATGCTCACAATAAACCAATCGAGTAGAAGTTGGTGTGTGTATGATTTGTCCTGTACAAGTGACTTTCATATTCCATATTGTCCATATTGTCTCCTTTCCTTAATTTGTCTATTGATTCCTATAGGAAATGAATGTAACTAGCCCGTACAGGTGCGGCAACACATCGGTCCGGGATTTTAATGGAGACTAGGTAGTAAGCATTTATTTTTTTGCAGTTGACTAAAGCTAGGGATACATGGTTCAATTATAGCACGATCAATCTTCAATTAGATTTTAGATCGTGATCTTTTCATTGAACACAGATCGTAATCAAATCCAAAGTAGTACCACATGGAAGATTCGATTGGAATACGACTAAAATCAGCGATTTTAGCTTTGATCAGAGAAACACAGTAAAGAGTCATATATAAATGTGTTCATCGAATAAAATCGACCCAACCAACACACACAATGCTATGGTTGTAGTTTACTCGTTGTACAATCGACAATTTCCAACATGTCCAATCACTTTTTTGATCGATGTTTTTGATTTGTCGATCGGACCATGTGTGCAGTATATGATTTCAGTTCGATTGATGTAAACTTTGATTGTTTTAAGTCGACCGAACACTAAAATGAGACCGTGTATGCCTTGCTTTAGCTAAGGTCTTGTTCAGACTTGGTTATAGACCACCTCTGACCACCCTTATGACAGGATGAAGCAAAGATGACATGGCGCCTGCAGCCGTGGTTCCAAGTCTAGTGTGAACTTGGCCTAAGCTTGCTGTAGTCACTTCTCAGACGTGGTGATGGAGTGTAAGTTACCTGTACCAACCCAGACCAGGGTAGTGGCATTGGGAATCAAGTTGCTGTGGACAACAAAGCCGCTTCATCCCTTTCAGTCAGTTTTGGGAAGTTTGGTATTTGGACTGCTTTACTTAAACCCTGGCTCTCCCTATAATGGCAGCGCTTAATCCTGATTGCGCCAGCGAGACGGACGGATACAGGAGATAAATGTCGGCTCATTCTCCAGTAATTAGTTACCTCCTCATCCCCGTGTTGTAATTGTGAAGAAGCTGTAATGTTTAATTAGTGTGTAAATGAAACCCCAATTTCATAATGGGCGCGTTGACAGCGTTAAGTGAGACGGCCGCAGAAGGCGATGCATTGTTTCAGCCGTCGATGAAGCCGTCCGTCAGTAAACCGAGCGTCACGGGGAGAAAATGGAAATGATAAGCGAAGTGAGGCTAATTAGGAAAATCATCCAGGCCCTGCTGATGGCTCTCTGGGAAGAGGGGGGTAATGAAGCCTATCTGCTGAGAGACACACTAATTGGAGCTGATCTCTGCCCGTGCCGGGCCTGTCTTCTCTGTAGCCAAGCTCTCTAACTATAGCGGGGATCGGTGACCCCGGCTGGAGGGACTCAGGGTACAGTATGACACATTATTCTAAATATTTAGTCAGTGCCCTCCAACTCTGAACAGGAGGAGGGTATGAGCGAGGAATGGGTGTTAAACCGATTGGGGGGGGGGGGGGGGGGGGGGGGGGGGGGGGGGGGTTCTACAAACTGTTGATTATCAGTCGCTATGAGGTAACTGGTGACCTTGGAAAGAGAGTTCTGTGGTACAGTAAATCTCAGTTCTAAACATATTTTTACGGCCACTTTCCAAGCATCGCAAACACCATAGCTGCCCAGAAAGTGACTGAGCGCTTCAGCTCTAATGGGTAAAAGCCCTCAAAAATGCCTTGTGTGCATTGGGAGGATGCACTTATCAGGAGTTTAGTGGGAAGTTTACAACCACCATTGTAAATGAGTCCTTACAAATGGCACTTATGTAGATCCCTATACAGCACGAACTTCCTGAACAAAGACTTTCATGACAATCATATCAAGGATAAAAAATAAAAAAAAAAGACTAAAGCCCCCCCCCCCCATACACAATCCTACCATACAATTTCTGTACAATCAACTTTTCTTCTACCAAAACCATGTAATATGAGGACCTTTGTAAACTATCCAATCACTATGTATTGTATCAGGGAGGACCCTGCACTACATAGTTGTTGGTAGATCTAATGGAAATTGTATGGAGTGATCTAAAGGTTTATGTGGGGCATTAGGCTGACGTCACCATGCTGCACTCAAGCTTCCTCGATTGAACAGAGAATCGATGCGTAGCACCCTCGGCCCTGATTCGCATAGCCATCAATTGTACTCGAATCAATTCAAAAAATCGACACGTGTATGGCCACCTAAAGCTGGGCATAGATGGGCAGATTCCTGCCTGATTCGACAGCCGATCTGCCGTCGTGCGCATTACTGCAATCGATCGACGGTCAGGTCGGCAGAGAATCAGGTGCACCCCCTGGTCATAATGACCAAGAATCTGCCGCATGTCAGATCCCACATGATCCGACATGCCGGTAAATTCAGAGCCGATCCCATTAGTAATGGCCTGCACACAAAGGGTGCCCAGCCGATTCTCTGCACTAGTGGCTGTACGTGATGACACACCCAGTCGGTTGGCTGGGCAGTCGATGGGAAAACGACCCGTCTATGTCTCCCAGCTTAATTTAATAAAGATTATAGTGATGAAATGGGTATTAAGCTTAGTAAACACTCCAACAATTTCTAGTGATCTGTCCAGTTGGACTATGTCTATTTTCTATGGAGGAGGACAATCAGGAGGCAACTTACCTTACTGGCCACCTTCTAAAAAAAATTTTGTGATATTTTTGTCACCAGGCAAAATAAAACAACAGAAATGAACATTGTCCTTCTATGTACCGTTTTTATTGTCCGGTTTTAAGTCTTGTGAGTGATGCAGAAGGAAGTTGTTTTGCGGAGCGGGGTTATACTTTAAGTTTTTCTTTGCCGTAGCACTGACAGTTCTTGCTGCATACAGATATGTATATAAATCATAGGATTATAATCACCTAAACAGGATTATCTTCTGGTATGGCCTCCCCCAGCTCTCTGGTAAGGGCCCAATTGATTGGATTTTCCCCTCCGATCCACCTCGGTCTAATAAGCTTTTGCGGATAATCGCTCTTGCACGGCCTCCCGCCATTCACTGTCCCTGACTGGTGGTAAATGGATAGGAAATATTACTTATTCAGATGTTTACAGAAGCCTTTGACATCCGATAGTCGCTCACTGCCAGCCCATTGTGTATTATTCATTGCAATAATTTCGGGCGATTGTTATAAAGTATATGAGTGCCAGGCAGAGAAAAGCCGCACGCTGGGTTCAGCCGCTCCCATGGCCTCACGGCACTGAAATATTGGCATCCGCAGCCATAAATCTCAATTTACAAGTGTGACTGGAGCAGGGGGAGTTATGGGTACACTAATGATTACTTCTCTGTCTTATTTTTCATGTTGCAGCAGAATAATACAGAACCGTGGCAGCGCAGGCCGAGCAGAGGTGACTGTTCTGCTTTGATTTTATGGGGTAATTTAACCCTTCACAAGTGGCCGAAATGGCTTGGTTTTTGTGTTTTTTTCCATTTCTTTCATTTGATTTTAGAGAAAAAAAATTCGACCTGTGATCCCATTAGATAGATTTTTAAGTACTTCCCTTTCCTGGGATGCCCAGAATGTGTGGAGGGGTTGTCACAGGAACAGAAAAAGTAAAAACAACTGCATAATCATTTCCTTTAATTTACCCCTCCTGACAGGAAGTGAGGATAAATCTCTTGCCCCCAAACTTGTGTGGTGCATAGCCATTGGTGGATCAATAAATAAGCATTAACATGTCAGTGCTAACATTTGAGGCTTTCATTAAATAAAGGGATTGTCTCAAAGTGGTCCTTGTTTAGTAAAGTGAGCGTGAATTGAATTCGCTACCAGTGGATGGGTAATTTACGGAGATAATGCACCCAACATCACTTCCGGTCGTTCGCAAGCATTACTTTCGGGACCGCAAAGGAGAAGAACAATGGGCAAAAAGGTCCCACCATCTGTAATGCATGCCTTACATGATGTCCACTGATGATGGGTCCTTGGCTGACTCAGGGAGGCCTTGGAACCATAGCCTTACAGAGGTTGCTCCTAATCTTTGCACATTACCAGCATATAGTATATAGTAACTTGCTGGTTGATATGGGTTCAAATACCTATTTCCTTGAATAACCATCTATCTCTGACTATTCTGCATTGGGTTTCAGAGGATTTTTTTGTTCTGTCTCTCAAGCTACAATGAACCTCTTATAACAATTCTAGACTGGTAATTTCTTTGTCAAAGGGCAAACATACAAAATCAACTTAAAATACTTATTTCATTCACTGTATATATGCCGTCCCAAACCTATAGTTTCCACTTGTCATTGCTCACTTACATTGATCTGACATAGAGACTGCCAGCTGAGCTTTCTGCTTCCCTCCGCTCTCTGTAAGGTGAAAGTAGTAATTCCGAACTGGACTTGGGCTGTTGAAATGTAAACAGCAGCGCCATCTTGTAGACATTTTTTCCAAGAAATGGAAGAATTTCATTTTGAACATTCCACTATCTGACTTTGTGAGTTTATGACAAAGCCCCTGAAAATGGTATCGTCTCCACAATTGCAGCAGGTATAAAGAAGGGTTGTGTGCATGTAAACTTGGACGGGGGAGAAGTTACCGCAGTATGAAACGTGTGGGAAAATTGGGAAACATTGCTGTAAACAATCGATAACTTGTTAATGGTGGGATGTTAATGTACTAAATTTATGGTGGGTTTGGGAAAGGCTGCACCTGGATCTGTTGTTCATCTGCACACACATCGCACCTGCAGTTCAGGACAAATTTAAAGCATGCATTACACTCACTGGCCACTTTATACGTCACACCTTCCTAGTACCGGGTTGGACCCCCTTGTGCCCTTATTCTTCCTGGCATAGATTCAACAAGGTACTGGAAACATTCCACAGAGACATTGCTCCATATTGACATGATGGCATCACGCAGTTGCTGCAGATTTGTCAGCTGCACATCCATGATGCGAATCTCCCGTTCCACCACATCCCAAAGGTGCTCTATTGGATTGAGATCTGGTGACTGTGAAGGCAATTTGAGTACAGTGAACTCCTTTTCAAGAAACCAGTCTGAGATGATTCTAAGATTATTGGAGCTTTATGAAATGGTCTATTATCCTGCTGGAAGTAGCCATCAGAAGATGTGTACACTGTGGTCATAAAGGGATGGACATGGTCAGCAAAAATAGTCGGGTAGGCTGTGGCGTTGCAACCATGATCAATTACTACTAAGGAGCCCAAAATGTACCAAGAAAATGTCCCTCGCACCATTACACCACCACCACCCTGAACCATTGATACAAGGCAGGATGGATCTATGCTTTCATGTTGTTGATGCCAAATTCTGACCCTACCATCCGAATGTCGCAGCAGAAATCAAGACTCGTCAGACCAGGCAACATTTTTCCAATCCTTTATTGTCCAATTTCGGTGAGCCTGTGCGAATTGTAGCCTCAGTGTCCTGTTCTTAGCTCTCAGGAGTGGCACCCGGTGTGGTCAGCTGCTGCTGTAGCCCATCTGCCTAAAGGTTTGACGTGTTGTGCGTTCAGAGATGCATACCTTGGTTGTAATGAGTGGTTTATTGAGTTACTGTTGCCTTTCTTTCAGCTCAAACCACTCTGGCCATTCTCCTCTGTCATCAACAAGGCATTTGAACCCACAGAACCGCCGCTCACTGGATCTTTTCTCTTTTTCGGACCATTCTCTGTAAACCCTAGAGATGGTTGTGCGTGGCAATCCCAGAAGATCAGCAGTTTCTGAAATACTCAGACCAGCCCGTCTGGCACAACCATGCCTATTTCAAAGTCACTTAAATCACCTTTCTTCCCCATTCTGAAGCTCGTTTTTAACTGCAGCGGTTCGTCTTGCCAACATGCCTAAATGCATTGAGTTGCCACCATGTATTTGGCTGATCAGTAATTTGCATCAACGAGCAGTTAGACAGATGTGCCTAATAAAGTGGCCGGTGAGTGTATTTAAACACAACCCTTCATATGTGTTAAAGTGTGCTTCTTCATGGCAGCCCATTTTACCTGCTGTTGTGTGTTATTTGGCAGCAATATTAGTAGCATGTGATGATGCCTGGGTGTTTAGATTCTATGTGTGAATAGATGTGAATGAGGAAACGTTTTTGGTACTACAACCAAGATCCAAGCCTGGTGAAATGACCCGAAGATAGTCAGTTAGTCCTTCCTGCATCTCTGTGTCGGGCCGTGTATATGAGGTTGTGATCAGAGTGGTTTTGTAGAAGAAAGTTTTCAGGTCACCAACTAGATTGTGTGACATGACTGGAGCTGAAGACGGCTTCCTCGACAAATGGTTGTTTTGCAGACAGGAGTAATGACAGATCTGCAGCTAGGACATAGTCATTAAGTCAGTATTGTGCCTCTGACCTACAAGCGATGAAGTGATAGATGCAAGTAATTTGAAAGGCAAAGCTGCCATGAGGCTTGGCCTGTGAGTGAGGCATACACATCAACCGTGTATAAATAATGCAGATCACACAACTCAACAACAAAATTAACCCATTTCTACTAAACCAGTACTGCACCATCACTCTTTCGTCTCCATCTTAGAGACAGCAGGTACCATGTTTTTCCGTGATGTGGGACCATTCAGACCAAACTTGACTTTAATTACTCTGTTTCTCTGATGATAAGACACTGTCTTATATTTTTTAAAAAGCCAAAATATGCCCTAGGTCTTATTTTCAGGGGGATGTCTTATTCTGATATCTCTGTGCCATTCAGTATCCCCTTTGATCACTCTGTGCCAAACATTGTCCCCTTCTGATCACTCTGTGCCAAACATTGCCCCCTTCTGATCACTCTGTGCCAAACACTGTCCCCTTTGATCACTCTGTGCCATTCATTGTCCCCTTCACTGACTCACTTTTTTTGGGTTCTACCGGTAACAGACTCCATTACGGCAGGGATCAGCAGCTTGCTTGTCCTTCCTGCACTTCAGCCATGGAGCCACTTGGAAGCACACAGTTAAGGCCCCCATACACGTGTCGGATTCCCACCGGATTCCGGCACGATCGATTCCGGGGGCGTGCACGCGAAACGATCGTGCCGGAATCGCATGCAGCCCACCTTGTCCGATCGATCAGGTCCGATCGTTCAGGGGCCCAGAATCGGATCCGACAGAGAACCAACATGTTGGTCTTTCTGATCCGATTCTGCACAGATCAGGGGGAGTTGCCATTTGTGAGGTGGACAATCGGACACGGAATCGTCCCGGAATCCGTTGGACAAGGTGGTATGCAGCGATGGATACTCTTAATTGGCCGATTGATCACACCTGCGATTCCCGGCAGAATCGCCAGAATCGATCGGATGGGTGTTCGGCCATGGCCATGGAATCCGACACGTGTATGGCTAGCTGGGGCAGGTATCGGTGGGTGGCTTATTTGCGGGGTGGGGGGGGCTTATTTTAACGTTTTGTGCAAAAATCGTGGGGTGGCTTTTTTGATGGGGATGGCTTATCATAGGGGAAACAGGGTAGTGTCTTCTCAATTGTGTTATTAAAGGTATTAACCTTTATGTGTATTGCATGCTGTGTTCCACAATGACCATACACGTTGTCAATTCTCATTGTGTCCTTAGGAAACATTTCTATTTTGTTGTTTGACATCTAATATCAGTGTCCCTATTTCTTCTTAGCAGTATATGACAATTCTTACATTTAGGGATTCGGTTACTACACACCTGCAGTAACCAACATTGACACATAGTTATCAGTTGGAAAGGCTGGATACTTCAAGGCCCAGTACAAGTGTAATGAAAGCGTGGTTACAAAGGAAGTTTTATCAAGAACGGCATTTCTTAAATCTTGCAGAGTATAGCTAGCTATAATGAGCACGCTTTTTGACACTTTAAACATGACATCGTTATCTGTACTTCTGTATTCAATTTCATATACAATGTTTGCATATGAGAGTTCCTGGGTCCCTGTCTGATTCACCTGTTTTCTATGTAAGTATGAATTATGGAGATGCTACATTGGCTTATACTCAAATGGCACTGAAAAGGGCAGATCCAGAAGAAAGTAACACTGATTTTCTCATTTCTTTAAGTTGGATCACATATCTAGAGTGTGCATGTTGTTAAAATATTGTTAGTCAAAGAAGGACTGTTAAAAACCTCACTTTGTCTTTCCATATGTGCATATCCACCTTGTACCATGGATCCTCATCTATAGGACCTGACTTAAAACATTGACATCTATTTTATTGGTCCAAAGATTAAAGCAGGGTACAGATGTCCAGATATGGGCGGATAGATGTCCAGATATGGGCGGATCGATGGCCACTTTTAGTGCCGTGCATGCTCATGACCATCTATCTAGCCCATATACAACTCTGTAATCATTACTCTGCAAATCGCAGTGCAAGGTTTTCCACTTCTGACTCTGATCTCTATTACTACAATTTGTGACTGTGTGTTTCTCCTGTCTCTAAAGGGAGTCATGTTAATCCTTGTATGATTCGGGTCATTGTTTGACACAATCAACAGAAACACATATTGAAATTCCTGGGACACTTAAGCAGGTAACACACTCATAGATACGGGCCAAATCAATGGCTGCTTCAAGAGCCATGTGCGCTCACGGCCATCTATCTGCATGCCACGATCGAGCGTACAACAATGTGTGTATGGCCACTTTTAGATATTTGACTTGCAGCTAATTGTTGCCATTGGTGGATCATATTGAGGGCCAAGCCACTGTCTTTTTTATGTTTTTTTTTTTTTTAAAGAAGGTTACTAGTAACGGCACCCTCAGTGTTAACAAGAATAACGTCTTCACCGTTTGCAGCATCTCATGGCTCAGATGTTGTATTCAACTCTACAGCCTGCAAAGGAGTCTGAATGGATCCCTGTAAGTGATAATTTCAGTGGCAGAAAAGGTCGAGAGATGGAGACCCCACAGACTGACAGACCCTCCATTACTCAGAGATTTGCTGTCGCCCAGCAGGATCCAGCAAGAAGTGTCAGAAAGATTTACACACAAAGACCACGCTTTAGCCGCGCACGCTGGGCGATACTTATTAGTGACACGCAAACAAACCTGACAAATGACACCTTGTTTTCCTCTAACCGCTTCAGCGATATCTAAATGACTTGAATTCCTCTGAACGGCCCTGAAGTTCTTTTCTGCTGCGATCAAATATTAACGAAGTTTGTTCAGGGGAGCCGCCATGACGGGAGAAGGACTTTGGTATTCAATGAAATTACTGTTACTCAACGACGTCCATTTGTTAAAGTGTGTAATGTGCGTTCTGATTGATGGTGGAGATTCGAGGCAGGCCTGGTGAAGAAAAGGCATTTTTGTAATGAGGAAATATTCCACATAGATGGTGCCACTTGATCGGTAATGCTGGAGATATTTTTAAACAACCGTTGCAGTAATTTAGCCTGGGTGGCATTAATTTAGTAGCGGAGTTCTGTTGTACATGGTGTACATGGTGTACAGTAAACGCAGTCCCAGACAAATGTCTAAAATTAAGCTGAAATTCATTTATTTGTAAAGTTTTTCAACTATTTAAGTTTACACAGAATGTATTCACTTCCAAAGAGTTGGTATGCCGTGTTGTGCCACCTAAGCAGACTTAGGGGGGATTTCCACAGCGCTGTGTGATCTTTCGGTATCCCTGCGTTAAGCGCAGTGCTTGGCGGGGGTTTCCAACGGATCACATACGCTATAGCTGCCCGGCGGATTTTCTGTTCAGACATCTGCTGATGCAGGGGTTAATGTACTGAACTACATTAACCCCTGCTCAGCGCCTTGAGAACACAGCATCTGCCGAGCAGGTAAAGTGTATGTGCTCTGTCGGGACCCCTTGCCAAGCACTGTGCTTAACATAGGGGTCCAGACGGATGTGGAGACACAGCCTTAAGGCCCCCAAACATGGAGCAATTTTGATTAGTTGATCTGATTAGTTGTTCTTCGATCAGATGCGCATCAAACTTAAAAACCCTTCTAGTGGGATCCCTCGATCCTGCTCGAAGATAGGTTGATCGGACCAGGAATGGACATATCTGTAAATTTCGGTAGATCGCCTTTACCAGGGTCTTCATCCAAAGTATCAAATGGGAATCAATGTTCAAAGTGGTACACAACGATTCACCATTCCAGCGACCTGGGATAGGGCACAGCGTGATGACTTCACGATGACGTCACCGCACAGCGAGCGCAGGTCGATTGAACGGTAATTGTATGACCACAATGTAATATGCTTATTTTTACAAACTGTTTTAGATCTACTGTCGCGTCTAGAAATGCAAATCCCTACCTTATGGGATGGGTGTTAGGGCTGAGCTTGGCTTGGTATGCTATTGGATTGAAGTTGATAATTATATGATTTTAAATAAAGGTAGGAATACACGGGTCAATTTTTTACTGATTTTTGCACAGTTGAGCGCCATGCGCGCTCACGGCACTGAGCTGTGCAGAAATCTAGGAAAAATTTACCAGTGTATGCTGTTTTCTGAGCGAGATCAATAGATCTCCCTCGGCCAAACAGGTAACCAACATGTTGGTAAACCTTGTTCGATATTCTACCCTTTGAATAGGGAACTGGGCTGGCTCCCAATATCAGGGAAGCCGGGCAGTAGCGTGATGATGTCATCACACTACTGCCGAGATCTGTCTGTCGGCTCAAAAATAGAGCCGTTGTATTCCAGCCCCTCACGACGGGGTAGTTTGGGGCTGTTAGATAGCCAAAAGAATGTAGCCGTGCCAACATGCGGGAAGGCGGTCAATGTTGCTAAGTAATACAGCGGAACGAAGCGGCCTTGTTCCGATTAATACTCTGATCAGGACATGTGGATCCATGAGTGTATGATTACATCTGTTTTCCCCAAAAATAAGGCATCCTCCAAAATAGGCACCCTTAACATAGAAATTCCTTATCATTTGTTGACCTTATGAGGAAAATAAGGCACCCCCCCGAAAATTAGGCCCACCAAAGATACGAGAGTGGACTGTAACTCTTGCAAAGGGAAGGGATCGACGGCGCGTGGCGTAAGAGGCAATACGAAAATGAACACAGGAGGATCAGAAGGGGTACTACAATGGTAATCCCCACCCCCTCTGAGTCTCCTGTGACATTTTGATTCCCCCCTCTGATCCCCCTGTGTCATTTTAAAGTGATCCCCCCCCCACCCCCTAATACCCCAGTTCCAATCTCTTCATGAAAAAAAAGACATCCCCCCGAAAAATAAAGAATAGAGCATTTGGAACAAAATAATATAAGACACTGTCTTATTTTGGGGAAAAACGCAGTATAGTACAAGACTAACCAAACAAGGTATATTTGTCTGATCCCCAAACACCATCAGATTTTAGTTCACTGCAGTGATCGACGATGTTGGTGGTTGATCATTTATTTATACCTATGCCATGTTTTGGTGCGGTGCGGGTGGAATGGTACAAAGTGATGGTCGGACTCTCCTGGTCATGGACACAGTCTGGAGACTCTTCATTGGAGGGGCTTTGTGTAGACATCCTCTGTGGTACAGGTACTCGCCCTGGCAGCCTTCTGCAAGGACAGAGATGTCATTAATGTCAGACAAGATGCCATGAAAACATGGCAGCCCAGGCCATCTCTTTCTCACTCTCTAATCGCAGCATCCTGCTGACATTGAATAAAATTGCCTGTTCGGAGTACAAGCGCTTTGCCTGATGTTCCCGGGGCCGTGGTGGGGGGGGGGCAATGCTATCACATCCAGTCTATCTTATCAGAGGGGTAATTTGATGATAACAAATAATCCTTTGCTGGAAAGGAAACATGTGTATCCAACTAGAGATTGGATGTAGGTGGATTGTACCCCGGGGCGGGCGTTGCCACATGCTGCCAAATGTCCTTCTGTTTGACATACAACAAGGAGTGAAACGCTTCAGATCCAAAGCTGCATGTGTTAACCCTTCACATACAGAGCTGTGCGCTATACCTCTGCACATTCAATGCGGAAAGTTTTCTGACCATAAAGGATATCTAAATGAAACAACAAGATTTAATTAAGTACATCTTGCAAGTCCTTAGATGTGGGGATTTGATTATTTGATAGTTCTTTTTATTTAATTTTATGCACTGGTGATCCTGCCAGTAATATGCTTCCTGCCATAGGGTGACTGCTTCTTCTCTGTAGGTATTAAGTGTGATTTTGTGTTTTACCCTGGTACAGGAAGTATGTTACATCCAGGATAAATACGAAAAAACGAATGTAACCACCACATTTAAGGGCCAGTAGTCTAAGTAAATGTTTATCCTGGGGCGATCTCTCTTATCCTGAGTTTATGCGCTAACATACAAGTCTTTGCGGGTTTACCTGGTGAAAAAAAAATAATGTTGAAGATGGCTTATTAATGACTTATACATAAAAAAATACCCTAAGCTGTAATAAGTGGTATATACCCCCCCCCCCAGTAAGAGCAGGCCTTATTCTACCCACTCACATACACAGAGCTGGAGCACTGTATAATCAGCCAGTCTGGCAGATTTTAGCTAGGAACACACAGGTAGATCTGTAAAAAGATTTGAGTACAATTGAGCAACGTGCGCGGTGACGGTGCTTGATTGTACTCTAAGCTGTTTACAAATCTACCCGTGTGTGCCTTTGAGCGGGTTCAATAGAGCCCGTTCGAAGAAACTCGATTGAATGGGGTTCCAACATGTTGGAAAACCCCGTTCAATCTCCATTACTTTGAATAGAGACATGAGTCTGCATTCAAAGTATTGGAGCAGCTGCTGCAGCCTGGGCCCGCTGTCAGTGTGAAGGGGCAGAGCCAACACTTATCTCTCTCTGAAGCTGTGAGGCTAGCTGCTTTTCTCCCCATTTCGCAGCCCGTGTTGTGATTCACACATGCTGCGAGCTGGGGAGAACGGGTCCCCATTGAATGGAAATCAATGTGCCCATGTGGTGTACATTGATTTCCGCTCAATTGATCCCCGGTCAATTACCGCGTGGTGATGTCACCACGCTGTGATTGATCGGGGGTCGATTGCAAGGGAATCTACCCGTGTGTGTCTAGCTTTACACAGTGTATAGGAAAGATCCCCACAGGTGGATCTCTTCTACTGCTCTGTGCTTTCAGTATGTGAGCTGCGCAGCTTAAGTCCAACTCACAGTGGCAGGAGCAGATAGGAGCTGGTTGTGTGTGAGCTTGGCTCAATCTGCCCAGCTCACATGCAGAAGATCTGTGTCGGAAGCAGCTTTCCTGCCTTCTTAACTCCTGCTCTGCGGGTCAAAGAATAGAGCTCCGGCCAGTGGGTAAAACCAGGAGTATTTTTCGGGCATCAGTAGCTCCGCTGTATGCGATGCCTCTTATGCAATGTAGCCTCTAATGGTCCAAAATACTATAAATTGCGCCTTAGGCTAAAAATATTTCTAGTACAGTTTCCATAGGAAAGGTCACCTGCAGGAGAGTTCATGGAGCAGCACCTGAGCTCCTGCAGGAGACCTTCATGCCATCCATAAATATTATGGGTGAAAGAGCATCACATTGGTAATCTCTCCCAGAAAAGGTGGAAAACATTCTTCTTTTAACAGAGAGAAACTTTCACACGTCCCTAATTTCATCTTTACATCTAAAATTCTGTGCCTTTCTTGTTGAGAAGTTTGAACAAATATGAGCTAAAAACAAAGCCTCCTGACAGCGGTGATCTGTACCTGCGAGGAGATATGAGGAATCGCTATCCCCCACATATTTGATTAAAAGAAAACCCCTTTATAGTGTCACCTTCTCTAAATGTCTGCGTTTTAATACATTTTGGTGGAATATTTCTGTCTAATGTATTTTCTACAGTTGAACGGCACTTTTATCCTGAATTGTTCGCTGTTTGATGGGCGACCTTCTTGCTCTGTGTTCAGGTTATTGCAGATCTTTTCATTATTCTACAATCAGAAATCAGTAATTCTTCCTTCTGGAAGAAATGATTGTTATTTTTAGGTATTTTTCTGCAGTTTTCATTTTGTACCTTTATCTTATCACATATTAAATGTCTGTAGCAGACACTATTGCAGTAAATGCGTCTGCAGCGGCCAGATGAGTGCAATTAATGTTCTGAAGGAACAGGGTAGAACGGCCTTTCCAATTCCAGCTCACCCTCATCTGCAAACGATTTGGGGCCGGGATGGAATCTGTACATGAAGGGGCTTGTATACAAATGGCTTGATGTCACCACTGGTCCTTAGATGACATTTATTTGTCTAACCCTAACAAGATTCCATTTAATGAACAATCCTCTTTATAAATATTATAGGAACTCTTATCATCTTAAATGGACTGTCATCCTATTAAAGTTCTATTGAAGTGCCATATTTACATACATGTCTCAGGGAATCCATACTGTGTGATGAGTAGTAAGCTAGGCATACAGGGCTCAATTTTACCGTTTGATCAACCTAAAATGATTAAAGTTTAGATCAATTGGATTTAAATCGTATATGGCACACATGGTGCGATCAGCGAAAATTGTTCCATACCGATCAAAACAACAAAAAGTGATCAGACACGTTGAAATGTTTTTGCCAATTGTACAGCGATCTAACTAAAATCGTAGCATTGTGTTTGTTAGTCGGGGCAATTGTATTCGATGTCAAATTTATATATGACTCACTGTGTTTAGTAATCAAAACTAAAATCAGCAATTTTGGTCGTATTCTGATCGAACCTTCCATGTGGATTTACTTTGAATTCGCTTACGATCTAAAATCGAATCGGAAATCGATCGTACTTAAATTTGAACCGTGTATGCCTAGCTTTAGATGTTGTTTTTTCATCCCTTGTCTACCTGATCTGGCAGATTTGCTACAAGGTATAAAAATGGTCAGCACAAGTAGGATATTTTCTTGTCATTGTTGGCCATTGCACTTAGCATTAGGACCATATACTCGAGTATAAAGGTGCCCATAAAGGGTGCTCGATCGATGACTCATTCGAGAACAGTGTAGTGACGTCTCAATTGGTTGGAAATCAAGGAGCACCACTTTAGGTGCCCGATTCAACGTCAATCCTTTGGTCCCCATCCAAAGGAAACATGAAGATGTGATGGGACATGCGCACATCGTGGGTACGCACACATTAAAAATGCATGGCAAACGTGCAACCACTACAACTTTCTAGATAAAACTGTTAATATTGGGATACATGTTATAAACTATTTTAAAATCTTGATCCAGGTCATCACTTTTAACTTTGTCCACTGCACTTAATTTAATAGTCACTCTGACTATCTAGGAGCCCTGACCTTCCATACAGGAGAGCTTTTCTATACCCTTACATCACAATATATGCAATATATATCAGAGCACCGGGTAAAGAGAACTCACAGGAGAGTCATATGTATAGTACATATCGCAGGTAGCACATGGAAGTATCCAGTGCCAGGTACACATTGGTAGGTCTTGTGCAGAGAATGGACAGTAGAGTCAGATGCAAAATACACAAGAGAGAGTCTTTTACAGAGTACACATAGCAGAGTCAGGTTCCCTGTACACTTAGGAGAGTTAAGCAATGTGTTGGTAAATCCCAGGGTCCCCCATTCAAATTATTGAACAGGATTGATTGCGCAAAGTGGTGTGCTTCGATTCACCGTTTGATAGACAAACGCTCATCGATCGAGTGGGTATCAGCCTGTGTTTCGGGGACCCCAGGGTCAGAGAACTCTCAAGATTCCGATGCAGGGACTGTCCAGTATTGTATAAACATCTGCACCCCCACTAGATGGTCTCTTAATTTAGTCCACAGCCACCACATTGAGAGGAACTATTGCAATGACTATAGCCAACTTAAAGGCCCTGACAAGGGACAATTTTATGACTCCATAGATTGTTGTGAGATTGCTGCTATGATGGACACGTTGTTTTATAAAGTGCCTGGACTTCTTCATCCTAATGCTTTAATAAAGATCACATTTCTTCAAGTTGTGTGATGTGTGTAGGGACTGTGACACTTGAAGGTACTTTATGTGGTCATGTAACAAGTACTTGGGTGTCCCTGGGTGACATTCCCATTATTAATATATTTTACACTTCTGTAGTGAGGGAGACTTTGGTGGGGAGATAATCTTTGTCCTCTGTCATCTGTATCGAAAAACAAAGAGTGATGTTGCCCGTTCCATTATTGGCCAGCAATTTATCACTGTTCCTGGTGACAATGACCCTATCACCCAGCATGTGTCTTAAGCCACCCAGCACCACACGAGTCACACATAACCTAATGTTGTCCCTTTAAAGATCATCCACTGCTAAATTGAGGAGCTGCTGTTCCATGAGGATGGCCATAATACGATGGTGCTTGTTATTGATCGCCGTAACCTCATAAGACGGTGCTCACATAGAGTGATCAATACAGATGCCCTCTGGAAATATGGAATAGGGTGTCCCGCCACTGTTACCCGTACAGGGCTCCGTGTCCTCTTTTCTGCCGGCTGATAGGGGCCGGAGGTCAGGAATTGCAGAATTGAAATCCGTGCCTGCTTCCACCAGTGTCAGTTATATGGAAGAGCGGCAGTGTATCACTCTACCTACAAACTCATTCATTTACTTGACATGGACTTACTTGTAAGGGCAACAAGAGATCAAAGACAGAAATAAACCCCCTTTAACCCTCTTCTCCTTTACAGTCAGTGTGGCTGCAGAGAACGTCCCTTCACTGAACTCATGCCGGTTGTTGGAGATGCAAACATTGCCGTTTACTGTAGTCTAATTTATCTGTGCGTGCAATAGCTGTGTCATTCTGCACATATGTAAATTAATATCAATGGTATCCCGACACAAGAACTTTGGTAGAACTTTATTTTGTTCACACAGTGTTTAGACCAGGGGTCAGCAGTCTTTGCAGAGACATTTGCCTACTAATGAAAAATATTGTCACATTGCTCATGCTTTGTTATGTGTTACCATGCAATGGTAGGAGAGCGGCTGCAGTCAGTGATCTTGGCTGCTGGCATGCTTTCTCTTTCTAACAGGATGCATGCGCTGGTGGGAGGACGGAGGTTTGTGGGAGCCGCAACAAGGAGGCTGAAGAACCGCATGCGGCTCCGGATACCCATGTTGCTGACCCCTGGTGTGGACAATTAGAAAAGATCCTGTTTGACATTTAAGGCCTGGGGGCCATAGTTCATATTTATGACATATCTATGGGATAGTTCACATCCATGAAATATTCATACATATTCCAATCAGCAAAAATATTTAGGCAGCTGGGAATTGTTTTCTAAAAGGCATTTGTATTTTTTTTCCCAATACATTTAATACATTACGGCAGGTCATACACAGGCAAATTTTTTGTTTAATCAGCGTAAAAAATAAATTAAGACGATCAATAGAGAAGCATAAAATTGAAAGAGCTGAGATTATTCAGGAAAATTTCAGTTGATCGTAGAAGTACCTGATGTGTTTCAAACTATCTGTATCCAATAGAATTTTGGGACATAGGCAAAGAACTTTGCAAAGGAATGAAGGACTTGTTAAGGATTGCATTGATTGCTATGTTTACAACTGTAATATAACTATATTCTTCTAATAAGGAAAACTATTGCAAGTTTAACTATTTTAATTAAATAAAATTTTAATTAAAAACAATTAAGCAGTGTTAAATTCCATGGAACAATTTAAAATGACAACTGTAGTAGAGCAGAATCTAACAAAAAAAACAAAAACTCCCTTGTTGCCTGTCCCCTCTTCTCTGTGATAACACCACTCCATGGTGGGGAGAAAGCCCGACATCTGTCAGAGCAATGACCTCTGGGACAATACCCCTTTATAGAAAAATAGGAGACATTTTTCCTTTGAAAACCATTTTATAGCGCCACCAATGACCAATCACAGTATTGCAGTGAATTAACCCCGGAAGCCCGGCAGATGGAGCCTCTCATATGATTCTAGGGAACACCAAGTAAGTATGTATTTTTTTAAGAATTGTGGAGCTAGTATCGTGCCAGCTCAAAGGTTAGTCAAAGTTTAATTTCATATACAGTGTATATCTTTTTTATTTTGGATATACATTGACTTTAGGAAGGCATACAGGATTGTTTTGTCTAAATTCAAACACCCAAAGAAGAGCGGAAACATATGCAGTGATCTTATGATCGATTAACATAGATTGACTGTGTATATTTAAATTACAAAAGTTGATCAAAAAGAAAATCAATTGAGCAAATGTTAATTTGTATGGACTGCTTTAGATTGTCCTGGTATGATTTTTTCCTGTAGTGGGGTGAAATAAAAGGGGCATATGCCATTTCCCAAACATTCACTGTAGGTGAATCGTCCAGGTGCGTGAGTTATAAATGACAGTGATTGATTCACTGACTGTAAATCTTTAGGGAGAATCACATTTACTGCTTTACAAATAGACCCCAAAGTGTCCATACTTCAAAATGTCCCCCCAGGCTGTGACAATTTGCTGATTAATGCAGCCTCAGGAATGTGAATTTAGTTATGGTTTTATAATTGGTATCCAAAACATCATCTCCTCAAGCCTTTTCTATTTATTTTGAAGAACGTGGTCCAACCATTGGACGGCTTTTAAATTGTATTTTACTTTCCTAATGGTCGTATATTATCAGTGATAATGTTTTACATATGTAATGGCATGCATGGCTCCTTCTGTTAATTGGTATCTAAAGATTAATGATGAGACAGAAGATCAGGATGAAAAATGAAATTGTTTGTATTGGAGGTGGATGAGCAGGTGGGCAATAAAAAAAAGTGGTCAACCTGCAGGGTTCCGTGATGGGAATGCCCACTGACAGATAGAACCAACCAATCACTGGCACGTCTTATCATTCAGTACACTTTTTTTTGTAGCTGCGAAAGTTTTATTATAATGTGCTACTGTGGTGGGGATACTACAGTACCAGTGGACCCTCGACTTATTAACTTAATTCGTTCTAAAGGGTTGGTTGTAAGTCAAGTTGGTTGTAAGTGGAAACTATTTTCCCCATAACAAATTATGGAAATGGCAATAATCCGTTCAGGACCACCCAAATTATATATATAATCGCTATAATATGCGGCCATCGCTGTTTTGGAGCGGGGCCAATTAATCCCGCTGGAAAACAGCCATATTGGACATGACCGTTAAATACAGCCGATCTCTGTTGCTTTGCATGGAAACCGCGGGGTCTCCATGCAAAGCATCGGCTGAGCTGGAGAGATAGTAGAGCTTTCTTCCCAGTTCGGGCGATATCTGACAGCAGCGTGATGATGTCATGACGCTGCTGCAGGGAACATCGGACAGCTCGAATATCGAGCCATCTGTACCCTGCTTCAGTGCTTAGCAGAGGGATGTGTAAACCCCCCTAAGGCTTTGTTTCCATTGTACGTCGGGAGCCCTCCGCTAAGCGTATACGCTAAGCAGGGGTCCCGACGTATCCCATAGACTCAGCCTGCCGGCGGATGGTCTGTTTAGACATCCGCCGGTGTACAGGCTGAACGTACTCGACTACGTTCAGCCTGACACCGGCGGATCGGGTCGGCGCAATGAAGACAGACCCGTCCCCGAGCAGGTAAGTCTATCTGCTACGTCGGGGACCCCCGCTAAGCGTGTACGCTTAGCGGAGGGCTCCCGACGTAATGGAAACAAGCCCTTAGTCAAAACTTCCATCTTAATTGAAAGCAAACATTTTGGTCTTATATGTATAAACATATATTGTTATTGTGTAACAATGGTGGGACATTAAAGTTGCTCAAAGATGGATATTCCTGATTTATTGATCTCTTTGGTACATGTGTATACAGTATACAAGATATATAACCTTGATAGTGTATGACAGGAGTGGGAATAATTTTAGGACAGTTAGGATTTCCTGTACTATTATATGATTGGCTGTCTGGAGTTCTGCTTTAACCGCCTTGTATTTCTCTCTGAGCCCTTTAATAGATGGACATTTGTCAGCTCCTGAAATGTATTTTACATTTAAATAGCTGTCGTTGATCATAATGAAAACTGCTGCTGCACTTCTCTCTCTGATAAATATATAGATATTGCATGAAGCGCCCCTCCCCAGCCCTCTGCCCATTGTTCGGGCGTCATCTCCTCTACAGACAGGCGTCAGAAAACTTGTGCTGCTAATGCGTTTGTCCGACAGCTCAGGCCGGAGATTACAGCGCCTTTATCACACAGGGAAACACGATAATAGTTTTCAGCAAATCCTTGCGCTGTCACAGATTAAAACGTCCCTGGGATGGGGCATTAGCGCACGTTTCAAGTCGTGCTTTCATTGCCTCTCACTTTCCTCCATCAGCTTGGCTGACAATTGTGCTGCAGCCAGGAAGATAGGAGGGAAAGTCAGTTTTAATCTGATGTGCCATTGCTTTTACTGCTGCTGATCTGTGTTGGAGTATCGATCGGCTGGCACTGCGCTCGTCAGCTTGTTTGTCGGTGGGAAGTGATGGTAGAAGAGACGTTTCGGAGAGGAGGGGGAATTGCTGTGATACGGCGGGGCCAGATACTCACTTTAAACTTGATACATACAATTGATCTGCTCACAAAGAGTTCAGCTTAGGCCGACATGACAGAAGTGCCGTAATCAAGCAGTTTAAATGGCCCTGACCTTCCACTTATATAAAAAAAATTTTTGCCAAATTTCCCGCCAGCCACAGTCATCCGTCCTAGTGTGTGTAGAGGGCTGGAGGGGGATAAATTGGATTGATTGTGTTCTCAAGTTATGTGCGGACTTCATTTCTATAGCGCTTTCACCTGTACACGGCACACTAACCAGTCCTTCTGCCTCCAGCCAATCATGTTCAGCAACACCTCTGATTTCATGTCTCTGACTCGTCGTGGTTATTGGAAGTGTAACCGCACCAATGTCACGCCGCTACTGAACTTTACACAGGTGGACAAACATTCCAAAACTCCATCACTTAAATACCAAATACTTTTTAACTGGTTTTATCAGGAATTTTTTAAGAATAACTCCTAATGATTCTGTTATGAAGGTTCTGGTTCCGGTTCTTCCAAGATGACAACACTTTCTTCCAGTCTCCCTTGATGAAAACGTATACACTATGCCAGTGATTCCCAAACCGAGGGTTGGCCCCCCTGGGGTGGTGCAGAGGTATTCTGGGGGGGGGGGCATGGCTAGGGGGGCAGCCGAGGTAGCATTTGGAGCCCTCTATGTCAGAATTGCGCTTCCACATAGTAAGAGGGGAGAGAGAGATCTGCAGAACTATTGGCTCTCCCTGCTGTCAGTTCTCTTCTCACTCTGGGGATTGCACACAGTCCACCCACCCTCCCCTACCACTGCCAGCCAAGACAAGCCTGAGTGATTGCCAAACAGGAAGACAACATGGGCAAACTAGCTGCAGACAGCAGGTAGAGTGCATGTACTGTGTGTGTCTCTGTGTGGGTTTGTTGAATGTTTCTGTATAATTGGTGTGTGTGTATATGATGCATGTCTTTGCATAATTGGTGTGAGTGAAAAAGGGAGTTGTATTTCAAATAAAAAATTCTGAGGGCCACACACTAGCGAAGCTGCAGCTGTGGTGCGTTTTTTTTTACCATAACGTGCTAGCGGTTAGCTTTAATAAATAAAATTTTTTGGGGAACCACTGCACTATGCAGACTTCAGGCCTTCATTGTTATCATCAGGGCATTATGAAGATTATCAAAAAGTAATCATGTGTGAAGTGCTTGGAAAAGATCGGTGGTACTAAGATGGAAAAAAGCGTTTTTTGTTATAAAAAAAATTACTAATAAGCAATTCTGAGATCAGCAATGTCACTGTTGTTTTTCCTCATATGGTAAACACAGGAGATTCTTCTTCATTATATATTTGCTCTGCTGTCATAACAGAACACCCACTTACAGGTAAAGTAATAAGTAGCTTTGATTATCTTGTTAATGTGGCACATGTCTAGGGATGGATGATGTACTGGAAAATGGTCCAGGGTAAGGATCTGAGCGGCCAAGTTTAGATTGCTAGCGGGGGTTGGTCAGCGTATCCCCAAAAATGTAGACCTTTTTGTAGCACCTACTAAAGAAAAAGAACTGTTGTGGACAGGGTCATGGTAGCCCAGGGCTGATTGATGTACACAGAGAGCATAGGCTAGCCCACCATTTTCAAACCTATAGAGCAGTTACTGGTGCACAAGCATGAGACCTGGACCATGGCGCAATGGAAAAAGGTGGCTCTTTCTCATCATTCTAAATGGGTGTCTGGCTGTCTGCATAATCTACCTAGGGATGCTGTATAGGAAGAAAGCGGGCCGATAGAGGCAGCTGATAGTATGATCCTCAAGGCATTGTTAAAAAGCCTTCAGTCCTTTTGACACATACAACTCAAAATGGTTACAGACCATTAACACCCCTTCATAACACCGTTATTTGCTTGAGGCTGTACCATTTTTGAGGAAACCAGCACAAAGAGTTAAAGTCTTTACACTATATGTACACATGCTAGACAGTTGTCGCCCCAAAGAAAAAATTTGTAATCATCATCTTGGGTGAATGGCCCGCATGCCATATCCGGCCCGTTAGTCTTTTAATCTGGCCCTTTGTCACCTTGGTGTCAAGTCGTTCTGTCTCCCATCCTCGCGTTCCCTGCAGTAAGTGGAGAGAATGCCTAAAGGAGGATTGTTATGGACTCTTTCTAGAGGCAGTAGTAATAGAATGTTTAAACTGTACTACCCAAAGCCTCTTTTTTAAATATATACATTTTTAAAAAATATTTTGTGCATTTTATAACTCCTGACAGTATGATTATTATTATATCATTATTATTATTATTATTATATAAGTGTATAAAAAGTTATCAATTTGCCATGGTAATCTCTTTGAATTACCCACCCAGGCAGGGATCAGACTTGGGACTGGACAGACCTTAAAGTTTCTTTGTCAAATTTAAAAACCCATGTGGGCCACGAGTCATAAAGTTTGCCCTCCCCTGGTCTCGCATGTGTACAAGGATAAAAATCAGTCATTCATGGTAGAACACCGCAGCATGCCACACAGTCGTCATCTCTTGTTGCTGGAAATGATCCTGAAAGACCTTTAGAGTATCTGTAGGCTGTGAAATCCATGTCCTGTTTATGAAGGCTTCACTTCTCTCTTACAGGTGCAAAGGTACTGTATATACTTGAATATAAGCCAACTGGTATATAAGCCAAGATACCTAATTTTAGAAAAAATTCTGGAAAACTGAATGACTTGACTGGAAGCCTAGGGGGGAAAGGCAGCAGCTAAGGCTCCGCAAATCTGCTTTTGTTGAGAGATGTTATGATGTAATTCAGCAGATTTGTAAGTTAATCACAAAGCCCCTGAACAAGGTATCATCACCAAAATTGCTGGAGATGTAGAGAAGGGTTGTGGGAACATTGTAGAGAAAAAAGTATTGCTCTAGCATATGAAGTTTTGCAGAAAATAAGTTCAAATTAGTTCATCTTTGACTTGATTTTAACCCTAATGTATGCAAAAACTGCATGGACTAGAGTAATAATTTTTCAAATGATCCCACATCCCTTCTCTACATCTCCAGCAAATTTGATGATGATAGCATGTTCGGAGGCTTTGCAACTCACAACTACAAAATTCCGGGAAATTCATTTCTTGACCCGAATATAAGCCGGATTAAATTTTTTTAGCACATTTCCGGGGCTGAAAATTTCTGCTTATATTTGAGTATATACGGTATATGCTAACATATTTCATATACCAGAGGGTACATTCAGGGATCTTGTGGGATCCATAACTCTGTGGGTCAGAGCTGTTTTGTTGGCACAAGGGGCACCCAAACAATATTTGGTGTACAGTTTTAATATTTTGACTTGCAAACACTTTCCTGACATCTGGCACACTAGAATGGAAGGAAGTCAGAACAGACACATAGATGTAATGGTTGCTAGGACTATATAATGATATTTTCCTGCTAGGGATATAATCAAGTACTTCTGGGTTTTATATGTGCTGGAAATGAAGAGTTGTTGATGTAGAGTTGGCCAAGAAAATATGTTGGGGCATTTTTATTTTGGCTCCCTCACCATCACCTTTATGCCAATCTTTTTTTATAGGGCTTATTAGTAAATAAACAACATTGTTGTTTGCCATGTTAGAAGTCTAGTTTTCTTCTTAATTTTAAGTTTAAGGCTATGTCCCCACTTGAGCAATCTCCCGCGATCCTAATCAGGGGCAATTGGTAGTGTTTTTGTCCGCGATTTGTGGCTTGTTATTTTCGCCAGCGCCCGGTCGCCCCATAGACAATGAATGGTGTCGAGTTCACAAATCGCGTCTCAATTCATTGAGATGTAATTTTGAACACTTTCATTCATGTCTTTGGGCCCGATCCAACGGGATAAAAAAGGTGGTGAGCCACGTTTTAGATCGCGGGCAGAATAAAAATTGCTGCTAACTGACAGGAATCTTTCCGCAAAACTTGGGGCCCCTGGCAGGGCTTTCAGACTACCCTGCGCTTTAGGTCACTCCTTTCCTCTCTGGTCTCGAGCACTAGGGGAACCTCAACCCCCTCCTTGCCGCTGAACCTGTTCCTCTGCTACTCCTCTCTGTACGGTCCATCTTTCTTTCTCTCAGTTGCCCCCTGGTGACATATTGGTACCATTTGGAATCTGCAATCACATTTATCTGTCGGCTGCGAAGCACGGGCATGTTATATCCTATTACATCTTCCTGAATGGGAACACGTTCGACCCTTTCGATGTATCCTTCCATGCCAATGTGGGCTGTGTAACCGCTGAGTTGCCCTTATATCGCCCGTCCTCTCACAGGGCTGCAGTTGTGGCCCCTCTGAAACTGCTCCGGACTGTCGCTGTTCCACTCGAAAACAGGGATGGCCGCATATGATATGGGCCAGATAGACGGCTGTGAGCCACGGCACTTGAAGCGGCCATTGATCTGGCCCATATCTACACATGTGTTCCCTGCTCAAAGATTTCAGTGCTGAAGCAAACAGATGTAACCTACCTCCAGGTGTAAATTTCCTCCTGATAATAATGGGGTAATAGTTTACTTATTGCACTGTGGTCCACACACTGGAAGCATATCTCGGAGAGTGTTCTACATCGGCAAATGCAAGGATTTATAAATAGAACCTTTGATGTATCCAGAGTTTCCAATCCATATTTAGAGAGGTGTTTACTCCAAAAAGAAAATATCATGAACTTGATCCTTAAAAGCAGGATTAGCCAATCCATACTACATACCGGCGGCCACTGCTGATGTGCCATTAAATGGCCAGTCCTGTGTATTGTTTTGCCCGTGACAGGCGCCATCCAGCATGCCAGAGGAAGCTGCGTTAATAAACCGTATTTCACTTTAATTTTGACATATAAGGTAATGATCTTTTTTAAGCTCCTCTCATATTATGTGCATGGCTGGATTATTGAGCCCTCATCACCTCCAGATAACTTTATAGTGGAGACGAGGCCCAGAATTTATTATCAGTCAATGAAGCTCAATACTCTAACAAGGCGTGTAATAAGATATACATATTTAATGATCTGAAGTAAAACATTCTGTTAATGGGATGATGAGAAGGTAGGAGTTTTAATTTTCTTCCCAAACCTTGCTTGTTCTCTGCTCTCTGTAATGTCTCTATATAACCGCTTTATTACCAGCCGCGCTCAGTTTAAAGGGACAGGACAGCTTTTTTGTTACCAGTTATAGATCTGATTGGTTTCATATTTTTACTGTCTCATACCAGGTTTTGAAGTCATGTGATATTGAGGGATCTTTTTCAATTTAATCTTATCAGATTTACATTTATTTCAAACAATCAGTATTGGAAGCTTCATACAGGGCCTTTTGACACCATACCTGACCATTTAATAAACGGTTACAACAATGTGAATGTACCTCCTAAGGTGGCAATACACGTCTCAATGTTTTAATCGTTTCGAACACAATCGCATGCGCGTTTGCGCTGATTGTGCTCAGATTGATTGCGGCCACCAGTTTCTTCCCATTTAAACTTGAAACTTGATTGAACAAGGAACCAACATGTTGGTAAACATCGTGCGTTTTCCGTTCCTCAAGTTGCGTTTGCTGATTGGTTATCAGGCTTTTGGGGCGCTGCATGCAGGAATGCGGAGATGTCTGGGGGTGCTGCATGCAGGAAAGCCTTGGGGTGCTGCATGCAGGAACGCTTGAAAGATCTGGGCATGCTGCATGCAGGGAAGCTTGAAAGGTCAGATCATGTTGTATGCAGGAACGTTTGAAAGGCCTGGGCATGCTGTATGCAGGAAAGCTTAAGAGCCCTGGGCATGCTGTATGCAGGAAGACTTTCAAGGTCTAAGCATGCTGTATGCAGGGACGCTTAAAAGGCCTGGGCATGCTGTATGCAGGAACGCTTGAAAGGTCTGAGCATGCTGTATGCAGGAACGCTTACCCCATCTCTTTGAAGACTAGACCAACGTTAACATCCGGTGTTTGCACTGTATGACCATTTACACAGGAGGAGCGAGAAATGGGCGTTTATTAATTGGCGATGAGAACTTTGTGGCTTTTTTGGCTGTATATTGCTGTCTTTATTATGAGTAAATGAACAGGTTGACTTTATTTAAGTTTGTGAGCTCTTGGCTATCTTAGGGCCTGCCACTAACTAACTTACATCCTTCACATCAACCTCCCAAAGTGAGATTTTGGCAAGCAGCAGGAAGCTTGAAGTTTTTCTGTCCTTTAAAGTCCACATATCGTAACATGTGACATCACATTTTGGAGGGCGCCTTGCAGAGAATTTGCCCATCACTGGTATCTCTCACCCCATATCTGGGGCAGCTCATCTTCTGCTTCTCCTACTGACTTTAAATGAGTTTTAGAACTCTTTTAATAAAACAGTTTTCAGGGCCTTCAAAGAGCTGTCTTTGTGTCACAAATTCCTCGCACCAAGCCAGACTCTCCGGGAGAGAAAGGACGGCTCAGGGAATGCTGGGTTTGATCTCTCTGCTGCCGAACACAGACAAAGGCAGTGCCAGTGATTTGGTGCGAGTGTTTAAAAATAGGCCAGTCTCCGTGTAAGATGAAGGGCCTCAGCCTTCTGCAGAATCAAGTTTTTACTTCTCAGCTCAAACCTGCTGAAATGTACCTCTCCGCTTTGAGGGCCGCGCTTCTACTTTTTGATTTACGTTTAAAAAGGAGAAATAAGGATCATGCTTTGACTTTTTGACTTACCACCGCAGGAAAAGGCAAATGAGAAGTTTTCAAGAGAAGGACTTGTGGATACAGTGCTGGCCGATGAAGTTGGAGATTGTGTTGGCTAGAGCGCCCTTGACTAACATAACAAAATTATAGGAAAAAATACAATAACCATTTGTCATTCGATCATTAAAGAAATGTGGTTTACTTTAAGTGTGCTTTGCATCAGCTTTCAATAGTTCATGTGATAGGAGAGGTTATTCCTCAATTTTTATTTGTGCTGGCATTGGAATTATTAATATCCAGATGCATCTATTAAATAACTCTTAAGTCTGTTGCCAGTTATTTATTTAAGTTTAAGAACTTAAAAAAATTATTGGGATTTTAATGTGTACAGGGTACATATATTCTAGGACATGTCAGAAGTTTTGTGTCAGAAGTGTTCTTTATGTTCCTCATATTCTCATAAGCAGGGAACCCATGTATAGATATGGGCCAGATTGATGGATGCTTCAATAGTGTGCGCTCATGCCCATCTATCTGGCCCATATCTAATGTGGCTATCCCTGTTTTCGAGTGGGATTGATTGGTCCCGCTTGAAAACCGGGATATTGGAAATGATCATAAACCACGGTTGCTGTCCATTGCTTTGCATGGAGAACGCAGGGTCTCCGATAACAGGCAGCAGTGCGATGATGTCATCGCGCTGCTGCCGGGAACCTCGAACGGCTCCTATATCAAGCCATGTGTTCCCATCTTTGATGTGCTAAGCTCTGAGGTCTATCTGAGGTCCAGACCAATGGCTGCTCCCAAAATGCCTTTAGATGATGCCATGTATCCTACTTTCATCAGCATCATCTGGATTCACTCTTCCTGGGTTGCCTGAGGCCTAGGAAGCATCTATCTGTTCGGGCGGGTGGGTTTTACATGGTGTAGACTGTTTGGCCGCTTCTGGGACGGAGCAGGTCCTATCATTCAGGATGAGCTGATAAAGAGGGAGAGGATGCTGTCTCCGTATGAATAGAGCTGTCGACCTGATTGTGATATATTGTTTCTCATTACCGCCTCCCTGCTCCTGTATGCCCCACGTGTGGAAATCCTATTTATTCCTTAATTTGTTAAGAAGACGGGGGAGGAACACCCTCCGCTCCTTCTCTGAGCCCAATCAGGGAGGGGTAATTGGCTGAGGCCAGTGCGAGGCTCGGGCCTTGATGAAGAGATATGTGTCTGTTCGTACTGTCCAGGCACAACTGCCCCTGCTGAACAAGCCTCCCCGGCCTCAATTAATAATGATTTGCAAATGGCAGACAAGCAGTAACATAGAAAGATGGTCGCCCAGCCTCTCTCCCCGCTCCCCTTAATTTCCTCCTGTAATATAAATTGTGCAGTAACGGAGAACCAGCATCATAAATTCTCAGATTACTTATTCACCATAATAAATGGGCCCCTTGTCTGGTCCATCTCTCTCCCACCTTCACAGGATCACACATTCTGCTTCTATTTCCTGCGCTTGGCTTACCGCTCAACGCTTCCTTCTTTATTTGTATGGCTGTCATATCTCTGCTCACTCTCCATTCTCCTCGACTCTGTCTTGTCTGACTCCTCAGCTCTCTCAATGTTTAATCTCTTTATCACCTGTCTGTCTGACTGTACAAGGGGACTTTTCCCAATGTTAATAAACAAACTTTACGTATTGTTTCACAAAAACTGAACATATGCGACACTTGTAACCGATGTGAACTTTTTTTGTACAAGAGGAGAGGCTTGTCTAGAGGTTTCCATCCAGCCCGGAAGTGACGTCACAAAATGTCTCTTCCTGTAATTGGAATGCGGAAGTACAGGTGCAGAGTATCAGTTCTGCGACTTCCAGCACAATCAGGCAAGTGTTATGTCCCTTCACTCCTATTTTCCGACCCAGCTTGTGCAAATAGGAAGTTAGGAGGGGGAGTTACACCTCATCCCTTCTAAGTTAGGAGCTCTGATGCTTCCAAGGAACTTGGCAACCCCTGTGAAATGGTCGTTCGACCCCCAAGGGGGTCCCAACCCAGAGGTTGAGAACCACTGGGTTAGATCTATGATGGCAAGATCTCACTGAGTTACCCATTTCAGGTGTCACTTTACATATTGAAATTTCCTGTAGCATTATGGCAACTGCCAAACAACACTTACAGGAATGCAGCTTGCAATTGGGTAGGTTTTTAGCAGAGCTTCTGTCCATTTCCATTGCAGTAGTTGTAAATTCTAGAACACATACCTTTATATTTTGTGTGTGCTGAAAATGCGTCCTGTGGGGCACCAACTTTTGACCCCCCAATTCATTTATGTGTAATCCATAGTATGAAATAGCCCTAACTCCAAGTTTTGCATTGATTATCACAGCAGGCTTATGGTACAAACTTACAAAATTCCAACAACTTAAAAGGTGGGTTTACACGTGTAGATTTTTTGTTCGATCAACTGGCGATTCGATTATTTGATAGATTTTTTGGTCGAACATCGTTCGTTCATTTATTGAATGTAACATTTTTTTTGTTCGTTCATCCCGATATCGAATGAAAATACATTTGGAATTACTACGACCAATAAAAATTTACCAACATGTTCAATGACCTTTTGAACGATTTTTTGTTCGAGATCGAACAAAATTTATCCATCAAACAAATTGGCCATTCTAGATTTTCGTTCAATCAACCAAAAAATCGTTTGTTCTTCATTGATTGAACTAAAAAATCTACACGTGTAATCCCACCTTTATTCTGAGATGTGGTTTTTTGCTTGTGATCCCAGGCATATTCTTTAGCAACTGTTCTTGGAAAATGAAGTTCTTTGAATGGACTAAGTCAAGGCAATGTTTAGATTAGCATCAGATTTTGCCACAGATCGACCACCGTGCCGCGAATTTGGCGGCTAATCTAAAGCTTGAAGTTGTAATCCGGACAGAAATCTTCCGTCAAATCAAACTAAGCCATTACGGACATGTCCGTAATGTTTAGTTCGTTTGCATTAATGCGTCTGCAATTTCACAAGATTTTTTTCCATCCAGTGTTGCATTCATTTTTCACCAAGATCTTGCATTGATGTTAGTAGATCACATCCCAAAGATCTTCAATGGCGTTAAAGTCTGGACTCTGTGGTGGCCAATCTATGTGTGACAATTCATGCTCCCTGAACCACTCTTTCACAATTTGAACCCGATGAATCCTGGCATTGTCATCTTGGAATATGCCTGTGCCATCAGGAAAAATCAATTGATGGAATACCCTGGTCATTGAGTATATTGAGGTAGTCAGCTGACCCCATTCAATTAGCTCATTCAAAGATAATCGCTCATGCAGTAATGATCTTTTCTTTTGAACTGGATCAGATACATTTCTTTACCTGATTCAGTTCAAAAGTGGATGCGGCAAGCAGAAACGTTCAGCGGGAGCGTTTCTGCAGCAGGATCCATCTCCGACTGGACCCGAGTGTCTCCGGAAATAGCCGATCTCTCCGGCTATTTCCAGGATCGTCACTCGTGTGTGATGACATCACAGGCCGGGCGGGAATTTTAAAATGTAAAGGTACATGAAATTTTTTTCTGTCTTAGAATTTTTTTTTATTAGTTTACATTTGATTTCTTCTTTTTTAATTGCATTGGATAAATGTTTTATCCAATCCAAATCAAAAGAAAAGAAATGTAAACAAATGTAAAAAAATCTCTACAGAGCTGCCTTCGATGTCATCGGTGACAGCGATGGGGGGCGGAAAGGGAAAACACTGTATCACTTTTGGTACAGAAATCTAGACCTCAGTGAACCGCCAGGGAGGTTAATTCCAGGTGGCAACTTTTTTAGGGCCAGGCAGTGTAGTTTCTAGCCTGACTAGTCATTTGGATCCATTGGAGACTGACACTGCATATGATCTATATGTTTATTACATCATTTTTTCTTTTATTCTGATTTAATAATACAAAGGCCAATTTTTATATTTAATTGGTTTACTTGAAAATCTATTGCTCAGAATTTGATTTTCCAAAATGGAAATCGTGTAAAAAAGGCATAGATCGGGGTGGGCAAACTAAGGCCGGGGGCCGAATGCGGCCCCTTTGGTTTACTTTCTGGCCCTTTGTCGCCTTGCTGAAAAGGTGGTCCTCTCTGCTCGTTCCCTGCAATGAGTGCACATGAGTGCAGAAAATGTAAGAAGGTAACAAAGTCCCTGTTACATGTCGCCTGTTACATCATTAGTGATGCCGGCGATGCATGGAATTGGAACACCTATGGAGGGTCGGCCATTACAGGCTATGGGTCCTGCGCCTTTACCAAATTTAAGAACCCACGAAGTGGCCTACGAGTCACAAAGTTTGCCCGCCCCTGGTATAGAGCCATGAATAGTGAGGTTAAAACATTTCAGTTGATTATACAAGTATATCATTTTTTTAGGTACTTTTTTGTTTAGGTTTTTCTAAGTAATTGGATTTTGGAGCATGTGCACACATCTTTATCCTCATAACTGGAAAGGAATGAAATGATGGAATTGAGTGTGGCATTGCTAACTATTGGTATTGGATTGACAATGGATTTAAATTGCAGAAGTCGATGGAAACTGGTATCGAAAAAAGAAAAGTTGATGTGTATATGGCAAACTTAACAGACTGACCCATGGTGTATTTGTGGACATCACTGTGCATTTTGGGTAAATGAAAGGGAGATTCTAGTTTTAGATGGCTTGCAGGAAGAACAGTTGTAGTGGTGAAGCTCAGTCCTCTCTGCGGCTTGCCTTTATTCTTTCATCTATGGCAAATATATTTTATGCTATCAAAGGTTTCCATGCTGATAACAGACACCCCCACTTTCTCTTCTGCCCTTATCTTAACATCGAATATGCAAATAAAGTCATTTAGCTGAGTGTAGAAGTTGATTTTCACTTTAACCTAATTACTGTGATTTATGGCCGGACACCCCCCTTGGTCGGAGACGTAGTAGTATATCATTACGCTGCGCCCCCCCCCCCCCCCCCCCCCCCCCCACCCAATTGATGGCAGTGGCCTCCTGTATAGTCTCCTAATTCCGCCTCTCTCCCTCCCCTTCATTTGTTTTTTAATCCTTAACAAGTTTAGTGTTTTATTAGCTGGCTTTAAGTGGACTGAAGTCGCTGCGCCTTACAGAGGGCCGGGCGTAGAAAGCCAGCCTGCCGTGCTTAATCGTGCCAGGATAATGGATGTCTAATTGAGTCATTTGAATGCTGTTTTGCCTACAGGAGTGCATAGCATTAAATGTATGATAGGCCTAATTTTCAAACACATCATTACAGCCTCCTTATCCGCTCTTAATAAACACTTTATGAGGGGCTTGGCGCGTACGCAAGGCTCCCGCAGACACCGGCGTCCACCGCGGCCCCTCACTCACTTCCCCAGACTGATAAACTCTAATTAAGTCTAATATTTAAAAATATGCTAATGGAGACTTGTTTGAAGAAGTGGTCTCCATTTCCATAATTTCATTATTACGTAAAATACGCTAATTATTCGAGGGAGCTTATTACCAGAAGAGGAATTAGCTCTTAATATAAGGGGGGTGGAGGGTGGTTTTCTGGATCTTCAATGAGAGGTTTTTGCTTCTTCCTATGTCTTTTATTATCTATACCGGGGGTGTCTGGCCTCCGGCTCCATCTTTGGGGACATTTCCCTCTAAATTCACTCTAATTTACAGATGTGTGCATATTCTGAATAATGAGCTTCAGTGCTGATCGGTATATTATCAAATCTACTGCTTGACAACGTTGTGGCTTCATAAAGTATCTTGGATTATAAAATAAAATATATGGTTATTTATTGGGGCAGCTCTGTAGATACAGGGAACCAGTTTTTTTAAGTTATAAAGTTACTGTTTAGTTAAAGAGCTTGTGGTAATATTGACAAATATATCATGCAAGATCATATATGACCGGAACATGGTGTAGGTGAGGTGTATTTTTTTCTTCCTGTCCAAAGATGACCAGACCTACTGAGTCAGTAAGGTGGCTGCACCTTTGCATACAAGCATGTTCACACCATGCATTGCCATGGCATTTACCATATAAGTGCCAACATGGTAAGTTTGGGGCACCATTCAGGTTGAATGGCACTGTAACACACCAGCCTATGTCCATGCAATTCAATCTGCTCAGAGATGTGAACAGGGCCTAAAAGATCCCTTTTAGGTATAAAGCTGGAGGGTGAAGCATTGCACTTGTTAGTGTAGCAACTGCTGTGTGTCCATAGCCTACCACCTTGTGTGGATAAAATATCCATTATATCACTTATATCAAGAATGTCTTAATACCAAAAACAGTTTTTCTAGTTTTGGATGGTATGGTAAATTATAAATCCCCTTTCAGGTTGTTGATGGTGTCTCCTTTGGGTAGATTCCACCCTCTTTATTTGTCCTGGTGACCATTGTCACTAATGCTGGGCATACGGGTAGATTCCTGCACAACTGATGCCCAGTCGAGCACAATGCAATGCCACAATCGCACTGCGCTCGAGCTTCCTCGATATCGAGGCTTAGCACTGCTGCGTCATTGATGTCGCTCGATACTTTGGATGGGGAATGGAAGTAAAAGAAGTTGAACAGGGCTTACCAACATGTAGTGGGATCAATTGATCAAAGAAAGGCATACACGACTCAATTTATTTATAAATTCAAGCACAACTGAGCTCCGTGAATGCGCATGGCACTCGATTGTACTTAAATCTAATAAAAATCGAGCCGTGTATGCCTAGCTTTAGACTATAACTGATGAGAACTTTGGGTTAAGGAGACTGCATAGAGTGTCCAGCACAGACCAGGTAAACTTCCTATTTCCTATTGTATTGTAGGATTAGCAAGGTCTAACTTAAGCTAGGCATACACGGTTAAATTTTCTTTTCATTGAACATTGATCGTAATCAAATCCAAAGTAGTGCCACATGGAAGGTTCAATCGGAATATGACTAAAATCGATGATTTTAGTTTCAATCAAAATACACAGGAAAGAGTCATAAACGAGTTCATCGAATACAATCTCCCTGACCAACAAACACAATGCTACAATTTTAGTTTGATCGTTGTACAATCGACCAAATGTCCACTTTTCAGTCGATGTTTTGTCAATCGAACCATGTGTGCAGTATACGAATTAAGTTTGATCGATGTAAACTTTGATCGTTTTAAGTCGATGGAACGCAAAATTGAACCGTTTATGCCTAGCTTTAGTGTTACATATCATCAGTACATCGAAGTATTTGTTCCTAATTTTCTTTGCTGACATCTTATGTGAAGTGTCAGCCTTACCACCTCCAAGATCTAATTACTCTCATCACTGATTATTACTTATACCCTATGAGGATAGAAACTTAAAGCCAGGTTACATTATACTTAGAAATCTTCTTTTAGTTTGTTAGACGTCTCCGTAGGGAGTGTGGCCAGACCTCTCCAGTCTTTCTTTCTTAAATTTGTTTCTCAAGGGACAGAGACATCTGTGCTGAGAAGATGCAATCGAGGGGTTTTCTCCACACTCGTGCCGGAGCCTCTTGGGGGGAGAGAGATGAACAAGATTCAGTTTTGTGAATTGTAACATTGGTATTAGACTGCCTGAGTCGGGTCACTGGGGTTAATAGTTTCTCGTAATGCATCTGCCCCTCTCATTGTCAGTGAGATACCAGAGCGTCTCCAATGACTGGTCGATACTTTGTTTATTAGAGAACTTGTTACTAGCAAAGTCTGTCCTTAGCAAGATGCAGTCATGTGTTGAGATGAAGACCTTTTCCAACTGTAGAGTCGATGCCGAGATAAATAGGTGGAAATGAGCCATATTCACAACAATGGCTACTCTACTGGTGTCTGCTTCAAATACATCTGATACTCCGTGTACAGAGAAATTCAAAATGAAGGCAAATTCAATGAATGATTAAAGAAAAAAAAGAATGATCACTTATAGTTTGTGTATTCATGAAATCAGTTTGCAGAAAACGTTTTTATAGTAGATTTAAACCCAAACAGCAAAATCTTAAACAAGCTTTCATTTATTAATGTTTATTAAATAGTTGCTTTACACCTGCAGCTTTTATTAAATAACCCCCCTTATGATTGTGCCGTGAAAATGAAACATTTCCTGACTGTAACCTGTCTTTGTCTTGCCGTTTGCTTTTTTTTTTTCCCATTTTGTTAAATGGCCGTCAGAGACTACAAATGGCCGTACTGAGACTCACATTATACAGGTTTTGCCCACCATTGTTACTTTTAAGTAGAGATGGTTGAATTTTTTGACTTGCTAACTATGTGAGCCGATTGCAAAGCCCCTGAACATAGTATCATCACCAAAATCTCTGGAGATAAAGAGAATTTTGACTTGACTTTGAGCTTTATTTTTGAAAAAACTCTTTGTGTTAGAGACCTACTTTCTTTTTTGCAGTATACCCCCCTTCTGTACATCTCCAGCAAATTTGGTGATGATACCATGTTCAGGGGCTTTGCAAGTAACTCGAAATCGTCCAAATGATCGAATTAAAAAAAAAAAATATTAGACTATCTCTACATTAAGTAACAAACCGGTAACAAGTATTAAGCCAGGCCAGTAATAATATGCAGCTTATTTTGAATTGAGCGAAAGATATAAAGAAGACATAAGATGCAAAAAAAGTATAAAGACAAATTTGACCGTTGTCCTAAGCCCCCCGTACACGGGTCAATACCCATACAATCGATGCCCTGCTCAATCAATGGCGACACGCTGTGCGCGGCCATCGATCGCGCCCATCCTGTTCGATAGAACAGGGAACCAACATATTGGTAAACCCTGTTTGATCTCCATTGTTTTGGATGGGTAATCAATGAACGCTCCAGCGTCACTGCGCTTGAGTGAGTCATCGTTTGAACGGGTGTGGACCTGTGTATGGTGGGCTTTAAACTTGGAAAACTTGAGCAATCACAGTACTTGCACCCATTGTATCTTTCAATAGACTCTGTTTTGTGTCTCTAAAAGAAGAGTGTGCCCAAAAAAATTCAATTATACAATAAACATTCAGAAGACAAATTTTAATCGATTGCCTTGACTCTTGTAGGATTCAGCATGTATTTTCTGGAAAAGACACACAGGTTGTAGCCTGATTCCGAAATTAATGAGAGGGCATCACATTTATCGCCTCTATATTATAATTTGTGGTTTAGGGACCTTGGCCAGGTCTCACAGAGGCAAGAAAGAGGTCAGAGTCATCTGTAAATTACACCATGAATGATGGATTTGTCAACCCCTACAACTTAATGGCAACTCTGTGAACTTAAGAATTCTTACATATTAGAATTATTGAGGTTTTAATTGAAAAAAAAAATATGCTTCCTGCAATACTAAAGTCTCTGACCCAGAGAGAGGAGAGGATGAAATTGTGACTCTGTGGTTGGCATACCCAAGAATGTAAAGCTCTCACATGTAATATAGTTTATATTTGGAGGTCAGAGAGAGGTAACTTCTCCCATCTGTGAAGAGGGACCATAGGATTTCCAAGGGCAGAGACTGGCACACTCAGACATTTTTATGATTTCATTCTCAATTTAATGGATAACATGTTCTTAACTCCTAGAAAGGTCTTGCCATGATGATCGGGGGTTTTAAATTCATATTCCAGGGTGCTACTCATAAGAGAGTTGCATTTTCTGATTTATTTATATTCTAAAGAAAGTGTTCTGATCATTTCAGAAACCTATAAAAAATACTTCTTGCTAAGTCCTTTGTGGTATTTAGATTTTTTGGGGGTTTTGATTTATTTTATAAAGCAATTATATTTTGTTGAATTTAACAGAACAGAACAGTGGAGTAATTAATCACACTTCTCTGTCTGGCATTCTGATAGATGAGTCTTGGTTTGGTGGATGCCAGGAGAATGGTACTTACCTGTCAAGTATAAAGTGTGCAGGGCTGTGGAGTTGGTCGATAAATTCCTCGACTCCAACTCCTCAGTTTCAAATTCTTCCGACTCCTCGACTCCGACTCCTCTGTATGTAATATGCTAATGTATTGTATCCATCCATTGAATGAAAGGAAGGCATCATACATTAACCACAGAACTACTGGCCAGGAAACCAGCACTGTACTGTAATGGCCAATTAAAGCAGAGAAAGGGAGTTGGGAAGAAGATGCTGCTGCTTTTTCCTTAAGCTAGGCACCACGCTGTGATTGATCGGGGATCAATTGAATGAAAATCAATGTGCACCACATGGGCACATCAATTCCTGTTCAATGGGGACCCGTTATCCCCAGCTTGCAGTGTGTGATTTACAACACGCCACAAGCTGGGGAGAAGCAGCCTGTCTCACACGGCTTCCAAGTGAGGAGTGCTGGCTCCGGCCCCCTTCAGACTGACAGCCGACGGCTGTGGAGGAGGCAAGAGCCGCAGCTGTTTTAATACTTTCCATGAAGACTCATGTGTCCATGCAAAGTATTGGAGATTGAACGGGGTCTTTTCAACACGTTGGAACCCCGTTCAATCAAGTTCCTTTGAGCCGGCTCTATTGATCCTGCCTGAAGGAAGGCACACACGGGTAGGTTTGTAAACAGATTAGAGTACAATCAATCACTGTGAGCGCACAAGTTATATGATTGTACTCAAATCTTGTTACAGATCTACCCTTGTGTGCCAAGCTTTAGTGTTCTGATCTTCTGCTGAAGATAGGGCAGTGGAAGGCTCCAAGAAGAGGCAGGGCCAAGGGGCACTTCAAACATGATTCATGATTTCCCTGGAATCCCATAGTCATGTGTAAAGTTGAAGCTAACAATCTAAGTATTTGTCGCCTCAGCTGAATGACCGCGGTTTTCCAAATGCTTTACAGCTTCAGTCTTGAACTATTGGCGATCCATTCCCGTCACTTATACAAGCGTCTCTAGTCCGGCAACAAACATTTACTTCATTATCAGCCAGAGTTAAGGCCGCCATACACGCACCGGGCAGCGGCCGATTTTACTACCGACCGATAGGCGTGTGTGTATGCTGATCGGGGGAGCCCCCATGGGGTGACAGATCAATGACGCCCCACAGCTCGGCCGGCCAGAGAACGGACATGTCTGATAATCTCTGGCCAATGCTGTTAGTCTCAATGAAGACCGGCATCGCCATTGGAGCTAACAGCCGGCACACAAAGAGCAGAGTGATGACGTCCTCACGCTGCAGTCTAGAGCTCATCTGAGCTGGTCTGTCGGCCCCCACTCGGTACGTGTGTGGGGGCCTTTAGGCTAGGGTCACAGTGGGTGCTGTAATGTTATGCACTGCATGCATTTTTTCTTATAGCAGAGAAGTCATTATGTTCATTATGACTGTTTGTTAATTACGACATTTGAAGTAATTTTTTTTTTATTAAAAAAAGTTTTTTTAATTCCCATTTAAATTTAGTCGGAGTCGGTCCATTTTTTGCCGACTCTGACTCCAGGGACCCAAAAATGTCTCCGACTCCTCGACTCCGACTCCACAGCCCTGAAAGTGTGTAAGTTATTTCAATATATAGGCAGCGATGCCAGTTTGTTTTGTGTTTGTATGTATATGTTGACCCCGAGTTCAGGATGTAGGAAGTTGTGCATATATTTAAGAGTGAGTGACTATATATATGTGGACACAACAGGACCCTCATTCTCTCTATGGATAAGCCCCAAATCAAGGGGGTGCCAAATCAAGGAGATGAAACGTGTCAGAGACAAGGAGACCCCCAGTGGAGTTAATATCGTTTGCTGTGTATACTTGTGTTGATTTATTCTTTCAAATAAAGAAGTTGAACTTTTTGGCGTTCAGGATCTCTGTGTGAGTTGTGCTTTTGGAGACAGGGTGTTGGTGATTCAAGCACCTGGAGTTCCAGCTCAATCTTATTTTGATTTGCCGGAGAGGTAGTCTGTGTGAGGATCCAAGTTTGGCAGCGAGTGTGGGATTTAAATCTGTTCTGTTGGCTTAAAGTTTGTTAGAGTAGAAAGTATGGTGTGGGTTTGTTTTTCAGTGGTTAGGCATGGGATATCCCCTCCTTGTTTAAACCTGACTGTGCTACTGTGCAGGTACACTAAGACACCTATGACGGGGTTTGGTGTGGAGAAACTTGACTGGCCTTGACAATGCCCTTACCTTCACTCAATCGAAAGACAATACATTTGTTATTATAGTGCACGTCTCTTTCAGCCATTTTTTAATCATAGGGGTTCTGGATGACTTACAAAATTGGTAAATCACCAATCTAGCTACTGCCAAAAAGTAGGAAAAACATGGAGAGCGGAGGAACCTGTTGTGTCTTCGGTAGTTAGAAACGTAAGTGTAAAAATATAACACCACATGGTAAAACATTAGGTTAGGACACTTCCTATGCATGTTTGATCAATCTTACTAATTCAGTTGCTGAATCTCCATTCATGTCTTATATTTATAAGATCCCTTTAAACCATTGCACTGGATTTACGTTTTCATTGCAGTGCGGTTCAATATTTGCCAGCACTAGAGGGGTGGTATACCTATAATACAATAATAGTTCTGTCCAAGCAATAAACTTGACTGACGAAGGCAGATGATGAAGAAAAAGAGGGTGAATATTTTTCCCATTGTGTGTATTGTACATGAGACAAATGACGTTTAAGTTGGTGTCACTTGGCTGCATCGATCTGCTAGCCCCTGGTTTTCTCTGGTCACATTGGCGGCTCTAAGGCCGAGCCGATTAATGATGGAGGGAACCAGTTGGAGAATTGGTGAAATGAGTATTAATTGCACAATTATAAATCTCCGGGGACGTTACTCACCCCCTTATCTTTGTCCACCACCAAGTGCACCTGTCAATAGAAAACTAATTTCACTTCTTTGGCAGAGAAATGAGGTGTGAGGCACAGCGGTAATTGGTGATAATGAGCTAACTTATTCTTAATATTCCTTCACTGGCTGTCATGGTCCTGCCCAGGAGAAAGCAGTAAGGACGCGATCACATTAACCCTTTCTGTGTGTGTGCGTGATGTCCCTGAGAGCTTAAACACTAGTACAGATATAGGTTAGATAAATATTGGTTGCCATGTAGAACTTTTATTATTATATGAATCTCCAGATTGTATTGTATGTTGTGACACTGACCGGCCTGGTTACGTTGGTTGCATGTGACACCTGATGCACATAAGTCTCCTCTCTGAAATTGGGGTCGACATGACATGTAAATAATCCCCCTTCGCTTAGTGTTATGTTAGTCATATACATTTAGATTTTTGCATTTGATTGATTAACAAAATCTTTAGTTTGCTAAACGATTCTTTTTTACCAAGGACCACAGACCAAAAGTAATGGAAAGCAAATATAAAATCGATCAAGTGTACCAACCAAGTAGGTGGATTTGAGTTGGTCATTCTGACTGGGCTTTTAACAGATTTGTACCAGATAGGGTTATGGCACAGGGCTTTGGAAAGTAATTGGTTTTGCATTGATCACACAAATGATCAATCAGTGTGAAGTTAGATCAGTTATCCATTTGGGCATAAGCACGCCACAATCGATAATTTAACCATCGTTCGTCATACCATGCCTGTATGGCTATCTTTAGACCATAAATTGTATTAAAGATTGATTTAGTAAAGATCTCAAGATATTTGATATTCGATCAGATTGAATAGTTCAATCGAAAATCCATTTGTTGAACCTCAAACTATTTATAAATGTACAACGAGATGAGTAATCAATCGATCTCTGTTTATCATCGATTTTGAGCGGAAGTGCTGTGGTGGTAGGCATGCCTTGAATGCTTCCTCGATCGGTAAGTAAAATTCATGTCTCGATTACACAATCGATTAAAATTTACAATCGGTACATTTCTGATCGAAATTCAGTCCGATATCTATTACTTTTACCTCATTCAAACTAATTACAAATATTCCACAAAGGTTCAATCGAGCAAATATATCGATCTTTTTAGTCGATCTTATACAAATATCGACATGTGTATTCCCAGCTTTAGAGTTGATGTGTGTATGACCACCTGTAGGCTTACTACACACACATTTTAAAATCTGAAATCAATTGGTTAAATGTTCCAAAGTATTGTACAAGAGTGCACGATAAGTTAATTCAGTCATCTGCACACATAACACATTAGATCTTGTTCCGAGGCATACAAAAAAAATTACGCGAGCTATACATGTGCCAATCATTCTGTTTGATCAAGCAGTAAAATTGATAGTTTAACTGAATCTGTTATAAATAGCTTTTTCTGAATTTGATCGAGTGATCGAGATCAGGTGTTAAATGAAAAAAAACATGGGTTGATCCGGTTAGGAAATTTCTGTCTTGCAGTTATCTGATGAGTTAGATTTTTCTATTGATTTCTATCCTATTGGTTTGTGGAGCATGTGCACAAGTAATTATTTTTTAAAGGAGAAAAAATAAGAATCCAATTTATAGTTTGTGTATCAATTTCAGTGTGTGGTAGTACAATCAATCGACTTTTATACAATCATTAATTACATTGCATCTAACAGAAATGTGATCAGTCAAAAGTTGACCCGTGTGTAGCTAGCTTTTGGCTACTGAATTACTGAATCTGATTGGAAAATCTGAGTGGATCGTATAGACAGGTCCTTATATGAGTTTTGGAAATGCTTAAGTTAATTGTACAAAACCTGTGCGGTTAGATTATATCAAGTTTCTACTTGGTTTTGGACTCTTTTCTATGCCTGGAAACTTTTTCTGGAGGCCTCCATCCTTTCTGATCGCTTCCTGACTAGAGCCAGCATCTCCCCAGAATTTCCATTGCAGACTAGAGAAGATTTGCAGATTTAGGGGATTGTAGCGCGCGACCTGTATGGTGGAGAGAGGCAGCCGCTGTATTCATTACCTGCAATCTGCCATTTTAACATTGACGGATGGCTTCTCATCCCTCTGCGGCTCGGAGCTTGTACAGACCATAAAACATGGCGACAGCTTAAATATGGACCTGCTCAGCTCCACAGCCGCCAGTGATCCGTCTTTCCGGGCCGCTTCTGCCTCCGTCAAATGAGCAAATTACCGAGGCCATGGCTTTGAGAGGTGCTGATGAGATGTGCTGGTGGAACATGACTCTTTCATCACTGCGGGTGGCTCACTGCGGGCACCGAGCTGTACACCGTGCAGTGTTAACAGCGCCTTTCCTGTCCTTTTCTAACGGGGTGTGTTAAGGTAAACCAATCCCCACATTGCTTCTCTATAGAAGAGGTATTTATAAGGTTACATTGAGGAAGAAAGCATTCAGGTTCTATTGAGTCTGAAAATTATGTCTAATTACAGCACTTTATTGTCAGTGTGATATATATATTAACCCAAAGACTAAACTCTCTTTAACATGTCAGTTTCAATACCATTAAATGTGTAAAAAAGATCTTGGGATCCTTCCATTGACAGTGCCATTGTGGTCTTCTGGCTGTGCTAACCCCTAACTTGGCCTTCACTAGAGAGTAAAACCTTCAAGAACACAGTACACAACTGTCGGCTAGAGACGGTCTCAGAGTTTTTAAAAAATCTGAAAAATATTTGAAAAATTTAAAATACCTATTTTCGTGAGTTAATGTCAAAGTCCAGGAAACATGGTACTATCACCAAAATTGCTGACGATGTAGAGAGAGTTGTAAGAACATTCAAAATAATTATTGCTCTAGCACATGTCATTTTTGCATACATTTAATCAATTTAAAATAGGTTTAGTCAAATAATGTAACTTAACTTATGCAAAAACTAAGTGTGGCAGAGAAGTACTATAAAAGAAAGTTCCTATATTATCAACTATTGATGATGATTTTATGTTCAGAAACTTTGCAATTAATTTACAAACCGCATAATGAATGCATAAACCACGTATGTGTCAGGATCCCGGGCCATCCGGGCTGGTGCACTCTGCTCCACCAGCTGTAGCCCACCGTTAACCTTGACTGAAGTTTTCCTTGGGTCACTCGGTGATCTGGGGCCTCTCCTATGGCCACCATGGTGGAGCGTCCGTCCGGCGCCGTGCGCGCGCCCTTGCTTCGTGGCCGCTCATGCGCGTATGCGCGCGCGCGGCCATCACCTGAGTTTTAGGTGGCAGGGGGGTGTGTTCCAGAGGTCCGTCATCCTTCCTGGGCGGCCTGGGAGTCACACTTCCTATTAACTCCACCTGCACTCAGTGGTGTGTTATTAACAGTTCCTAGTGGTTGATGTGTTTGGAGAGTTCTTTGGTTTGATACCCGGTTTTGACCCTGCTCCGTACCGACGTTCTGACTGGCTTCCTTTGACCCTGCTGTTTGTGACGCACTCTACTTGTCTGCCGCCTGCCTCGACTCTCGCTTGTTTATTGATACCCGTTGTATTGCCGCCTGCCTCGACCTTTGCTCTTGGACACTGACCATTTACTCTGGCTGAATTTGAGTACAATACGAGAACTTCCCCCTGAAGGGGGACATCTCTGGGACTCGTGTCGCAGCTCCTGGGGGGTTACCAGGAAGAGGACTGGCCACCTGATGCGGGAAAAATCCACAGGGTCCCCTGCAAGGGATCCTGCCTATCTCCGTTAGGGGGGCTCTGGAGAACCCAGGTGGCTTAGATTCCTGCTCCTGGACCACCCGCAGCGCTACAACCACCCGGTTCTGCGGTCCTGACAGAATACCACAGCCATGACTTCCCGGGGAAGAATTCCTAACCAGCTCTGCCAACAAGTCACGGAACTCCCTACTCCACCAGGAGGTCGAAAGAACCGCAAGCATGAGTACCGCACTTGCTGGAGGCCACCTCGCTCCTTCCGCCTGAACGCACGGTTCCCTCTACCATCAAGGTTCTCAGGCTAACCCGCCGATCCGATTCGATATATTTCAGAGCGCATGCATTCTTCATTTCTCCTCCTTCCACGTACCACCATGATGAACGCATTAAAGGTGGTCACCGTTGTCTCCCTCCTTCAAGACACCCCAGCGATGGCCTTCAAGCTGCTGACATTATCAACACGATCCAGCCCTTGCTACCGTATAGGTTTTTGTTTGAACAGACTGTCCCAGCTCTACAAGGACCCCCCGTCGCCGATACCCCGCGACTCCGCCTCCGTATCCCCTGCGACAGTCGGGCCGACCCTGTTGAGGACTACGTCCCTCCGACTTCCACAGGCGCCTCTAGTTTGGACTGGAACGACGCGCCCTCCGCAGCCAGTTTCAGGGTAGTCTCTCTGAACCATCAAAGACGATTGGCCCGGTTGGTGTCCCCAAATCTCTCCAAGGCCTCATCGACCTCTCCATAGACTGGAAACCGCCGTCTCCGCGAACGCATTGCGGAAAGGAATGCTCTGTCATCCACAGTCTCCTGCGTCCTGCGCAGCTCCTCCCGCTTCGGTCGGTGCCGACACCCCGAAGCCCCTCCCCGGGACCGGTCTCTAAAGCCCCATGCAATCGGGCTACCAGACCTTCCTGTCAGGAGGAGAGGACCGAAAGGTTCACGGTCCAGTCTCTTGCCTTACTGTGGTGCCCCGGGTCACTTGATCCGCTGCTGTCCCCTGTCCCGTCCCTCCAGGAAAGGGTTCTCCTCCAACCTCAACGGATTTCGTCCGAGTCCCCCGGGAGTTCCCCCGCTCCCACCTCTGTCCTACCCTCTCTCCCACAGGGACCCCGAGGGAAGCTCGAGGTGGACGCCATAGTGGACTCCCGAGCCTGTGACTGCATTCAATGGGACGCTACCTTCGCGCAGTCTCTACACCATCTACAGAAAAGACACCACTTACCCCTCCGGCTAGCCGACGGTTCTTTGATCCCCTCCGGTCCGGTCTCCTGGGAGACTCCTTTCCTGCCACGCCCGCACCGTCCTCCGGCCACACACCGAGAACAATCCGTTTCTTCCAAATCATTACAACACCCCCTTTTCCCTGTCGTTTTAGGCTTACCATGGCTGGTACGCCATACCCCACCCCCCGCCACGACTGGGGTTCCGGGACGCTTTTGACTTCCCTTCGAGTAACTGTCGCTCGGCTGCAACGCCCAAAACCATCGTTCCTCGGCCTCACGGACATCAGTTGACCGTATCACTATCGTCCCTCCCCAATATCACCAATATCTGGACGTTTTAGTAAACGGGTGCTGAGGGCATTGCCACCACAACCGTCCATTGACTGCCCGATCGACCTTCGCCAGGGAGCTAAAATCCCGCTTGGCACGTGTATACCCCTTGGCCGAGCCGGATCCCTGTCCCTTTCAAGGGAGTACATTGACTCCTCCCTGACGAAGGTTTCATTCCGGCCCCGTCACCTCGCCTGCTGGAGCAGGCATGTTCTTCGTGCAGATAGGAGGGGAGTGGAGCAGTCCCCCCTTATAAATCCCTCAGACCCCCATCATAGATTACCGCCAGCCTGAATGCGAAACGTCAAGCAACCGATACCCTTTCCCCTCGTCTCCGATCTCACACTCAACGCCTCATTCCCGCACGGTGCTTTCCTCCAAGCTGGACCTGAGGGGGGCGGTACAATCTGGTACGAGTTCGACAGGTGATGAGTGGAAGAACCGCGTTTTCGCACAAAGTTGTCCACTTGAATATTTGGTGATGCCGTTTTGACTCTGCACGCCCCAGCACACGTTCCCAAGCGTTCATAAAACGATTGGTTCCGGGATTTTCCTTGATCGTTTTGTTTCGTGCTCCTGGATGACATCCTCATCTACTCGGATCTCCCTAGAGCAACACCGCATCCATATGAGGAAGGTGCTGGACGTTTACGTGTGCATTCACTATATGCCAAGGGCAATAGAGAAATCTCAGTTTGAACAAGCGTACCAGTTTCTGGGGTATTTATCTCACTACGGGAATCACATGGATCCCCAAAAGGTCTCCGCCATCACTGAGTGCCGGTCCCCTCTGCCGGAAAGCTCCAGCGATTCTTAGGCTTCGCGAATTTTATCGCCGTTTCATAAGGGGTTCTCACGGACCGTGCACCCTCACCCAACTCACCAGTGACTAAGACCCTCACGCTTCACCTGGACAGCCTCGCAAGGCCGCCTTCGACTTCCTGAAGTTAGTTCATGACGGCCCCTAGTCTAAAACAACGCCGGGATCCTTCATTGCCTTTTGTCTTAAATCGACGCTCTGAGGTAGCCATCTGAGCTGTTTTTCTGTCCCAACGGTCGGGTGAGAAAAACTTGTTGCAACCCTGTGTGTTTCTATGCCGTAATCTCACGCCAGCTGAGCGAACCTACAGCGTCGGGGACCGTGATCTCCTCGCCATGAAGGCCGCTCTTGAATGAATGGGAGGTACCTGCTCGAGGGGCCCCACACCAGCTTCCTCATAACCCGATCATAGACCTGTCAGTATCTCCGCCAACGAAAGGCTGAACCCCCGCCAAGCCCGTTGGGCCTTATTCTTCGCTTAGATTCCGATTTTTCATCTACATACACCCCCGGGCCGCAAGAATACCAAGGCTGACGCCCTTTCGCGTATGCACCCCGGACTCCCCCTGTCCTCCGAGCCGTGCTCCATACTCCCGGAGAATCATTTTTTCTCCTGGGACCCCGACATGCTGGAAGAACCTGCGGGGTCTGAAACCGCCGACCCGTGGCTCAGCCCTTGGTTCTGCAGATCGGTGGGGGGCTGCTCTGGAAGGGGGACCAGCTGTACGTCCCGGAACCTGCCCCAGAGGGTCCTCCGTTTTGTGGCCACGACAGCCGTCTTGCAGGACACTTCGGCAAGATAACCCGAGACCTCCTCAAACGCCTTTTTTGGTGCCACAGCTGGGAGAGACGTGTACAACTATGTCCTGGGCCTGCCCATTCTGTGCCCGGGAGGCCAAGTCCCACGTACCCGTCCTTTCGGCCTGCTTCATCCCTGGCCGGTCCCCCTGCGCGTCCCTGTTCCCACCTTGCCATGGACTTTGTAACGGACTACCTACCTCAGATGGTTTCACACCATCCTCAAGTGGTGGACCGATTACAAAGATGGCCCACTTCGTGGCCCTGCAGGCCCTCCCGTACTGCGGCGAGCACCGCCCGCGTTTTCTTGAGGGAGTGGTCGCCTCCATCGGGCTACCCGAAACTTGGTGACTGATAGGGGTAGCAGTTCACTCGCGGTTTGGAGGGAGTGCCGCTGGCTAGGTGTTTACCTCCTCCCTACCTCTGGGTACCACCCCAGACAACGGCATGTGGCGGCAGATCAGACGTCAGCAATACCGTCCGCTGTTTTTACTACCGACACTCAGGATGACTGGGCCATCCTCCTCCCTGGCGGCTGAGTTTGCCTTTATAACTCAAGCATTCCGTTCCGGTCATACCCGTTTTTCCTAAGGGGGGTTCCTCCCAAGTTCTTCCCTCTGATTCTGGAGGTCCTGTTCCCGCTGCTGCCGATCGGCTTCTGTTGACATTGCTTGGGTGGGTGCGCGCTCGGCTCGGAGTTCAGGAGGAGATGAACGTGGGGCCGATGGTGGCCCGCCCCCGTTCCCACTTCGTCCGGGGGATACGTTTGGCTCCTTGCGTCATCCGTTGCGTTGCCCTTCGCGGAACTTGCTCCCCGTTTCTTCTCGGGCCCTATGTGTCGATCGGTTGGTGAATCCTCGTGGCGGTTGTGTCCTTCTGGCCCCCTCGCTCCGCGTCACCCGGTCTTCCATTTTTCTCCTGAAGCGTGGTTGAGGACGCGTTCTGGTGTTTCCCTCTCTCCTCTCCTGTTCTCCTGGATGGGTGGAGGAGTACGAGGGTGGAGGCCATTCTCGACTCTCGTTGCGTGGCCGGGGGTTTTCAGTACTTGGTGGCGGTGGAAGGGTACGGGTTTTAGGAGTGCTTCCTGGATCCCCGCTGGGGGGTCCATGCTCCTCGCTGGTGTCCGTTTTCTGCTGTTTCCCTGAGAAGCCTGCTCTGTTGGCCGTCCGGAGTCCGGCATTGAGGGGGGGCTATGTCAGGATCACGGGCCATCGGGCTGTGCACTCTGCTCCACCAGCTGTAGCCCCCCCTGGCCCGTTACCTTTGCTGAAGTTCCGGGGTCACTCGGGGTAGATCTGGGGCCTCTCCTATGGCCACCATGGTGGAGCCTCCGTCCGGCGCCGTGCGCGCGCCCGTGCGCTGCGCGCCTGCGCGTGGCCGCGCATGCGCGTATGCGCGCGCCGCGCCCATCACCTGAGTTTTAGGGCTGGCGGGGGGTGTGTTCCAGAGTGTCCGTCACTCCTTCCGGGCGGACCTGGAGCACACTTCCTATTAAACCTGCCAGCCCTTGCACTCAGTGCTGTGTTATTACAGTTCCTGTGTTGATGTGTTTGGAGAGTTTCCTTTTGATTGATTACCCGGCTTTTTGACCCTGCTTGCCGTACCGACGTTCCCTGACCTTGGCTTCCTGACCCCTGCTCGTTTGTGACCCTCACTTGTCTGCGCCTGCCTCGACTCTCTGCGTGTTTATTGACTATACCCTGTATTGCGCGCTGCCTCGACCTTTGCTCTGGACACTGACCATTCACTTGGCTGAACTTGAGCTACAGATCACTAGAACTTCCCCCCTGAAGGGGACCATCTCTGGGACTCTGTCCGCAGCCTCCTGGGGGGGTTCACCAGGGAAGCAGGACTGGCCACCTGAGTGCGGGAAAAATCCACAGGGTCCCCTCAAGGGATCCTGCCTATCTCCCGTTAGGGGGGCTCTGGGAAGAACCCTCAGGTGGGCTAGATTCCCTGCTCTGGTACCCCCAGCGTCTAACCCGGGTCCTCTGGGGCCTGACAGTATGATTACTATAGAGGAGCTCTGACAAATAAGTACAAATTATGTAAACAGCAGAACAAATGTGGTTCACCTGATTAGATGTAAAAATAAAAACTCCCAGTGAGCGTGCTAGTAAGAAGTCTTCCCTCAAAAAGGACAACAGCATAAAACCCCCCAAATTTCAGCTTTTCCATCCCTTGTAATTCTCCATCATCCAAATTTCTCGCTACATTTACAACGATCTTATAGACAATGGTTTATACCACCTGTCTAGCACAGACGAGGGCAAACTAAGGCGCAGGGGTCAAAACCGGCCCTATAGTGTTTTAATTTGCCCCTTGGTGTTAACACGCTCTGGCTCCCCTCATTCCCTGCAATAAGTGAAGATAACACCTAGAGGAAAATTGTTTGGATTGTTCCCTAGAGCCTATAATTTGCTGCAATAGAATGGAATGCTTCTCATCAAAAGCTTCTTCCCCCTATGCGGGCGACCCATGCGGGCTCTTGATCCGGCCCCTATATCTCATTTAAAAACCCATTGTGGCCCACAAGTCAAAAAGTTTGCCCACCCCTGGTGTAGCAGGTGGCCTGTATCTTGTGGAAGTGACCTGACTTTTCTCCAGGATCCCTCTATCTGGTGGTCTGCCAAACTCTTCATCCCCTGTAATGTACGAAGAAGACAATTTCTTAGATTTCTAGCAGATAATAAATAAAATGGACATTTATAGGGGGAAATGCCTAAATCAAAATGTTTATCCAATGTTCTTTGTACGCATTTTACATCTTATTGGCATCTTCTTGTGTATGCCAAACATGAGATTTGTGGGAATCCACATTCACCATTTGCCGGTCGGCTCTTTTCTGAAGTTCATTGAGCATTGACAATCTGCTTTCTGTATTGTGGGGTGCGGAATGGTGAGTAATGTGCACACACAGTCTTGCCCTGAGATTTACCCCCACTGCCGGGCCGCTCTTCCATGAACCCTCATCATTTCAGCGCTCCCGTTATGGCCACATTTTTCTTGTCAGACTGACAGAGCTGCTAAGTGGATTTCTGGCTGATCCACGGACGGCTTATCACATTACCGCAATGTCCTACATAAACATATTACTTTGTATTCAATAGGCCTAATGAATATAAACTACCAGCAGCATTTTGGGGATATTTCCTTTATGAAGCAAGACGGATGGCCAGTTATAGATTTATTAAAGAATAATAGACGAGCCTCCTCCTCCCTCCACTACTCCCATTTCATACACCACACTGAAAAATCAATATGTTTATTGTAAGAATATTGTCTATTGATATTGTAATAATCGGGCTGATTGATTTAATGCCGTACTGAGGATGTAATGGGTCAGTCCAGGGTTATCGGGAAAAAAACGACAAAGTGTCTCTTTACCTTTGTGTGTCCTATAAGGAGCATGTGCCACTCTGTATGGATACAGTAAGAAACTGCCATTGTCTAGTATTTAGAGAAAATATATGTAGGATCTCCTCTCATTCATAGTCCGGAAACAGACACTGGAGGATTCAGCTTGTGTGTATTATAGAAATAGAGAAGTACAAACAGCAGAATAATGAGGACGCGGGTTCAGGACCGCAGCAATGCTGGAAGTGACCACTGTTCTCATTGTTAATGTGACATCCCCATTTGGTGAATTTTACTTGAATCGTCTGTAAATTTTTCTTTCTGGTTATTAAAATGTGCCCTGTGCTCATTACGAGTTCTGACATAGGTGTAATTTCCGCTCCAGTTAAAATATGATTGTGATCAAAGTTCAGGATGACTCACGGCTCTTTTTATGTTAAATTCTGTCATGAATCAATTGCTTTTATAGCCCTTCCAGCCTGTAAAACACACAAAAATCTTTGTGTTTCAAGGACTTTTGTCTATCATGTTCTTTCCACTCTTAATATTTTCTTTTACTTTGTATATACACTGCCAGGAATAGGTAAGGTAGGCAAGCAATGTGTGGAGTGCCCAATGAGAAACCTGGGTGTTCTGGCAATTGTATTACATAAGGCTGTTTCCACCAAGGGATGCGCTGCTGTAACACATCCGCCTTAATGCAGGGGTCACATTAGGACGCACCGTGATGTGTTTCTAACGCAGCGTCTGGGTTTTTGTTTACCTATTGGCTGCAGGCACCACATGAAAACCAAAGTGGACAGTTTTTTGGTTCATCAACTGTCTGAATGCAGCTTAATGCTAGGCATACACGGTTCGATTTTATAATTTGATTGACTTAAAACTATCGAAGTTTACATCGATCGAACTTAAATTGTATGCTGGATAGAAAAAAACCGGGAGCATCAAAAAGTAAGGAAACAGTAAATCACGTATTAGTTAGATTGCCGACATCCCGAAAAAACAAATATCCAAAAACAGAAGGTTTTCATCCAAACACAATAAAGGGATTCTATGCGGCACCAACATTTTGCGTAAACAGTCTTTAATCCAGACGTGCAGTATCCAAAACAAAATTCAACGAACTCAACGCGTTTCGCGAAATATCATCCACTTCTTCAGGAGTATGATGTTGCCATTTGCTGTGTGATAAAAGATATATATCGACCAACCATCTGGGGGTAGAGAGGGGTATCAAGGAAGACCCTGGTAATCCCCATTTAAAGCCTAGTAATAATGGTGTAGAGCTACATTGTATAGGGCTCCCGCCTTCCTACTGTAAAGACTTTCAGTGCGCTGTCCTAGGGTTTGCGTCACGGTCGGGGCCCGCCCTGTGGGGGATATTTGGGGGAACATCGGACGGCTGAAATATCGAGCCGACTGTACCCTGCTTTAGGCTGTTTTTAAAAAAATTGAAAACCCTTTCCATAAACACATGGTTTGACCAGTTACATATGAGCCCTGACCTCAATGCCACTGAAAACCTCCAATGATATTGCTGATTGTTGGATATTTTCATTCATCCATGATATCTACTGGACTTCTGGAACAGGCACACATTTCTAGAGACACTCCAATTTCTTGTGTATGCCATTTTTCTGTTGGATTACTAAAAGTAATTGAACATAAAGTTGACCGAGCTTTTGGGTTTTCTAGGTGTTTTGATGGCTTTTTTATCCAATAATATTATGGAGGACTAAGGAAGCTCCTGAGTGATTGTCAACTGTCCAGCAACCTTTAGCCCGGCCCTGTGTGTTTCCTTGATCTCCCTCAGCCATAAGCGGGTGTCCTGCATTGTTCTTAAAAGACAGGTTCTCTTCATGCGACAAACAGGGGAAACACGCACTGGCACTAACAAATCTAGTTTGATAATTACAATAAATGAATATTCATCACTCTTCGTATCCTGACATGTCATTATGTATTAGATGATGTCACTGATTGTTCTGGAGCCATCAGTAATCCATGTTCTGCGGCGATCAGATAGCGAATAATCCCCGAATGCGCGCCTCGTCTCTTTTTGTCTCATCGTTTTTGAGTTTCGAGTTTATAAAAATCTCTGTCCTCCCCAGAGCATGGCGGCATTTGATGTGTTATTAAATCAGTCGCTGCAGATTACATGGAAAAATCAATGAGGACCTGTAATTGCATATTAGCAGCCTGTTCTGCCATTGTTATTTTATTTATCCTTTGATGTGCAGATAATTATAATAAGCGTGTTTACCTTGCTCTTGATGGGAATCCGTCTTGCTAAGTGATTTAACGAGCAAAAAGCTGCCGTCTTGGCACTGCCAAGTCACACGTCAGCCAAGAATTAGCAGACAGAACGCAATGGATCATATTACACACTTTGGCCATTTGTTGTCCAGCAATAATAACATCTCACCATCATCATACACTGTCCTCACCATACACCCCACTGTGGGCCTGTCCTACTCACCATACACCCAGCTGTGGGCCTGTCTTACTCACCATACACCCGCTGGGGGCCTGTCCTACTCACCATACACCCGCTGGGGGCCTGTCCTACTCACCAT
>CM070038.1:33903851-33914860 GCA_036250615.1 Ptychadena robeensis | reverse complement strand
CTCACCATACACCCAGCTCTGGGCCTGTCCTACTCACCATACACCCAGCTGGGGGCCTGTTCTACTCACCATACACCCCACTGTGGGCCCTTGCTATACATTCAGTGGTAGGCTTGACCAGTCCCCTCATTGTACAGCAATAGGTCTTGCTTTGGCCTCTGTCAACCAACTCTAAACAGTAGGCATGTTCTTCCCTTTTATCACCCACTGTGGGTATATGTCCTGTTTACTTACACCTCCGTCACCTTCGTTTATACTGTATTAATGAAGATGTTCATGTGATTGCCTTATTCTACTTAAGCCTGGCATTCACAGGCCAATAAGCGTCCGATTTTGCCACTGACCGACGGGCGTGCGCGCTCGCGCCGTCGGAAAAATCGGCCGCCAATCGGCGTGTGCCCACATGGGGCGACAGATCCCTGTCGTCCCACAGCTCGGCCGGCCAGAGAACGGCATGTCGGATGTTCTCTGGCCGATGCCATTAACTTCAATGAAGACCGGCGTCTTCATTGAATGTAATGGCCAGCACACAAAGGGTGCCCGGCCGATTAAAGCAGCCCTAGAATGCCACGCGATGACGTCATCACGCTGCATTCCAGAGCTCATCGGAGCTCGTCTGTCTGCACCCGTCTGTGGGTGTATAGCAAGCATTAGTCTGGCTCTATCCTGGAGCGACCTTGCAGCCCTGCTCATCCCCATGAAGACTTTGGTCAGGATCCTCCACCTTATATTGCTGCGGCTATATCACTGAAATGGCTTTGAGCAGAGAAAGTGTTTTTGTTGGGATCTTCAATCTTTGCCTCGCCATTGAGGAGCCGATGTTTGCCGTCCATTAGGAAGAGTTAATACCTCCTGGACCTCTCTGTCTCTGCTGCCTGCAGCCAGTGTGTGCACTGCACGGTGATGGGCTTCAGGGGCTGTCAGACCAGAGCAATGATCCTATTGCCATTCAGCCCAATTTACAGCAAAATTATTGGGGACATAACCCTGTCCATTAGCTAAAAATTACTGGAATGACTTGTCGTTCTGTTCGGAGAGACAGCTGCGGGCTGTCATATGCGAAATTTTAACTAGACCTGCAACGGCGTGCCCCAGGCAGCACAAAGAGCTTTAAGTTTAATTAAAAGTTTTTTTTTCTCCTTAGCTGTAGGTGACCTTAACTCTGCGCTGATAGCAGGGTGTCCTCTTTATCCTTCACCTATACCGTTCTCATATAGCTCATTGTTTACATACATAAGGTATATTTCAGAATAACAAATGCGCATTTGATAAACCATAACGGTGAAAATATCTGAAATAATTGGACAAAAAAAAACTAAAAACGGTGATGTTACCGTTACATCACACTTCATTCTGTTCTCTTCTGTATTCAGTATCATATAGGCGGACCCAAACTGGTATCTGCATTTTCATTGGCCAATATTTACAGTAAGATGAATTGGTGAGATTATATTAGCATTAAAATTTGACTAAATGGTGACAGTGGTGGCTTTCTATCAAAAATTTTACACTGCAAGTTGGAAACTTAAAGCGGACCTATCTCCTCCGGTTCTGCCTTCTATTATTGGTAGTATTATATTAAAAAAAACGTATTTATTGGACCATAAGACACAGTTTTTGACCCCCAAAATCAAAAAGATGCCTGCGTCTTATGGTCCGAATGCGCGAAGGCCATGGGTGGTTGCGCTTTGGCTCCCCGCCAGCTTTACCGGCAAGGAGATTAGCCAGGAAGCAGTCAGATGTGAGATCCGCCCACGGCTGGATCTTCCATCTGAACTGTATAATTGGTTATGCCAACAGAGCCCTGCTGGTATAAGCAATGAAGAGAGGGATAGATGAACTGCCATCTATCCATCTCTCGTGTCTGTGGAAACTGCAATCACTGAGAAATATGGTACTTACCCGGTAAACCAATAAAATGCCACAATGCTCCACCTCCCCTATGACATCACTTCTGATGTCTACTTTCCCATAACCCCAATGCACCCGCAGCAGCTGAATCAGGTGACGTGGGGTGGGGGGGCGGAGCAATACCTAATTCAGATGCGGATAGGTGGATGGAGTGAGACCAGAAGTGCCTCGCTCCTCCATTTGGAAGCCTAGAGGACCGGACACTCCAGGCATGGCGGTGCAGGAGCGAGCAGCCAGGAAAGGTAAGTACTTTTTCTTAATAGCGTCGCTGTCCCTGATGAAGACTCGATGTAGGTGAGTGTATATATTTATTATTTTATGTTTTTTAGTTTAAATCTGTTTTAAGTGGCACCCAGTTCTCGGTACACTCACAGTGCTCTCGTCTCTTTATAAACATTCTGCTGTATCGAAAATCAGTGTCGGATATTTGCCCTGGGTGCAGTATTTCTTTTTTATCGTTGTATTGAAAAAAATTTTTCTGTAGATTCCTAACCTTAAACTCTGGGTTCCACCCCCATCCATCCCCCAATGGAACACCAGCCATGCTTTTCCTGAACCATTGGTCCATTCTTGGTGAAGTCCCCTCCACCCCTCTCCAGGCATGTTATGTGATATGTAAAGCAAACCTAAAATACTGGTCCGGGCAGAAATGCCCCCCCCCCACACCCCCACACACACTTTTAGAGGACAGGAACATGTGGAACAGAGAGATGCCGCCGTATGTTAATGATCACTCTCAGCTCCTTACATTTTGGGGACGTGTCGGAGGGCGAAATGTGCCGTTATCTTGGCGGTTTCAGTGCACACAGAGCAATATTTCCTTATTAACTAGGGAGACGAATAATCTGGAGTTAATTGAGTAATAATTACATGAAGGAGTTAAGAAACCATATTAATTGCTTGTGCTAATTACTCCTTTATTTTGCTGCGCTGTGTAATTCCTGCCAGCTCACCGCACGGCTCAGCGGCTAAACAGTCCGCCAGGATTTGTTCAGCAAATGTTTGGGAGCGCAGGCCGGCCAGGCGCGCGTCCCAAACATCCTGCCAGGTGCGCCTCCAAACCCGGAGGAGCGGCGCTCGGTGCCTAGAAGACAGCGACAGTGACACCGAGACAGTGAAATATGGGTGCAATTAGCCCAGATACAGTTCAATTATGATAAACAGCGGTCGCACCCTTTAAGCCGTGATTAAAAGGCCTCCCCCTTTGATAGAGAGGCCTAATTCCACATTATTATCGCCCGGGCTTGATTATAAAGCACTCTGCGGGTTTACAGGGAGAGATGGATGTCGAGTCGTCTTTATCATTTACACATCAGTGGGAAGAGCAGGTTCTTCAGCCTGCACATTCATTTTCATTTCTCCTCACCCTCCCTCCAACATGCCCCCCCCCCCCCATCGTTGTAGCATGGCACTGCCTCACCGCCTGCCGCCACATGCAAGTTGGCAAAGTCACCCTTACGGTAACAACTTGATAAATGGCCACAGCGTAATGAAATGGAGACATCAAGGCGTGGGGGCGAGGAAGAAAAAGCGTTAATCCGACACAACGCAGCTGTCCCACAACGGCGGGGAGAGGGAAGAAGGATGGCCGGCTGTGCCGTGTTCTGTCAAGGGAGAAATTACACATTTACTTTTGCTTTTTCTTAAGGAGACGGTCGCCATAGATCAAAACATGGGTTTACAAGCCAATTTCCAACATGAAATATAGACAGCGCAAATCAATTTCAAGTCCGGTCTCCATTTTCGCCTCCCGTTAGCGGATAACCCTTCCCTCCTGTTTAACCCCTCCATCCAATGTCGGGGGTCTCAGAGGAAACTGGTGGGAGCAGGTGGGGAAAAGTGAAGGCATCAGCCTTGTGCTGAACTAGAACAATGATCTCACAAGTTATAGAATCGTGAAAAGAGAACCTGTCATCAGGTTTGGTTTCCATTTCCATGTTTAGTCAGTAGTTTGTTGGTAATAAAGTATTTCAATGAGAAAAGATTTTTCAGAAAAGTGGCGTTGTTGCTGTAGTCAGGTGTTAAAGGACTGCCAAGAACAGGGACGGGGTGGGGTGGATTCTAAGCTATGGAATCCCCCGTCCAAATTTACTGTTCACATTTTTTATTGTGTTTAATCTCTGTCTTAACCATTTATAAATTTTATGTCATTTTACGTTTATGGGTCTCATGTTAAAGGTATGCTGTGAACCCTACTTACCTTAATTTCTAACTGTGGCCCTTAACCTTCTGAGCGTCTAGCCCGAGTTAACATCATGAAACTCAGCCCCAGTTAACTAGAGCCGCGCTCTAGGTATCGCCGTCTTCCTACGGCGGTCGGGAGCACCGGCATGTATGCCGATGCTTCCGGGTCCGCCCCCGATCGCGTCACCAGTGACGCGAAGGGGGCGGGGGTAGGCGGCGCCATAGACCTCCATCAAACTGGAGGGGCGTCGCTTTTCATCAGCATAAGTCCGGCTTCTCCAGTGACGCCGGGCTTATGTTAATGACCTCCAGCTGAGCAGGAAAAAACCGTGCCACGTGGCAAACGCTCAGAGGGTTAAAAGTCCCCTTGCCCTTGATTGCTCAAGGGAAAAAACATAGCGGGGGTGTTTACTCTGCAATTCACCCCTACTATCTCTCTTTTTCCAATAAAATTTGGGATGTGGGCCACCATATTTGGGGAGATGCCACTATATTTTTGTAAAGGACTGCATAGCCAGGGGTGCAACTTTTTTAGTGAGCTCCTCAGATGAGTGCCAGGAGATAGTGTTTGGTACTCACCCCATATGTAGGGTGGTCTTCCTCACTGTCTGCCTCACTGTCCTCTGTGTCAGCCTCCTGCTTGGTAGATTCTGCTGCAGATGGACCTCCCTGTTCTTGATTGAGCCTCGGATTAGCTGTCTCCATTCACAGGTCCCCAGCTGGCTTTGGGTCACATGTAACTTTTACACAACACCGTTTGAACCCCCAGATCTCATATCTCAGTAGTACAACCCTGAAATGTTTTGGCTTAGTAACTAATCCCTGAGACTACTGGCAGTCCAAATGTCATCCTTTCATAGTCATATTCCAACTCTGACACTGTTTTTCTCTTGTCAGATTTAACCCTTACATATGTCTACTCTGACTTTCATCCCCCAGATCTCCAACACCCTTAAGCTAGCCACACACGGTTCAATTTTGGTTCAATCGATGCTCGATTAGATCGAGGAATTCAATCGTCTAATCGAAAATCGATCTTAATCGCATCAACATACACCCCACATTGAGTTTGCGATTGTGGTGAGATTTCGATTAAAAAATATTACTATAATCGTCGATTTTGGTATGGAAACGTTTGAAGTCAGATTGAAGTGGTCTATGTTATGTATATCGAATCTAATCGATCCAGGAGAAACACCACAAACATCCACGATTATAAAACGATTTTGGCACGATCAACGATGATTTTCCAACATAACACAATTATCGTCGATCGGACCATGTGGGCATTTCTCGATTTTCGTTCATTTAATCGAGCATCGATTGAACCAAAATCGAACCATGTGTGGCTAGCTTTAGAAGTCCAATCTTTTTTTCTGGATTATTAATTTACATTGCCAATTTCACACCCTAACTGCAACCTTTCATAGTTATTCATGTTTCCCTGCGGTTATCCAAGTGACATACATTGTATACATGTAACATTTAGCTGCGGCCGCCCAGACACGGAGCGCCTCCAAGTTGTTAGTACGCATATGAGCTTTGTAACAATAATGCAGGTACGCAGAGCTAGGTTTTGGCCCCTTTTGAGTACCAGAGTACCACTTCTGTGCACCGCTGTACAGTTCAGGAGGTTGTAGTGCTTTGGATTCCAGAGGTTACATGGCGTCATGTAAATATATTGTTGACCTATCCATATTGGAAAAGTTTTTCATTGTAAACAACCTTTATGCCGGATTTTGCCTGATCTTGCCGTGTTTCTCTTCACAGATGACTGCAGGAACATTGCGAACATCATGAAGACCCTGGCTCACCGAGGCTTCATTTTCAAGCAGACCTCCAGGCGCATCTGATGTGGCTGGGGAGACGGGCTGTGGGGAGGGAGTGGGGCAGGAGGCTGCATGTAGCTCTTCCCTTAACACGTGTTCACACGGGTGGACAGGCAGGAAGCGCAAACGCAAGGTGGAGACGCAACACAACGTGATTGGTACGGACTAACCGGCGGTGTGACAATGACCATCATTGTATATATATCCACCATGACTTCATACCTGTGACCTGCTGCTCCACCTCTTTCTACCCCTAGATAATACAACATATCTGCTCCCCTTCCATGTAACATGTCCCCAGTATCCTCTCCCAAATGTAAGAGGAATTAAGAAGGTAAACATGAAGTTCCATCCCATACCAGAGCTTGTTCTATAGCCGTTCTTCTACGAGATGTTCCATTAAGATGCCTGGTCAGCAGACGGTTCTACTTTAAAATAGAAAACGAATCATCGCATGGAAATCATTGGAGAGGTTAACGTTGAGTTTGTGTGGTGTGAAGTGACGTGTCCCACAACTTGCAGGAACATTGGACCTACGACACAGAAGGGTCACCTGACGTGTCGAGGACCTCTAGGATCATAGAGAAAGCCGGGACGCTGTAGTTTCTTTTAGGTACTCATAGCATTTGGCTATATATTCGACTAGCAAGTTGTTGGATTGTTTTTTTTCTCTTTGGTTTTTCTTGTGGGGTGGACTTTATTACTCTCCCACCCAACTGTCCCACTTTTAGATTACTGTTAGTATTTTTTTAATATATATTATTTTTAACTTAACGATTTGGAGAAGTAGCGCATAGAAGGTTCTTTGTTGTTTTTTTTTGTTTGTAGTTACTAAGGTTTGGTGATTGAGGAGAGGAAATATCCCATAGAGGAGACGTGCATTTGGTCTGAACGACGGCCGTGCGGTGAAGTGATTTGGCCGCTTGGTAGCTGACGTTACAGCTACGCAGCATTTTTATGTTTCTTCGCTTTGACAGTGGGAGTGGTGTGACGGTGCCGTTATTATGTCTTTTTCTTCATATTGTGCTACAATTGGGCTCTAGTGGTTGTTCTCGGCCCCCGTTTTCTCAGGTGATGGAAATGGGTGAGCGAGCGGTTTTGCCAGTTTTCGGCATATTGTTTCCAGTGTTTGTGTGAAGAAAGCGATGCAGATCGTGTGTATGACAGTAAGGAACGTGGGTACCTTCCTGGCCTCTTACGTGAAGTGTTTTACGGACAGGAACTGTGCATCTCCCTCACGCCTGAATTACGGATGTTTCGCTCAGTCAGTGTGTCGTCAGACGGACGGCACTGATTTTGGAATAAGCAGGTTATGGTTTCTTTTCTGTATGCTGCAGTGTTTGGGTTTCTTCTGGTCAGGCATTGGAACCCTAACCTGAGTTGTTTGTTTACTTTACCTACGTTAGTGGAAATAATGAACCATGTCAAGAAGAGATATCCTCTGAATATGACACAAAGGTCGTGGCGCATTCAGAAGCTAGTTTCAAGTTTTGTTTGCATTAGACACTATTGTGTGGGAGCATCTTCGTTACTGTCTTAGTAATGGGCACCAGGGCGACCAGTTTGCCCAGAAGGTCTGGGAGATGGTCGGACTGGTGGCTGGGAAAGCAGTGAGGAGATCAGCTTCCGCTGTCAGCGTGGGATGGACTGATCCTTGTCCACCTAACACTGCCAAGATGGTGGAATGTTCCTTGTCTTTTATTTCACGGACCCCCCTATCCAAAGAAATCTAGAGACGTGTATCATTCCATCCTGCTGGAGGGGGAAGGGGTCCATAGGACAGCGGAGTCAGAGTTCTGTTTTACTGTAAGAGTTTGATGCTCGGCCTCAACTTGATTACACATCAAATGAGCTTCTCCCCTTCCTCTGCGACAATCCATTCATAAGCCTCCTGCCCCTTCCCGAAAGCCCTCAGAGGTGCAGAGATACCTGGTTGCCGGCAGTGAGAGGAGAGTCACTGCTCACCTTATCATTACATCACATGCACCGCGGGTGTTGTCGCGCCAGTTACGTGAAGACAAATAAATGAACAAAATAAACAAGAAAAATAAAAAGAAGTGACTAAGTGTGTGTGAGGCTGTATATTTGTGGCCGCGTGTTTCCATGGTTTACTTCTATAACGTGCAGATCAAACGTAACTGTTCTTACATTGTCACCTGACTAGTGTGTGATCCCCCTCTAAATTATCCAATGCAAGTGTTTCTAGTGACGGACACAAAGGAATACAAACAAACGTACACAAAGACACATTTATAAAGACAATGTTTTTTTTTTTGATGATTCCCAGAAAAAAAATAAGGCTCTCGGAGGCGCCCGTCCATACATAAAAACGATCTCTATTGGTATAATCATCTATGCGATCTGTGCGTGATTTGCTGACAATTATAAAAGAGGCCGGAGACTACCCACGTACCGCACCATCCTGGAGAAGTGGTCACAGGTACCACGAAACGCATAGATGATTATCCCAATAAGGCTTGTTTTTATTAATTGACGGGCGCCTCGGAGAGCCTTATTTTTTCTGTGAATCACCAGAAACCCCATTAAATTGTGATTCTGTGAATCACCAAACCCCACAAATCCATTCATGTCTATGGGCACCGATCGCAACTGTGGGGGCAGGCCCATTCAAATGCATGGCCGCGATCAGCACGACGAGATTAAAATACCAGGTGATCGCGGACAATCGCCAAAGTGGGGACAAGCTCTTCTCGTTACATAGCGATTGAACAGACTACTATATCCCTCTACCATCCTGGGTACCCAGAGGCAAGTGCGACCAAGACCAGAGACAACCCTGGATTTTCTGATCAAGCACTGAGCTTATCACTGAAAACCCACGGATTTAACTATTTCTTCCTAATCAAAAAGATTTTTAAAAGTGTTGCTGTGGTGGAGTGGAAGACGATGTGGTTTGATTTTTATAGGGACCAATCACAACCCTGACTGAAGGATCGTTCTTCCACTGGATTGGCTTGTGAAATTAAAGTATTGGCTTTCAGTATAACATAAATGGATCGTACTACCACATAATGTGATGGGTTCAAAATCCATTGATTTCCTGCCTAAGCCCGGTGCACATGCTCCATAATACCGTCAGATACAAAATCCATTGAAATTCAACCAAGAATGACCAGGGGTCAATCAATTGTCACATGCTTTGCTACTCTGACTACTTTATAAAGAAACGTATGCACATAAACCCACCAGATAAGCACTTGTCCCTAGCTGGCCAACCCCTATTATTGGAGCGATATGTAAATAAAGCCTAAAGGCCCCCATACACGTGTCGGATTCGCACCGGATTCCGGCACGATCGATTCCGAGCGCGTGCACGCGAAACGATCGTGCCGGAATCGCCTGCAGCCCACCTTGTCCGATCGATCAGGTCCGATCGTTCAGGGGCCCAGAATCGGATCCGACAGAGAATCAACATGTTGGTATTTCTGATCCGATTCTGCACAGATCAGGGGGAGTTGCCATTTGTGAGGTGGACAATCGGACACGGAATCGTCCCGGAATCCGTTGGACAAGGTGGTATGCAGCGATCGGATACTCTTAATTGGCCGATTGATCGGAGCTCCGATTCCCGCTGAGATCGCCGGAATCGATCGGATCAGTGATCAATGGACCATGGAATCCGACACGTGTATGGCTAGCTTTACCCGTATTGAGATATTTGTGTATATCCCCCGTAACTCCTCCTTCCTCTAGGAGCCCTCTGAAGCACACCGTGGTCAGATGGGACAATTTTTTAAACCACAGCTCTTTCAGTTACTTTCAGTTCTGTCCATTGAAATACATTGTATCTAGTATATCCTGGTGGCTGTTTGTGTTACTGCAGCCTTTACCTGAAAGACTGGAGACTACACAGAACTCAATATGGCCACAGGTGACAGCAGGGTAGGTAAATCTATTCTTTAGGTTTTGGAGCAACTTTGAGACATTGGGAAAGTTTAGAGGCAAGTAAAAATAATAAAATGTATTCTTTTTTTTAGATTATGTGCTCTTTAACTGTTAGAATCTTCACTCGTTTTAGTTGATGTAGCTTTACCAAAGTGTAATTTGGTTTTATATGTTTAGTAGCAGCAGCCTAGATGCTGTGGAGATGAACTCTGAGCCAACCCTACCATTCTGTGAAAGAAGTAGATGGGAAAGATTTTAAGGTAATTGACTTCTGAAACTACCTTAAAGGATCACCGTTCCGGGCTTCTCCTTTTATTTCATCTTCTTGCACCTGAAATCCTCCATGAATGAGGCCTTCAAGACCTTACACATCACCCACCATCAAGGTTCACCTCCTTCACCTTCATCTGTGCCGGGAACGGATCCTCCAACTAAATAGCAGAGCACAACTTTCCACATGAGCGAGTCCCACCTGAGAGATTGAGAGAGCCGTCAAATCTCCATCTGGAGGCCTGCGACGTCCATGTCACAATGATGGACTGGTGCCCAGTGTAGCTCACAAAGCGGTTACTTCAAGCAGTGTGACCTTCCATCCGGAGATTTGAAACACAGGAATTGGGTCATTAGTGGCAATTGCACATCCAGGAGGTGACAGGAGAGACCGGCCTGCCATGAGGATTTGTCAAGATGGAGAGCGTCTCCCTACACACTGCACAAGTAGGCAGCCGGAGTCTAGTATCGGGCAGCTGATTGGAGTTTTACCTGGAGTTTGTATTAATGCATGCTCGGCGAGATACAAGACTTCACCAAACCAGTACAGAGCCTTGTGTCTTGGGATGTCACATGACCTGACAATGACACTCTGCTCGGCAGTGACATGTAGAACCCCTCTGGAACCAAACATCTGCAGAAGTAATGGAGTGGTCAATGAGCTGCCTGAATATTGGGACAGCTCCGGTGCCCAGTTGGCTCAGTTTCATGTCAGAAATCTCATTGAGGATCTCCCTTAGGTCCGGATTGCTTGGTCACCTTATATTGTCTTGGAACAAGAACGACTATTTGAAAGTGGAAAAAACCCAAAACTTAGAATCTAGGTCAGGGGTCTCAAACTCGCGGCCGGCGGGCCATTTGCGGCCCTCGGGATCTTGTTTTGCGGCCCGCCTAGGATACTCTGCATCA
>CM070038.1:33874825-33892312 GCA_036250615.1 Ptychadena robeensis | reverse complement strand
ATTCGCAAAATCGGCCACAGAATGAAGCGCTATGGCCGGCTTTAGAGGTACAGAAAAAAACATTTGACACTTTTTTTCTTTTGATTTGGATTGGATAAAACATTTATAAAACATTTATCCAATCCAATCAAAATAAAAACAAATGTAAAAAAATTAAAAAAAAAAATCTAAGAAATTTTTTTTTCTTCTGTATCTTTAAATCTCCCGCCGCCCGGCAAGTGACGTAATCAGTACACGAGTGCCGATAACGGAAATAGCCTGAGACCTTGGCTATTTCTGGATCTGCTCGTGTGCAGCCGGAGACAGATCCCACTAACAAACGCTCAGCGGGAGCATTTCTGCTAGCGGGTTCCACTTTGAACTGGATTATAGAAAGACATTTCTATAATCCAGTTCAAAAGTAAAAAAAATATATATATTCTTTTTTTCTTTAAGACCGGGTCCCGCCTCCATGACGTCACACATGACTCCGGGACCCGGAAGAAGCCGACGACGGAGGGAGATCGCGATGGCGGCAGACCAGGTGAGCTCCCACGATGTGCCCGAACCCAGTTCAGGCGTATCGCTAATTGCAGCGCCCCTTTGCCCGAACTGGGTTTGGGTATATCGCTAGGGAGGTTAAGTACTGTATCTTCGGGGTGCCTTATTTCTGGGGGATGCCTTATATTTCAGCGTAAGGCAAAGATTTAAGGGTGCCTTATTTTTGGGAAACTGTATCATAGAAGAAGATCAGAGAAGGTAATATGTGAAAAATAATAATTGGAAAAAAAAAGTTTAGCTAGAAAAAAAGTTTTTATTTAAAAACACTTAGGCTAAGTTTACACTTCACATCATCAGTGTGACACACAAAACATCAATTCAATGTAATAGGGATACACACTGGTATGTGGACCTTTTGTGCCGTTAAAGTCCCATGTGTTGGTTTCTTTGGGGATGTTGGCACAAATTTATAATTACTTACATGCCCAGATATTAATTATGGGATCAATGTATTAGTACCCCTAAAGCAGATGCTTCATTCAGTGTGCCCTAAAACAAAGCAAACCATGGCCAATTAGCAGATTGGGCATCATTGACGTGTCAGCATGACGCCCAACCAGCAGAGTGCCCACCAAGTGACAGGGCCTAAAATAATGACGTACTTGTATTCAAATAAAATGTGGAGACCTTGGTGACAAGTTGCTCTGGCAGAGATAAAGCCTAGAGACAGCCCGCTGTGGTCACAAGGATGGGCCTATTATTATCTACAGGAAAAATCAAAGGGGAGCCAAAGCCTCTTTTTACTAAAGCCTGCCATACACCCACCGAGTGAGGGCCGACAGAGCTGCTTAGATCAGCTCTGTATAGCAGCGTGATGACGTCATCATGCTGCTATTCCGAGCTGACAACAATGAAGTTTATGGCATCGGCCAGAGAACATCAGACATGTCTGTTCTCTGGCCGGCCGAGCTGTGCAGGGGATCTGTCGCCCCATGTGGGCACCCCCGATTGGCAGCCGATTTTGGCGCTGACCGACAGCCGCGAGCACCCACGCCCGTCGGTCAGCGGCAAAAAACGGCCACCGATCAGTGTGTGTATGGCAGGCTTAAGGCGACAACAGGCCGGATTTAAAAGCTAAATGGGCCATATGAGGCCCCTGGGCCATAGTTTACCCATGTCGGCTCTAGAGTATACACAGGCAAAATCCAATGATGGTAAAAATCAAGACTTCGTCCACATTGTCTGATTTACTGCTCTTGCTGCATATTGCTATTCGCCAGTGAGGAAGCCTATCATGGTAGTGCACCAATAGGAATGGGCAGGTATTTGGTGATAACCCCCTATGTGGCCTTGAAACAAAACCCACCAAACTCGCTTAGTTTAATTTCCTGTCTAATTGTGAACAGATAAAAATTTGCAGCATTTTAGGCAAAAAGGGAATTTCCAGTTTCACCCAGAATTCGTAGGAAGGTGTTTTCTATATATGTATCTAAAAGGTAGGTGTCCTGCTTCACAAAACACAATATGCTGTAGTGAACCAGCAAGACAATTCTCTTCTCTGCCCCATCATGTCACAGGAAACCCCAAGAAGGCCTTCACAGAAAATCTCCAGCACCAGCTAAGCTTTCTAACCGGTGGAGAGACAGAGGAGCGGAGGGGGCCCCGCCATTTTCCCCTGCGGGTCCCAGTCGGATTTCTCTTCCAAGGTAGTGTAAAACGACCACAGTGTGAATGCATCTGACCTTTTGTCTTGGACTAATCTAATTGTGTCGTCTTTGTGTAATCAGCCAGGAAAGGTCAGTGCTGTATTTAACAGAGGGCCTCCTTTAGGTAATGAATTTGCCTTGCAGTAAATTAAGTTGATTATGCTTTTTTGAAGTATGTCAAAGCTCAGGCCAGGTTAACCATGAAGGAGCCGTGCTGCCTGACATGTCCAATGCAGGTATGGCGTCTATCCTGGGTGTCCTATGAGAGAAGCATCGACATGGATTCTCAGCATTAGATATACTTTATGTATACCATCACAGCGTGGCACTGCGTCACCCAAACCCCTACGTCGTATGACGCATAGATGCAATGATAACAGTCTAATAACCACGGCCATTCAATCCCGCCGGGGGCGTCTGCACATGTGGGAATATAGCCTAAAGGTGACCATACACTGTTCAAACCAAAATCGATGCCTGCCCACCTGGTGCGATCGACTAAAAGTGATTGAAATCTAACACAAAAAGTGATTGTGTCAGTAAATTTCAGTCGATCGTGGAATTGATTCTTATGATGGAATCGGTTCCTTTAAAGGATTCGATCTAATAAAAATCGACAATCGAATCTCAAAATAATCCTCCCGTGTATGGCTAGCTTAAGTCAGTTGACACCGACACTAAAAAAGATCGTTAAACAAAGACTTAAAAAAGAATAGCAAAAAATCTGATTGACCTATATATATATTTTAGGTAACTCATTTTTGACATTTGACATAAAAATAGAAACTTTGAATATCACAGTAACCTGTTTATTTCAGTACCTGTTTGAAATATAATTTAGAAAGTAAACATAAAACATGGGATCCCTCTGAATGTAGGATTCTGTAATCAATTTCCAAAAATACTTCAGATATGAATATTGACATCGTGCAGATCAGGATAATAATGCTTCTGGACAAACTAGCAGCGCTGTACTTACTCTGCAGGGATTCCCCACCCTCTGCCTTTTACGTCACCATAGATGATGCCAGCCATGTGGGCAAAGAAAGTGAGGCAACCCCCCCCCCCCCCTCTATGGCGTCACCAATGACATAGCCGCCAGAGACAATATGCAGGCCTGCAGCGATGCAGAATCTCTGTGGGACCGCAGACGGCTGGTGTGTGCCCGATCCCTGCTAGGGCAGAGTTTGTACTGTTAACAAACACTGCACGAACTGGATACCGGCAGACCACCAAGGAGGATACGACAATGCTGCTTTGCCACCTTGTGGCTGCAGATAGTAAACATGAAATTTCTTTTTATATTTAGTTTACTTAACATTGAAAAAAGAATCTAAACTTTTGCATTTTGTGTCCTTAAAAGTAAAAAAAATGCGTCTCAGCAATCTGAATCATGGTTTAAAGAATATTTGCTCTTACTCTGGACAACCTGTGGGCTTTAGGTTCTGGGATGGGTTGTTCTAAAACTCCGTTTATTGGATTTTATCATTTTTTATTACAGTATTACATACTTTATTACTGGCCAGAAATGTCATACAAAGGTACATTTATTATTACAATTATTAAGTGTTGAAAATTGGAATGACGCAGCTTTCATATAATTATTGGAATAAAGCAGCTTCTGCCCGCAGTGCCACCGACGTGATCGAGGCCTCAGACTGGGGACTGTTGGAAGTATGAACTTTTCTCCTGCTTGTCATGTAAATGAATTCTTTCCTGCTCCTAAAGAAGTATTGATCGCATGACACGGGCGCCAAGTTATAGGCAGTCACCCGAGGGCATGGCTCCAGGTATAAACCTTTGCCACAATCAATAAGGGTTGGTCTCCAAGCAGCCATCGCTGCCCTGTTATAACAGTGACCCGGCCAAAAGGGCAAGCTGGCCCAGACAGAATCGGAATTCAAGACTTTCCATCCGTCTTGCTATGACATTCGTGAATGAACAAGGATGGGACAAGCTGTAGGGAGTAGCGGGAAGGACAATCCTTCAAGGGCCACACTTCTATCCGGATGTAGATAAGGACAGAAAACTCGTGACGCCCAGATTAATGTGTCACCTCTGCAGACGACAGATAAGGTGCTTTCAATCTTCTAGTAAATCACAATACATTCTGCATCTCTTTATAAAGTGCGCAGCGCGTTATCACCCTGATATATCGGAGTACACCTCTCCGCATTGTATAGCTGAACAGAGAAGCTTAGGAGCTGCCAGCGGGATGTGGATTAAATAGAAGTCAGATTAGAGGGGTGAAATATTATTTCCTCTGTGGCCTGAGGCCAGGTGAGCGTATGCTTCTGTATTACAATGTATATTACAATGTATCATAGCAGAAATATAGGGCAGCGGATCATTATAGAACATCGCTTGTCATCTGAGTGATTTTTTAACAAATGGAATCACACAAATGTGTTACAAGTGTTACTAGATTGCAGTTCTATCTTCAAGAGTCGACACTGATACCGGAAACCAATAGGTTCAGCATTTCCCATCTCGGACCACAAAAACGAATGCATCTGCAATTTACAGTTGTTTATTTGGGTAGACCTGTCAGTAAGGGGCTCAGAAACAGGAAGATTAAATTGCCAATCGGTTGGAGTGTGCGTTCGTGGCAATCCATCCAAAAGCACCCATCAGATCGGACGCTCCATGTGGCCCAAAATCACAATCGCCCAGAGAACAGACATTTCCGTTTGGGGACCCCCAAATTATTGTCCTGCACACAAAGGGTGCGCTCCAATTCTCTGAACGATCGGCCATAGCGTGATGCCGTCATCAGCTGTATGAGGATCACACAGGGGTCATTGTGTGTATGGCCGGCTTAACAATAGAATATATTTTCTATAAAAATCAAATCACTACCAATGCCTAAAGATGGGCATACACGTACCAATTCCTGCATGATCCGATGCTGTGCGCGCTCCTGCATCCCTTAGGGATCGGGTCGAGCAGGAATTGGATGCAGCAACTGACGAGGATTGGGCTTAAATCAGCCGTCCTGTCAGATCGCACAGTTCCGACAGGATGGTACATTTTAACCCGATCCCATTAGTTCACCTGGGGATGGCTGCCCCAGCCAAAGTAATGAGCTGCAGATGCAGAGTGCTGGCCGATTCTCGGCACTAGTGGGCGGGCGTGATGACGTCATCACACTGCCTGCTACTGCATAGGATCGCAGACATCGTACCGTCTATTCCCAGCTTAAGCCACACTGTTATGTAGTCACTTCTTCAGATAGACAATGTAACGGGACCCGTCAGCTGACAGTAAATAGAGATGAGGAATTCATGATCTGTTCCCCATAACACTTCCAATAAAAGAATAAGATATACATTGCATTGTTGTAGTCCTGATCTCCACCCACTAACCCAGGATTGTCTAACACACAATAGGGCCAGATTCTTGCATGAGCCAACTAGGCTGCATTTGGCACCGAGAGCAAGGCCCTCCATACACCTTTAGATTTCTCTGTCAGATTTCCTTAAGATCTCCTTTTGTTTTACCAAAACCATGTAATATGAGCGACTTTCTAAACCATCAAGTCTACCTGTGTTCAATCACAGAGGACCCGGCACTACATAGTTGTTGGTAGATCTAAAAGATATCTGACAGAGAAATCTAAAGGTGTATGGGGGGCTTAAATCTGCCATTCCCCATCACCTGGTGTCTTTGCCTGATGTTGAAGAGACCAAAGCATGCTCACTTTATAAGTATTTTAATGAGACTGAAAGTTTGGATAGACTATTCTGAATTTGGATGTTTAAAGACTTAATCTGACAGCTATCTCCCTAGAAGAACCAACTTTATGCAGTTTGATTGGCTGAGAGAGCCATGTATGTGTGTGATATATACATGCATACGTAGTACATGCATAAGTATTCACAGCGCATCACTTTTTCCACATATTGTCATGTTACAGACTTATTCCAAAATAAATTCAATTAATTTTTATCCTCAAAATTCTACACACAACAACCCATCATGACAAGGTGAAAAAAGTTAACTAGAGGGTTTGGCAAAATTATTTAAAGTAAAAAACTGAGAAATCACATGTACATAAGTATTCACAGCCTGTGCTTAATACTTTGCAGATGCAGCTTTGGCAGCAATTACAGCCTCAATTATTTTTGAATATGATGCCACAAGCTTGGCACACCTACACTTCGCCAGTTTCGAGAGCACTCTAGAGCAGGTTTATATCCAGGATGTCTCTGTACATTGCTGCAGTCATCTTTCCCTTTATCCTGACTAGTCTCCCAGTTGCTGCCATTGAAAATCATTCCCACAGCATGAGGCTGCCACCACCATGCTTCACTGTAGGGATGGTATTGACCTGTTAATGAGATGATGGCTCAATCTTTGTCTCATCAGAGTATTGTGTTTCTCATGGTCAGAGTCCTTCAGGTGCCTTTTGGAAAACTCAAAGCGGGTTGCAATGTGCCCTTTAATAAGGAGTGGCTTCTGCATGTCTGCTCTACCATACAGGCCTGATTGGTGGATTGCTGAGATGGTTGTCCTTCTGGAAGGTTCTCCTCTCTCCACAGCTTTGACAGAGTGACCATTGGGTTCCTGGTTACCTCCCTGACTAAGGCCCTTCAAAGTAGCAGTAACTTTTCTGTAACATTTTACTTCAATATTGGTTTGTGCTCTGACATGAACTGTCAACTGTGGGACCTTATATAGACAGGTGTATGCTTTTCCAAATCTTGTCCAATCAACTGAATTCACCACAGGTGGACTCCACTTAAGCTGCAGAAACATTTCATTTAATGGGAAACAGGATGCACCTGAGATCAATTTAGAGCTCCATAGCAAAGGCTGTGAATACTTATGTAAATGTGATTTCTCCGTTTTTATATTTAAAAAAAATATGCTAAAAACCTTTTTCAGCGGGGTCCTCAACCTCATATCTGACAGGTGAGAACAATGATGTGCATGCAGTCGCCATAAATTGGCAACTTTTTAATGCCAAATGTAAACACTTACAGAGTTCGGCGTCAGAGGAGCACCAACAACGTCGATTATTGGATCTTTCCCCTCTAGTTTGATGTCTTCTGTGCTGACTGTGGCCTGGCCCTCCACGCTGGTCCCCTCCATTGGTACAACTGTGCTGGTGACACCAGTTTTTGATAAGGCTTCAAAGCGATGGCGAAGCATTTGTAGCTCATATTCACAGTTGGAGAATGCTTGTTTGAGTTCATACAACAGGACTAAATCACTGCGCAGTTCATTAAACATCTGGACAATCTCTTCTGTTGGCATTGGGTTAAGATCTGTGGGAAAACAGAACAGAGGGTGAAATAACAAAAAGGTCCATTCTGTGCTCCACATACCTGACAGTTTCACCAAGTTCCTGACCCGACTATAACCATACCAGGACAAGACAGGTATTCTCATTACAGGTATGAAATGAAGGTTTCGTGATTGAAATATCTCTGCTGAACTTATACCTGTCAAGGTTCTTATCCCCGACTATGGGAAAGATTCAGGAAGTGACAGGTGTGATGCCACATCCGGTTTTCGGCATGCTGAACTTTCCAAATACAGGAAGTGACATCATAGACATTTTCCAGATCGGGGGGTATAGGCTGGTTAACTTCCTTCTCCACATATCATCTGCACAAAGAAAGCGGAAACCTAGGGAGGGTATAGATGGACCCTCTCCCTCCTCAAAGTTCCCTAATATTTTTTTAAACTGGGATTGGGACGGGAAAGTCACTTTCCTGACCAAAACAGGATACTTGACAGGTATGGCTGTACTACCACTAACCTCAACCCTGCATGAAATTTGATTATTAGCGATTCTAAATAAAGTTCAATTATCGAGCTGCTACTCTCACCGATCAGTTTGTTTACTCTGACCTGTCACACGTTGTAAATTCGGAAGCACTGACCCATGAAAATGATTCTGTGTGGCCAGCTGCTGACACCCACCTTGTTTCTAGTGGCCGCTAACATCTTTCAATACTGAAGTGTATAGAACTGGAGGTAATATTTTTAGGCCACCTAACCAATATTTTATTGCAAAAGTCTTTTCGCTAAATGGTTAACTGTGCGCCCTACTTACATGAGGATGAGAGAAAAGTGAATGATCGTGGATCAGCTAACAATCAGTAAGTTGTTGTGTTTCCTCCCCAAGCGTCTTTCTATTCGCCATACGTGAAGCCACTATATCAGACATGTTCCAGATGTGTGAAAATAAAGGGCCTGTGTATCTTTTCTATCTAGTTTTACATCAGATGAAATGTTTTATAAATGGTGTGTACACCGTTAGCTCCAAACTCTCTGTATTAAGGGAATAATAAAACACACAGTCCATTGGGACTACAAAAGAGATCTCTGCATGCATGTTATTCCCCTCGCAACCCCCACTCCCATCGTCCTCCGGCTCACCTACTCCGAGTTCTGACAGCATCTGATCCAAGGCTTTAATCTTCTTCTGTCCAACTGAGCTGGGGAGTTTCATCTGCAAACACAAAGGTAAAAAAGGGAGCCACACAGCTCTCAGTCAGGCCTCTTTCGCACATTCCTAGTTCAAAAGGCAGACAGAACACTTTTCATACGGCACAGAAAAGCAGGACGGAATGAAAAGAAACCGAGAACGAAAGGTAAAAAAAAAGGGAGAGAGAGAGAGAAAGGGTGTGTGTTTGCAGGAGGTGGGGGGGGGGGGGGGGGGGGGGGGGGGGGGGGGGGGGGGGGGGGGGGGGGGGGGGGGGGGATCGGAGATGGGGACGGTCGGCTGGCATGTTTCTGGAAAGGCTGGCATGCGGCTTATTGTACAGCCTTTGGCGCGGGCCTACAAGAAAACACATTTTGCAGTTGTCGGCTGTAACCAAACCACTAACAAAGAGACGGGGATAAAGTTCACCTTTCTGGTTTCACAAAACTACTTCCTGCCGAGGGATGAAGATGAAAAGATTTCACTGGAAGGATGTCTAATGTGCAATGCCCCGTTTGATGCCGCTTCCCCATTTACAGGACTTTTTATAATCCTTCCAGGGCCAAACGCTTTTTCTCGCGCGTACCGGCAGCGCCCCTGAGCAGTGGGAATTCATTTAGTAGGTGATATAACAAAGAGCGGAGGAGTTAGACTGAACACAGAAGTGCGGCCGAAAGCCCACAAAAGACGGGAGCAAGGAGTAACCCGGCAGAGCAGAAAGCAGCGGGAGCCTGCCGCGCAGAACGGGGGAAAATGAATTACAGGTACTCATTAAAAATAAGTAGTAAAAATAGGATCACTTAACAGACACTTGTTACCATTGAATTGTATGGGGAAGATCACAGGTAACGTCGTAGCCTAAATTTCTGCCGCATCATAAGGACGTGGAGAAAGGAGCCGGCTTCGAGTTTCAGCACCTATTCAGGACCACTTTCGGGCCCTTTGATCCTCACAAAGCACCACCGACTAACTCTGTGTGAATAATTAGAAAAGCTGTAAATGGCCACTGCAAAAACAGCTGTTCCTGGCCTATTTAGACACTCGCTGCGCAGGTGTCAGGAGCCAACGCAACGCAGCACGGGCCATGGAAGTGGCCAGTGCTTAATTGCTGAACAGAGCAATGGGAAACACGGCTCTGCTGCAAAAAGCGGCACAAAATTTATTAGAGGGGCACATGGCCAGCAAGGAGAGAATGACAGCTATAGAAATACTCAAACGTTGTGACTTATGTTCATAAATACTTCAAGCAAGACTCCGCTACAAACTGTCCATTCAGATAAAGCAACACAATATGTGAAGTGATGAAGTAACTCATGTGGTATTACGGTGGGTTTAGGACTTTGTAACAATGAGGTACAGGGTTCAATTTGCGTTATTTACATCAAAGTACCCTTCCAATACATGCTGACAATATAACCATCTGGTGCTATTGTGTGGTAGAAAAGAATAGAATGTAAGCTCCTCAGCTACAAAGATGAGCAAAGGCAGATCAGTAACATACAAAATAAACAGTTACCAAAATACAGCTAATGTTTTTTCACTTAAAGCCCCCCATACATGTCTAGATTTTCTGTTAAATCAACTTAAAAAGATCGATTTTTGTGGGGTCAGGGAAATTGGTGATTGGTTGTATGTTTGCCAACTGTAGTAACAAATATTTGATAAACTTTTTTGGGATCAACTGAAAGTGTAATCAATTTCAATACAACCAATTAAAATTTACCAGCATGTCCAAATATTTTTCAATCATTTTTTTCCCAATTTGAATTGTTTTAGGTTGATCTAACTATGTGGGCTGCCATAGATTTCCAATCAATCAACAAAAAAATGAGTTGAATTAAGTTGATTGGATGAAAAATCTATGTGTATGGAGGCCTTTACTCTATCAATGTTACCCAATAAAAATAGACATCGAACGCATTAATAAGATCACTATTCTGCGCCTCCAGGGAGCGTCCATCTTATTGTGCGTTCTTTACCCTTTATTTTTTTTACAAATGTTCGAGCCGGCGCTGGGCGCGTTGCTCCTTCCTCCGCCCTCTAAATAAAACCAATTAATCTTTCCACTAATTTTTCTTTTTGCGCGTTCGCTGTTCTCTCTTCCGCGTGGAGAGACTTCATTGGCTCTTGGGAGGCAGAGTATATTTTAATTTTACCGTCATTAAGAAAATGTTCTGATTTATGAGGCTGCTGTCAGGCTAATATCTTTAAAATTTAGCCAGCTCCGGCGATTCATCTTAAAGAGTGATGGAGGTTGATTGCTCTCTATGCAAAATGTATTAGAAGTAAATGGGCAGTCTATTACTCACGCAGCTCCGATAATCCGTTAGGTGAGCTCCGTTAGCTAAACACATTTAGAAGCGCGTCACACGGGGTGACCACACTGCCCAGCTGCAGAGAGATGACGGGCGGTACTATTAACCCAGCCATGCCCACATATTACAGCAGATGAGCGAGAATAAAGGCCAAATCCACCCCATACTGATATTTCAGCTTTGCAAAGCTGACATGTTTCTATTTGGGACTTTTTGCTGAGATATAATCAAAATTACATGTCCTGCCCACCTTTACACAAAGCTACCCATTACCACCCACTCCTGGTATATCAGATTTAGGGTGAAGCAAACATTGGCAGGGCATTATGTTCTCTTTTTGTATTTCAGTCAGAGTTCACGAGACACAAAGCGATGTCAGGTCGTCACAACTCTGCTAGTCTGACAGGTAGGTGACTGTTCAGGTTTTCAAGTCCTCTGTTAAGTTAGTAGAGAGAAAAAGGTAAGATATACAGCCAATTACCGAGACCAATGTATCAGGCTAAACACTGTGACTGAGAAAGAAATAAAGACATACTGAAAAAGCATTACAACATTCTGGAATCAAACAGAGCCAAAGACATCCGGAAGTCACCGGCTTGGTATCAGTAATGTTTACACCGGTGACAGAATAAATCAATGGGTTGGATATATCAACCAAATTACTGGAGGTATTAAAATCCCATAAGTGAATGGGAAGCGCATGATGGGGGATGTAAACTAAGTAACAGGTGTATAATAATCCAAAGATAAGGGGATGGTAACCAAAGATGGGAGCGCAGAGACCACTTGAGTAGGTATGAGAACCTAAGGTTTAGGGTATAAATAATGTGGGTATCTTTAAACCCCCCCCAAAAAAAAACAGATTATCTGCATTAGAGAAATGTACTTTCTGTTTTGTAAATTGTAAGTACAATGGTGCGCTATTCGACACAGTCACTGCAAAACAACAGCACCAAAATCTCTCTAGGTGTAACTATGTCATGTGTTTATAATTAGAGGTATGTTCCTAGCTATCCATATTGTACAGAAAACCACATGATTATGACTTGGGGTGATTTAGACTGCTTGGTTCAAGGGATGTAGGGATATACTATGCAATCTATATGAAGCTTTAACTGAAAGAGGCCTTGGAAACTAGATAAAGACATATGTCCGCTTTGCCACATAAACCGCTCATGCAGCTTCAGAGAGGACATGGCAGAGTAAATATCATCTTAAACAAGCCAACTCTCTGCTTCAAAAGCTTTGAACCATACCCACATATACTGTCCTTATTATTTTGGTTCCCAAACTGGGGGGCGGGCGCAGAGGTACTCCAGGAGGGGGGTGGGGGGGGGGGGGGGGGGGGGGGGGGGGGGGGGGTGCACATCTAGGGAGATGAGAGAGGAACATACAAGCCAAGCATTGAAAAACTAGCTGCAGACAGTAAGTAGAGTTCATGTAATGTGTCTTTTTTTCTGTGTTGGTCTCTATCTGAATGATGTCTCTGCATGATTGGTATGAAAAACAGATTTGTATTTCAAAAAAAGTTTGAGGCACATTGCATGCGAGAGCAGCACGTTACCACAAAGCGCAAAAGTGGGCCAGTGTGAAAATGTCCTAGTGTACCTCGTTTTACTCAAGCAGCGCTGCATTGCAATACTGCTGTGAAAACGTGACTAGTGTGAAATGTCCTGCAATCTGAACCTGTGGGGGGGGGGGGGGGGGGGGGGGGGGGGGGGGGGGGGGGGGGGGGGGGGGGGGGGGGCTCGATACTATTCCCATCTAGAAAAGTGGTGCCCTGCAGGGAACGTTTGGGAGCCACTGACCTAAAACATTATAGGTAAATCGATCCCATATTATATATACACAAACACATACACATGTTTACATATGACAGGTGTCCTAAGACCTGTACTGCTCCTATTTAGATGTGTCGCAGCAAACCATATCCTGTGTATGCACATATTCATGAGTTAAAATAGAGGATACACTTCTCGCTCTAGTTCATTAACTCAGCAACTTCCCCAGATGAACCTGACAGCTCACCATCACCAGGACTATCCTTTATCCCACACGAGGAGCTGCTTAACTAGGCTGCTAGGCTATAACTTTCCTTTAGAAATTGATTAGCTGGCTTTTTTTCCCCTTATTTGATTTTTTTTTAAGGTTAATATATTTTGGCCACCTTCCAACTCTTGACATCTTTTCCCCATGGTCCTCTAGAAGAGACTAACTCTCTGGCATAATTACACAGATGTCTTGTTTGATTTAGGGACTACGGCTCACATGGCAATGCAATAAACAACTGCTTAAACTGCATGAAGTGCGCTTGCACAGGAGGAACATAAATACAAAGCAGGAAACGTGTGGAACAAAGCTGTAAGATCATCATTTTGGTGAGCGAGATGCTCATCCAGCTGTATAACTTTCCAATAACACAAAACGCTGCAAATAACACCTATAGGCTGACTTGACCAGGCCAATGTAAAAGAGCTTACATACTGACTTATAAACCATGTTGAAGCCTGACAGTTCAGGTTCTCCTTGTGGGCAGTCCAACCCATGCCCACTAACTACTATAGCCACAGAATAGCAGTACCAGGCCATCCACTACTACAAGTATGATGCACCCAATTTTGCCAAGTTCAACCATAGGCTGGAAGTATCAAAATCCATCTAACATTATTGAAGAGATATTGGCAAATAGGCAAACTTTTTAACACAGCCTTAAAAGTCCCAGAGGTTGGCAACCTCAGTTTTGGGTTTGTTCACCCATACTTGTTCATAGGGATGTGGCAAGGTGCTACCGGACTAAAGACCTGACTTTATTCAATTTGATTTTTAAACACCAGTCATGGTATTTTCATCAAAATAGCCAAGACACTAACTCCAGTCCAGGTGACAAGACCTGACAATGGATAGCAGTACCTGGCAGCGGTCACGATTAGCTGCAGCGGACTCATCATCCAGCGGATATACAAGAGCCCACTAATTAATCAAAGTATGGCTGTCAGGAGCAGAATATTAATACGTACTGCCATCAGGCTGCTCTCCTCACCATCCCACATCCCAGCAGCCATTTCCCTCTCCGGCAGATGCGCACAAATCGCGTTTTGCATTTGTGAATAAAAGTAATTTTAAGCTGGTGAACTAGATCTAACTCTCTGCCTGTTGTCACTAGCTCATTACTCTGGGCGGTAGCTGCTCAGTTTTTTGTTTGTGGGCTTACTGCAGGTTTAACCATCTCACTATCTGAGCAAACATGGCCGATTATTATAGATGATATACACATCAAGAAACGGCAATGCTTAATATCTTACCAAAAAGCCAGAGAACTCACCTGTGACCAGAGTGGAAAGTGTTAATATAGTCATCAATGCAAGGATATAATACAAGGACGTTACAAAATATTCTTTGTACTTGGAATAGCCACCTGAGATGCCAGCTGCCTTTCATTATTCATATTATTTACCTTCAGTATAATTCATTATTAATCAAGTGCCAACAATTTATGCTGCACAGTACACTGACTAAAATGTAAGGTTAACAAAAGAGATATTGAAGAGTCAATCCAGATTGATTGGTTTACAAAGGTGAGAAGTTGTCCAAAAGAACTGAATCCCCACAGCTAAAAAGAAAAACCCTGCAGGACCATCCTACTGCAGACTCACACAGACTGCAACTCCTCTTCAGGGACCAATGGCATCCAGTATTATTCAACTAACTTCCTGTGTGCCTAGAATGTAACTTCCCTGTGCCAAGCTGAATGGGATTAGGATTAACTGAGGATTGGACCAGTGCGCCAAGAGTTCGGCAGCATTCAGATGTGCGCTTTCCAGGCTGCTTACAGTTGGTAGTCGGACATTTGGAATGTCTCCATTTCTTTAGTATTGAGCAGGCACCCGAAAAGCGACAGGGGGATGCCTCAAGGAGCATCTTCCCGTCTCCTACCTTTTTGGGTGCCCGGCGCTGGTAATACAGTGTTTCTAGAGGCCCATGTTAATGCCCCCTAAGTGGTCAAAGGGTAAGTGGCATCACTGGTTCCTACTGAAGATACATATTTATTTGGAGAGGGGGTTCTCTAAAGGTGACCATACACGTGACGATTTTTCGGCCGTCTTTAGCCCTCCCGACCGATCCGGTAGGTCGGTCGGGAGGGATTCAGAACTGTTTTAAAATCGGCTGAAAAGTCGGTCGGGTCCCGCCCGCGGATGCCCGATTTTTCGGGAAGACGGCAGCTTGTACATGACGGCAGCTTGTACATGACATATACAAGCTGCCGTTTTCCCGAAAAATCGGGCATCCGCGGTCTGGACCCGACCGACTTTTCAGCCGATTTTAAAACAGTTCTGAATCCCTCCCGACCGACGTACCCGACCGGATCGGTTGGGAGGGCTAAAAACGGCCGAAAAATCGGCACGTGTATGGTCACCTTAAGAAAGGAAAGTGCCTTCAAGTGGGGGGTATACAGAGCCCAGAGATGCCATTTAGTTATAAGTATGAGTGTTGAAAAGAAGCAACAGATATACAGAAAGAAAAAAATAGTACAGATGTACAACAGAGCAATTTATACAAAATATTATAGACAAACACGTAGATGTGGAAGTTGCATGTATAGTAATTGCCAGCACCGATGGTGGTTTATCTTACCCTTTGGCTGCGCAGCGTAACTCCTGCAGATTTGAAATCTGGGAATCGAATACCTGCCGTTTCGGGCACAGCCTGAGAAAAGAAAAAGTGAGGATTAATAATACAGCATACACACCTTTAGCAGCTGCACAAACTGCATTTAGTAGTGTGAAAGCTTTGGTGTCCTGTTGGGATTACCTGTCCCTTATTCTCTTTGACTGCTACTGGCTTCAAAACAAGGATATTTGAGATATATATTATATACACACCTCTTAGGAGCATTGAATAGAAAAATCTCACATTGTGTTGTAAGAAAGTAAATAATTTGGTGTTCTATATAGAAACAACTTAATTATTCGAGAAACATTACCATTTATGTAAAGAATATGCCATGCAGCACAAGACTGTGTACCAAAGGAGGGGACCGAAATCACTGGTACAATCTCTACAGTTATAGTTCCCACAGTCACCGTAACTGACCCTTGAAAAAGGAAAATAAGAAGACCACATTTCTCTTTGACTCTGCTTTCCTCCCATGAGCAGGTTTACCCTATTAGCACATAAGCACTGCAATACACCTTAATGCAGGCATGTCCAAAGTCAGGCCCAGTGGCCAAAAGCAGCCCACGTTTATGTTTCCACTGGCCTGCGACCCCAGTCATGAAATCAATGATATGCAGAAGTGATCCACACTGGGGTGACACCATTTCACTACTAGAGGAGGGGTGACACCAAACTTCACAACCAGTGCCGGTTTTTGTGTTTTTAGCTTGAGGGCTTGAAGTGCAACAAAAGTACTCCCTCAAGAACCAAAGCTGCAATGTCAATGTTGAAGTTCTAGCAGAGGCTTTGTCTTGCCCCACCCCTCGACCATGAATAGTACAGTCAGGGGTTTACTTTTTTCAATGTCTATGGCTGCTTCACCATATACCTACATCAATGGCTAATGCGTTACAATAAAAATAGCAAGTATGAGTGAAGGAATAGATCTGCCCATGGAATTATTCATTTGCATTTGATTTTAATGGTTCAAAGAATGTCAGGCTGAATGGTGGGCACACATTTCACTTCACATAACCTGGCCCTCTTTGACAAAAGTTTGGACACCCCAGCCTTCACGGCTCCTTGTGCTGCTTTTCCTTTGCATATGGTGAAGAAAAAAGGTGATATGTTCTGTATTGTATTTAGTATTTATTTCCTATGGTTAGAGAATACTTGGGTGGCCCTATTGTACAATAAATATAATGCAAAATAAAGAGGTTTGACATCACACACTGTGTACAAAACCAGTTGTTTATTACCAACAAATCTAAAAGGATGTGATTAACCCCTGAGAGGCTACAAACACCCTACAGCGGTACCTAGTTACTTGGCTCAATAGCTGTTTGATTGCAGCCATTAAACACCCAGAAAGGGAGCTCTGGGGAGAAGCCTCGTCCTTGCTATTGATTCAAGGTTTCCTGATTGCCCCCTGAGCGTAAACAGAGCAGCCAGAGAGGGCTCTTAGCATGCATGCTGCACAAGGGCGGCCTGACACTTGTCAATGATTTTATGCCAGCACCCATCAGGAAGAAGTCATCGCCTCCAGACACGAACGAGGTGTTAATTTCAGATATCTGCAAAAACAAATACCCAACAACCTGGCACACAAAATTAAACAATGTGGGCAAAAGGAAACTCCAACCTACCAGCTGGTGTATTTTGCGCACACACAAACCAAGTCCAACATACCACCAAGTACGAGCAGTAATATGAAATGAACTAACAAATTACCACAGTTCAGATTTTATGTGGTTACATTTACCATTAGGTTTCTGATGTGATGTATTTTCTTTTTGCTGTTCATAATTTTTTGTTTATTCTTGCTCTTCCACACCAACAAAGTTAACCTCCCTAGCGCACTGCTGAGGTCCAGATTTCTGTACCAAAAGCGCACCAT
>CM070038.1:33839445-33857325 GCA_036250615.1 Ptychadena robeensis | reverse complement strand
AGGTGATGAGTAAAAGATGAGTTCAGTTTTGCTCAGGTTAAGTTTGAGGAATCTGTCAGGCACTGCAAGTTATTGTCCAGGACAGAGAGAGTAAAGGCCAGGTGGATAAGTATATATGGGTATCATCAGCATATAAATGCAGGCAAAACATGAGATGAGTTTGCAGAGGAAGGAGATGTTGTGGTTAATTAGATCACATTTGGTCAATTGATTCAGGTAAAAAGGAATTGATTTTCAAACGAAAAGTTGATCAAATGGAAAATTCGAACCGTGTATACCCAAGGCTGTTTCTAGCAGGTTGAGTCAGTTTGATATTTGCCCACGAGGTGGCAGCATAGCCCCTCCCATCCACTATGAGTGTACTGGGTGTATGGGCGTCTCAGCCTCTGAGCTGTAATTAGAGGAATGACAATGTGAGGAAACTGCAGTCCAAACACTGGAGGGAAAGCAGCAGAGACCTGATAACAGCAGACAATGGCGGATTGTGCTGCACGCTCACCCTGTGCTGGGCAATCTGTGTAAATATAGAAAGTGTGTCATAGTTATATTGTGTCTTCTTGCTGCACCCAACAGTCACTGGACGAGGGGGTCACCGCTGAACGCCAACACACAAGGGCGTATCACACCCCGGCCACGCGCCATACTTTATCATTGATGACTATAAAAATTGTATTCAGTTGTAGCTACATGAAAAATAATATTCTGTCAGAAATCTATGTATGTATGTGGATCCATCGGTGGACTGCAGACATTACCACCTGAAATGTATAATATTTTCACATATAGTTCATCATACGTGGTATATATAACACTACATAACCTAGATACTGCCCAAGTTTTAGGCACTATTTCCATACATTACAGGTAATATATTATGACTAATATACCTCCTGAACAGTAGATAACAGAACTGTTGTTAGTATGAAATTAAGGACAGATGATATTTATATAACATACATAATAGATAATACCACCTGAACTGTATAAATACATTCACAGATAGTACACCATACCTGGATAACATAACCTGGATCATTACTGTCAATTGCGTCAGGATGTGACATCACTTCTGGTTTTCAGTCAGAATCTTCCGCGTTCCAGATACTGTAAGTGACATCACTGAGGGAGGGAAAGCTGTCAGATGAGAGATGTGGTCACGGCCAGATTTCCCATCTGAACTCTATTATTGCTTATGCCAGCAGAGCCCTGCTGATAGAAACAATAAAGAGAGAGATAGATGAACTGCCATCTATCTCTCTCTCCAGGTCTCCAGATCACTCTGCAAGAGAGGGAGAGGAAATCTGCAGCTGCCCCCCTCCTCCTGATCAGTGAGGAGGAGGATGTGTTGTGCTGTGCTATGATAGTACTGCTGCTAGAGATATCTACTGGCTCTCATTAACACAATTGATTTGAACTCATATATGAAATCTTTTTTTTCAGTTTTTTCTGCTCTAAAAACTGGGTGCGTCTTTTGGTCCGGTGCATCTTATAGTCCGAAAAATACTTCTTCCCTTCTCTTGTTCTTCAGCCTGTAATACTACACATAGACACTCCAGATAGTTCTGCTTGTAATGTATACAATGTGTCTGTGACCATGCAAAATATTTAATATCATACATGTCTTCTGTGGGGTGACATTGTTAGGTGATCCCCCATACGCTCTCCAGTCCCTGGAATTAGGAAGATGCCATATTCACGGTGGGTCTCATTTTCTCACAAGTGGAATCCAGTCAGTGACTTGGCAGGCTTTTCCTTCTGTTTGCCATAGCTTGCTGTAGTTCTGTGCTGGCAGACGATGCCAGTGTCTTCAGTGTCTGCCTTCCTGTCATGGAGCACACCTGGCACACGATCAACCCGCTACTGCTTCGGTCAGCCCCTCTAGGAAACAGGTGAATTCATGTCTGTGTTTCTGTATGGCATTAGTAGGGGAAAATTCGCAATGCCAAATTTTAAGTTCAAATTTCATCGGGCCATTTAGACTATTTGCCTAAAAAGGTAAAAATCGGCCCAAAAATTTCGACTTAAACATATTTGATTTTTGAGCTGTCCAATGTTCCCTGCAGCAGCGTGATGACGTCATCATACCAGAGGAGCTCAGGCGATTGCTTTGCATGGAGACTTTCGGCTTCCATGCAAAGCAATCGACATAGACCGTGATTAACGGTCACGTCCGATATCCCTGTTTTTGAGCGGGTCGGAAAACTGGGATGGCCGCATATGATATGGGCCAGATAGATGGCTGTGAGCGCGCACAGTGCTCAAAACGGCCATCGATCTGGCACATGTCTACATGTGTGTACCCTGCTTTAAGGTCCCCCATACACCTTACCACACAATTTCTGTACAATCAACTACCAAAACCATGTAATATGAGGACCTATCTAACCCTTCCAATCACCGTGCATTCTATCAGGGAGGACCCAGCACTACATAGTTGTTGGTAGATCTAATGGAAATTGTATGTAGTGATCTAAAGGTGTATGGGGGGCTTAAGGACCTCTGTTCTAGTGATGATGGGCATAGGCAATATATTCAAATTCACAAAATATTGTGCATTTTTTGCCTAATATTCACATTAAATTCCTGATCTCCAGACATTATTACCTTCACCATTGAACATGCGCAATGCATTGTACTGTCCAGAGATTACCTTAATTGCGCAAATTGGCACTTGTACATGCGCATTGAGAGCGGTAATGTACGCTAGTTCCGGGTACTGATGTAAAAAATCTAGAATATTCATGATTATGAAGATAATGCAAATTCTTGAAGTGCCAATATTTGCATTCGATTAGAATATTTGTGATCAACACTACTCTGTTCCTCAGGGAAATGACCAGAACCAGGTCCACCGCAGTACTAGGCCTGGATTTCGAAAAAGTCGAAAATCAACCCAAAATTTGGACTACAATTTTATCGTAAAAATATGTTATAATGTAGATCACGAATATCATCAGCACAAATTTTTATAGAAAATATTAGTTAAAAAATTTGCAATCATTTGTGAAGTGCCATTCGCAATATAAATTTGCGATTAGAATATTTGCTACCAACACTATCACATGAAAACTCAAGTTTGATAACCCGACATTTTGAATTAGAAACTTTTAAGTCAAAAGTTTGCATGAAAAGTAGAAAATGTAAAATTTTATTGGGAAAATCAAAATTTAAGTAAAATGTATTTATTTGACCATCTCATGCCATAGATGCAGTGCCACTAGAAGAGGACAAAGCTATACACTTTCTTTCTTTTAGCTTTTAGGGGTTAACCTAAAAGAACTGATGCCCTACTCACAGTGACCACGACTGAACAGAAAACATATAGAGCAAGGGTTTCAAACTCAAATACACTGTGGGCCAAATAAAAAAAAACTAGACAAGCCCCAATGACACGCTATGCAGTGGCATACTCAACACATCTGTGGTGCTCAACGAAGTAAGCCGTTAGTTTATGTTCCATGGCACTCAATGGTCCTTCATGTGGCCTAGCTTGGCCTATTCCGCAGGCCACCTGCCTGCTGCTCTTACCACTCTTCTGTACTCCCACTCCACTAGTACAGAACTAGGAATCCCATCAAGCTTCGGGTTTCAGGCGCTGACTGAGATGTCATTGAAACGCATCACTAAGAATCCGGGACTTACAGTTCTCTACTAGCGGAATGGGATTAAAGAAGAGCAATGAGTGCAGCAGGCAGGGGGGGGGGGGGGGGGGGGGGGGGGGGAGGGCTGCAGAGAAGACACATCTATTGAGGCCCCAAAATATATTTAATTGAGGCTAGAGTTTAAAACCTATGTTCTAGGGGATGGAGCTCAGGCTATAAACATATACTGCATTTTTCGGACTATAAGACCCACCGGACCATAAGACGCACCCAGTTTATAGAGCAGGAAATATAAAAAATATTTTTAAAGTGTTCAAATCAATTGGGTTAATGCAATGGATTAAATGAATGCAATATCAAATTCAGCCAGTAGATGTCACTAGCAGCAGTACTATCACAGCACATCATGTTATCCTCCTCACTGATCGGGAGGATGGGGGGCTGCAGGGGTTGCGCATTAGGACCATAAGATGCAGGCACACCCCCCCCCTGTTTTTTTGGGTGTGAAAAGTGCATCTTCTAGTCCGAAAAATACGGTACATATTTTCTTAATTTGTAAAACACGCACACATTGTGCCGCCATGACTCATTGGTGTCACCATTAGGGAAGCTGCTGGAGAATGGCCATGCAGCCATCCCTGAATGGTGACTGGTGATATACAGACCACATGATTATCTTAGGACCTCATTTATGAGAGCGACAATCAGGACACCGTTGTTGCAATGCTGAATGAAGCTCCATGATTGGTGGAGTGAAGGTCATGATTTAGGTGCTGTATAAATAAATTGTGCAGCCATACTCCCAGTTTTATTTGAGCCCCCAGATGTCACTTGGTTGGGGTTCCTAATTGGGGGATTTCATTTATAGAGAAAGTAAGTGAAAACTAAAAGCTGAAATTTTATTGGTCACCTATGAAGACCCCTGATTGGGATCATATGCGATTAACAGGAGATCCCCGGAAAAGTCTGTTAAATGGGGTCACCAGGCAGATGCATGGGAATGTCTGCTGTGCGCACAATTTGTTATTCCTTTTGACAAGAGCAGATTGCTGCGGGGGTGAGGAGCGGCTGCTGTCTACAGGCCTCAGCTTGTCTCCTACAACTTATATAGGGCAATGCTCTGCTACTGTCAGACATCAGACACAGCTGGATCTGTAGCTTCACATCACAACAGGATGACCCAGTGATTCAGAGGGGGGGTTAAGGACCCAATCAGGACTCTGGAGACCACATGACCTTCTACCATTTTTTTTGCCATTTTACTCCACTTCCTGTCATAGAGACACAACAGGAAGTAATAGGAAATCACTAGAAAGTTGAAATTGCAATGCATGACCTCAGTGGGAGGTTTCTGTTCTGGTGACAACTCAGAAGTGATTCCCATTATTCACAGCCCAATAAATACCACGCTCTGTGCCCAGCAGTATCCTTCCTTTATGTCTGCGAACCTTCACACCTACTTAACTGAGTGATCCTGACAGTCTTGTTACTCTGCACAATCAGATTGTGAGGATGGATGAGTGTAGTCACCTGTGATTAGGATCTTTTCCCTTCTGCATGACGGGATCGAACAGTGAGCCTTACCACTGCACACCTGGCACCCCTAGAATGGCACACCTGTTCACTGCAGAGAGGCCAGCAGCCTCCCCCAGTAATAACCTGATGGGGGTTGTGATCCTCCAATTCTCTGTAATAAAACTCATACTATTAACGATCACAATATATATTTCCTGGATGATTAGTAAACATTAGTTAAAGAAGTTCTATGCTCAAAATTAAAAAACACACATACAATACATTGTCATAATACTCGTCTTTCAGCAGTTTATATCTGGGAAAACTGTTGCAGAAAATAGTACTTAACTTCCTCACTTCCTCATTCATAGTGCCAGCATGTTTAGTACTGGTGAAGAGGAACTGATTCGGTCCATTCTTCAGCAATACTTCATTTTGACGATGGAGCTGTAATTTTACAACATGAACACTAGATGGAGCTGCTTCCATTACCTTACATTCAGCAGACATGAGGCTGCCATCATAATCCCACGGGACTGGGCATTTGTGACACATCCCTCCTGAGTGCCCATGCAGTGAGTGTTTACAAAACACTGCCACAGCTGGACGTCACACAACGGGATGGATGGTCCCATTTTTTTCCGAGCAGTGATTGCCCTAATTACAAGCAGTGCTGCTGTCGTTAGTGACCTGTGAGGTGGTAAGTCCACTATAGCTAATGATGACTAACATTATATAAAATCTAGAGCATAAGATGCACCACAAAGTTTTGGAGAGAAAATTAGGGAAAAAAACAGACACAGTAATTCAGAAATAAAGTAAATATACAGAATGTTCTAGCAAGTAGGCAGGTCTGGACCATGCAGTATTCACTCCAGCCAAAAGGCCAGTGCGAGAAGGGAGGTCTTCATTGGAGCAGAGTGTGCAGGGCTGAAACTTTAGCATGTGTCTATCCACTAGCAGTACCCATTCTCTGAACACTCTCTTATGACACGTAAGGCACTTAACAACTTACCCATGAGCAGCTATTTACATATGGGTGGAGATATGTGTCTGTTACACAATATTAATTAATTGCAATACAGAATGTTAATGTAAATACACAACTTATGCTATCTAAATGTAAAATATGTCTCTCCATAAGTTGGTCAGTGTGTTCAGAGAATGGGAACTGCTAGAGCTAATGCAGATAAGATCTGTTCTTGGCAGTGTTTTTTTGGCTTGGCTGGAGGGAATGGAACACATTTCTGCCTCCTGTGATGCATAATAATAAAACAATAATTTGTTTTTACATAGTCAGACCATAAGACACAGGGACATTTGCCATTTAATGGTATAAAGTACGTCTTATAGTCTGGTACTAACTCCAACCAAAATGCCGTATCTCAGTTCTAGGTCTAGGGACCCTGTCACTTTGTATTGCTTTCTGTGTCCCCACAGGGACAGGAAGTGAGTGACATACATTTCACTCTGGGGGGAAAATAAAGGTGATTTATCGTGGTTCGTATAAATAAAAATTTAAACTTTTTTCACATTCTGAAACGTATGTTTTTTTAAAGATCCAGCTAGAGGTTAGAGTGGTTGGAGATTCTTGTTGTTATTGTTGTTGGACTTTCCAATAGGGAAATTTGTTCTTGTGACAACTTCACTGCTGTCTCCACTGTGTGTGATGGAGATATGAGTACACATGCATGGTCCACAATTACGGGCGCAAGCGCATTTTGCTTTGGCCAAGGGGGGAGCTTTAGCATATTGCGCCGAAAACCTGTCCCCTTTAAGCCCATGGGCTGCAGTATCAAATAACGTGGGGAAAAAGTTGTGTTATGTACAGTATGTATCATTCTAATATGTCCTCAATGAATGCGTCATGACAGTGTCACAATGCACCACATAAATACCAACGTGGGGCCCCTGTATATGTAAATATGTACATTGAATGGGCAGCATCTCCACTGCAGCTTAGGCCTAGACTTTATTGAGTTGTTTTCATGTGAGCATTGCATTTGACGCATTCTGAACACTGGACACTCGCTAAGGAACATTTAAAAGTTTGTTCTTCATCCATGCATCTAAAAAAAGTCAATGGGCACGCTACACCACTAGTACAGCATGGCCGAGACTTTCAAAATAGACTTTAGGCCCTATAAATTTTTCTCACTTTGCAGAGGTATCTCTTCGAGCTGCAACATATGTCACAGTTCATCAAGACCCCTAGTACTGTGGGAAGGTGGGCCTTGCATTTAATGTATGGGTTACCAGGTTTAGGAATGTGAAGGGTTAACTGTGCTTGGCTGAGAAACTGTAAAGAGATGTAATAGGATCTGTTGCTGGGCAAGACAGGTGCAGGATGAGTCACTGTTTTGAATATTGAAAAAGTCAAGACATGTCATTTGGGAGTGGCCAGCCTGAGGGACAGAGGTAATATAAGGCCCAAACTAGGGAGGAGTTTGGTCTTTGACAGGAGCAGAGAGCAGTAAGTGGAGCTCTGTTGGATCCTGTGGGAGGTAGGCCATGCAGGCCTGCAGATCCAGAGACCCTGAGACACATTCAGGACCCTAGCCTGAAGTGTGTCACAGGGTTGAAGTAGGGCTAGGGCAGAGACTAGCAGCGGCTGCTCCTTGAGGGCTGGCATGGAAAGGCATGGACAATGAAGTGTACTGTGTGACATCAATAAAGGGTATAGTACCCTACACCAAAGTCACCGTGTGTTGGACCATTATTGTGGTGTGAGCAAGGACCTGCAATGGGAACACTGCCCCTGGAACCATGAATGTAAAAGACTGTGTTGGCAGAGCTGCTCCCTAGGATGGAAGGGGGGGTGCAAGGCAAGGAAAGCCCAGCAGAGAGTCTGCAGTGACCCAGGGGTGAGATCATGGGGAAGTGGCCAACAGTTGTCACTCAGGTGCCCCCAGATTCCCCCTGGGATATGTGGTGTATTTTGTGCACACAGGGGCAGTGCGCTTTCCTACAGTACTGCACTACTATGCTACATGAGCATCATATGAACAGTGGTTCCCTTCCATGTCTTGTAGTCAGTGGTGCAGTCAGTGTTTTCCAGGATTCTAAGCTGGTACAATTCTTATTTGTATATGAGTATTTTGTTTGTGGTGACCCCAATATCTCCCACTTCCTCTCAGCCTTTAGTACCTCTTACATAACAATGTTGCTCTATCTTGTTTCCATGTTTTTTTTGGCGGCTTTTCGTGTTTGTGAAGGGAGTTGGCAACTCTGTGTGTTTGGCACCGTGGCTTGAGAAGTGGAAAAAGTGCCAAGTGGGGGTGACCTCTGACCTGGGCTCTCACATTTCCACTATACATAGGATTTGGAAATGTTTATACAGTGGACCCTCGAGATACGACTGGCTTGAGATACAAACAAAGTGTTCATTTCGACATACGACCAAAGTTTAGATTTACGACCAGAATTTGTTTATGGTTTCCAGGCGCCCTCTAGTGGCAGAAAGTGTTAATGACTAGACATAGACTTCTGTTCAGCCAGTACAAATGCTATTGCCTGGGGGTTGCACCCAAGGACCTGAGAGGTGTCGAGAAACTTGCCTCTGAGCCCAAATATATAAGCATACACAGGGGTTTAATCAAGGATCCCACAGGTGTCTTGGAATTTTCCTCAGTGCTGAGGATGATCAGTATATTTTCAATGCATCATGGCCCCAAAAAAAGGTAAGACACATGGAAGGGCAATTATAATAGAGCTGAATACTTCAGGGTCCTCTTCTTCTGATGTGCCATGGTCTGAATGTATCTGAAAGCTAGTTTGTCTTTGACCCCCACTCTGTACAGCACTGTGTAATGTGTTGCCTTATAAATTTAGTAAATAATAAGAATAATTACATCTAGTGGTATTTAGCAGTAATGAGTAGTACCTAATAGTATTTAGAGGTATGTAGTGGTAATGAGAGTGTATGCACTGGTTTTAGTGGTATCTAACGGTAGGAAAAATTTACTTGTTAGTGTCTGGTTGTAGCGATATCCAGTGATATTTGGATTCAGAGATGTATTTAGTGGTAGACTATTGGTAGTGATAGCTAGTGGAATCTAGTGACTTTTTACTGGTATTTAGAGGCATTATGTGGCATTTAGTGGTATGTATGGGCATTTAGTGGTATGAAGTGGCATTATGTGCTATTTAGTGGTATGAAGTGGTAATTAGAGGTATTACATGGTATTTTGTGGTAAGCAATGGCATGTACTGCTATGTAGTGGTATTATGGTGTATTAAGTGGTAATATGTGCAATTTAGTGATATGTATTTGTAACTATGGGTATTTGGTGATTATTTACTGGTATGTAGAGGCATTATGTGGTATGTTTAGTTGTATGCAATGGTATGTAGTGCTATGTAATGCTATGTAGTGGTGTTATGTAGCAAGTAGAGGTATTTAGTAGTATGCATGTAGTAAAATATGTGGTATGTAGTGGAATTATGTGGTATGTAATGGGTTTTAGCAGTCTGTAATAGTATGTAACAATATATAGTGGTATGTTATGGTTTTTAGCAGTCTGTATCTAATATACAGTGGCCTTTTTTTGTTATGGCATGTATTGGCATATAGTGGCATGATGTGGTATGTAGTGGCAAGCAGATGTAATGTTATGTAGTGGTGATATGTGCTATTTAGTGGTATCTAACAATATACAGTGGCATTTTATGTTATGGCATGTATTGACATATAGTGGCATTATGTGGCATGTGATAGTGTGCAGTGATAATTAGTAGTTTCTAGTGGTTTGTAATGGTATGTAACTATATTTTGTGGAATTTTGTCTCTTTTTTTGTGATATTTAACCCCCGTAGCATTTCTGACAGCACCATCTCGTCCAGTGCTGTCCTGTCAGTACTGCTCTGGACGAGATGGTAGAATCCGGTGAAGATCGGAGTCCCGGTGGCTCCGATCATCTGAAGTGGCTTCTTCACTAAAGCCTATGTCCCCCCCCCCCCGGGTAAGGGGATGACAACACATCGGGCCAGCGGCGGGACATTCAAAAGTGAATTGCATAGAAACAGTTTTCTATGCAGCTCCTTTTTAACCCTCCCTCCTCTGGTGTGTTTATCACACCTGAGGAGAGAGGGTGCCAAAGGGAATTGTACTGGGTACAGTAATAACTGTATCCAATACAATTCAAAGTAAAAAAAATACACTTATATGATACCTTTTATTATAATTTTTTTAATGCAACTTTTTTTTACATAATTGTGTGTTTCAAACATTATTATATTCAGTTCAAGTCTATGGCGTGCTTTTGGTACAGAAATCTGGACCTTGCAAGAGCACTAGGAAGGTTAATGGTATGTAAGGGCATGTATTGGTATATAGTGGCATAATGTGTTATGTAAGAGTGTGTAGTTGTATGAAGTGGTATATAGTGTATATAGTGTCATTGTGGTATGTTGTGATTTGTAGTTGTATTTAGTGGTATGTAATAACATTATTTGGTATGTCAGGGTGTGTAGTGGCATTTAGTGGTATGCAGTAGTATTTACCTGTATCTGGGCTCTCAGGTTCACACAGAGCTTCGTGCGTTGGCACAGAAGAGATGGCCCAGTACCAGGGGTGACTAAGTGGCACCGTGTCACGAAACGCGAGCGAGAGCTCTGACATGACTATCTGTAGCGCTCTGAGTGGATTCAGGTGTATGAAAACAAACGTTTGTGTTGGGCGAGGTTAGAGCTGATATCAGCAGGGGCCTTATCATGACAGGTTGGTTACATTTCTCTGCGTTATCTTATCACGCTTGTAGAACGAGCATTACACACACTCTCATTAATATACTCCACACACATTCGTCACTCAGGATGTTGGCATTACTTCTCATCTACCATCAGCAGCCAGTACAAAGAGGACCTGTCACATATTCTAATTATGTGATGGAGAAAAGGCACAATAATATTTCTTCATTCCAGGTTTCTCTACACTGGCTGGAAATTGTTGGGGTTTCCAACAAAAACAAATTGTAAACTTGAAACATTCCTGGGAAAAAAATATACAAATGAATTAATAGACAAGCACTTGATCAAATTGATCAGCTGATCTAATGTATTTTTCCTGTGTTATTTCAAGAAAATTGTTACTTCCCCTTCCAATATAGTGTGCCGACATCCATAAATCTCTCAACAAAAAACCAAAACCAAGAGGGGGATAGAGAGCTATGCATCGACTCTCATCCATCCTTTATACTATTGCTGGGCATTATCTCGATATCTTGAGATAATGCCCAGCAATAGTATAAAGCAATTGCTTATGTAAAGGATTATATGTTTGTAAGCAATTTTTATGTGAATTGTCAAGTGTATCTTGTATTATGTGACATCTTTAATCATGTAGTGATGACATCAATCTTGAACAATTATGTATGTACCTTGTTTTTAAAAATCTTCTTTAAACAATATCAACCATCAATTTCTAAAATGTGCCTTAAAAGTCCAGGAGTTTGAGCCTCCATTCTGGAGAGGATGGATGAGAGTCGATACATAGCTCTCTATCCCCCTCTTGGTTTTTGTTTTTTATTTTTCCTGTGTTAGCTTAAATAGGAGAAGCCAATCAGAGAAGTACTAATCGATCATGTGTTTCTCCATGAGTTCTGGTGAAAACCCTGTCTACTGCAATAATAATGCCATCTCACATACCAGGCTACGTTATATACCACCACATAGCACATCCAGCTCTATTGTGTTTGTAATGCATAGCTGTCAATTTTGCTGGTGTTGAAATGTCAGAGTTCAAAATTGTTCCATATACCAAACATGCTGTAACTTTGAGTAAAAATGTTTGGATAGTCCAGCACCTTTACCTTCAGTTTCTTTAGCATGGCAACTGTGTTTGGGGTCATTCTCCGAAGGGAGGGGATCGTGTATATATAGACCATGACATGCTGTAAATTTATGTGTATATACCTTCAAGAAAATGTTACTTTTCTTTATAGCAACTGCTGAAAACTGCTGAGAGGTGAGGTCATAGCTCTTTTTCCCTCTGTTTTTACTTAGCTTTCTGCCCAGTAACTGTAAATTCCCTCCTTCTGGGCAGAGGTTATTTATTCTATAACTTACTATTTTCCAGGATCTTTTCTGGGTTTCCTGGCTAATAGCTTACCTTGGAACAAGGTGCTCCCATCTACCTGCATCCCTCATTGCCATCTACACAGCAGAGTCGGCCATCTATCCTCTTTGGACCAGGGTAGTCTCTCCCTCATCTTGCCCGAGTGGATGTGCAGCAGGTGCTTTTTGCCAAAGGAGGTGCCATACCTAGTCTAGCCTCCTGCCTACTCCTTCTTCCTTAATAAGAGCCTCAGCCTCTTCTCTACTCTCAGCAGCTGGTAGTGACCATTGCAAACTGTAGACCCTAAGTGTGAACCCCATCCCTGCCGCATGGCCAAGGGTAAAAGATTGCAAATATTCGTTCCCAATAGTAAAAGTTAACCCCCTACCAGCTTGAATAGACATTCCTTTATTGGGTGACAGCATGTGTGACAGTGATTGGAACATAGGCATCCTACAAATCCGAAAAGACCTGGTTGCTCCAGTGAGTTACCCTTGGCAACGATACAGCAGCACTCATGCAGCCCCAACCATGACAAACCCACCACCATGCTTGACTGTAGGCAAGACACAATTGACTTTGTACTCCTCACCTGGTTGCTCCTACACACACACACCCTCTTATACACATATATTGATCTTGATGTCATCAGACCACAGGACATGGTTCCAGTAACCCATGTCCTTAGTCTGTGTGTCTTCAGTGTGTTGGCTTTCTTGTGCAACATCCTTAGAAGAGAGTTCCTTCTATGATGACAGCCATGCAGACCAATTTGAGGAGATCTAAAGGAAATCTGACAGAGAAATCTAAAGGTATTTGGGGGCCCTTATAGTCTTCTTATGGCTAGTGGGCCACAGTGAGTTCTTAAATTTGACAGACTGGCTGGACCCACAGTCTGTATTGGCCACACGGTATAGGTGTCCAAATTCCTTGCGTCATCTGCCATTGATGATATGTGGTGTGCTTTGCATAAAAAAAATCTATGGACTACTTTTGGCATTATGTACGCTAATTGCAGTGAACAAGCAGAGGGGACCCAGAGAGACTTTTCACCAAGGTGGCTAGATAAATAGACCAAGCGGGCCATTTGCCCTTGTCTGGTCTAAGCCATCATTATGTAGAGCAACAATTTTTATTTTTAGATCCTCAGAGAATTCTTTACCATAAGGTGCCACACCAAACTTCCACCTGCATGGGTGACTTGCTGACGTGTGACAGTGAAAACACCAAACTTAACATACCTACTCCCCATTCACACCTCAGACCTTCTAACACTAATGAGTCACATGACACTAGGGAGGCAAAATAGCTAAATGGGCACAAATTGGTAATTCTACACTTAGGACTTTTTTCCACTTGGGCCCTCCCCCACAGCTTACCGCATTTGTGATCACATGCCCGTCACAGGCAAACACGCCCATAGACATGAATGGATGCGTTTACATTTATTGAGGGGCGAATTTAGAGCATGTCCCCATTCATTCTCTATGGGCACAATCCGGGGCAATTGGGCACAATCACAACAGCAGTGTTGTCCCATGAAAAGCTATAATAAACTATTTAGCACAATGCCAGGGGGGTACTCACTTTTGTGAAATACTGTATAAAAATATATAAAGCAGGTGCACAGGGAAAGGCAGGGGAAGGTGGAGCTAGATGGAAAGCCAGGCCCAGAGTATTCAGAATAGGTGGAGTTTTATAGTTCAGCAGGTGGTGCTGACAACACTGGTTACAATTTCAGTGCAGAGACACTGCCCAATGCGTTATTAGGTTAAACATAGAACATTCTAATTGGTTTGATAAAAATAAGCCCTGGTGATCCTGCCATGGAGATCCTGGTTCATGTCATTCCTGTTGTAGGGTGATTGATAGATGTCATCTGCATTGGAGCACATTGGGGCTTCTTATAGGGGTTGACTGAAATGTGACCCCGCCGACCACCCTGCCAAGTCCTGGTCCTTTGTGGAAGTGCCTTGACCTTGGCCTCGAACTATCGCACAGCAGCCTTGTCAGAGGTGGCGGGGCCTGGCAAAGCGCGGACAAATATTGTCAGAGCTGGAACATCAAATATTAGTAGATAAGTTCAGTACTAATCTAAAAACTGTTCTGATTAATATATCTTCTCGCTCTATATATATGAGATGGTGGCAGTGCCAAGACCACAGCCATGCCAGGCAATTTACAGGAATCACTGTCAGCTCCCGCGTCCTCTGTTCCCCTTTAATGTACAGAACTGATTATTTGTGATGGAAAATTTTACACAACGAGCTTACGTTACTTATAATTAGTGCAACCTGAATAATAATGACATATCTAATAGTACAATAATTGGCACCTGGAGGACATTTAATAGCTTGTTACAAAAAATTCAAACCTGGTGTCAGCTGCCCCAGTGTTGGGCATGAGCTGAGGAAACCAAGCAAAGCTCACTACAGGGAGGTCAAAATTACCACAAGGCTGAGTCTGCACTAGGCAGCCCCCAAAACCGCGGGTGGCGTTATGGACATGTTGACGTGGCCGCTCTTGGTTTGCCCGCCCTGTTGGGGTGCTGTTTTGAGAGAGTTTAGGACGCGGTGCACGCCATGTCGGCAGGAACGCGCCCTTTACTCACTGTTAGCATCCTGCAGCCGAAAACACATTGGACGCGGTTTGCACATGTCATATAACTGCTTGTTTCCAATACCGCGGAAGCCCGCAGTTGCTTACAGGGCGGATGAAACTGCACCCATGTAGTTTAATGGGCTAGTCCCCTGCCGTGGTCCGCACCCTTCCGCGGCCGCCCAGCACTGACCGCAGCCATAGAGGTGAATGGCCACAGCTTACAACCGCATAAGATGCGGTTCTTAGCAGGGGCGAATCTTAGCGGCGGCAATTGTGCAGCCGCATTAATGGAAACAAGCCCTAAAAGTATACCAATGGGCGCAGTATGTGTTTCCGATGCATCCTTGGGATGCTGCAGAATTTACAATGGCCAGCCGAGCATTGTGAGACCACCACATATGCCGTGCCGCCCCTAAAATGTGCTGAGCTTGATGGCTCATATATCTACCCGTGTATGGTAGCCTATACCTGTCTATCTTTGCGAGTTCTGGGGAGCGCCATGGCAGCTTGTCATTAGAACCAGTGAGAGTACGGCTGTGAGGAATCTTGTTATATTACTCCTTACAGGTAATTTTTGACATGCATTTTTCCCCATTCTAGTGCCATTCATGAAATGATGAATTAATAGTGGTAGGTCCCCTTTAAATGCCTTCTTTTTATGATACTACATACTCTATGTTAGCAACTTTACTTTATTGTTTTTATTGTTACAAAAAAGTTTTTTTTTTTTATAAAAATGTTTGGACCAGAAATAGATTTAAAAAGCAGAAGGGATGATGACCGCTCCATATAGGACAGGTATGACCATACTATGGAGATTCAGAAAACCAAAAAAACCAAAGTTCTGCTTTAATTAACAATGTAGTAAATTGGATAGATATCTATTGGGTGGAAACATCTACATATCACAATTAGTAGCCTAGGCAGTATTTGTATTTGCAAAATATCACTCATTCTTTGTCTAATATTCGCATTAACTCCGTAAATTCGAGAATTTGCGATCTCCAATCTCCATTATTACCTTGATTACACAAAACGGTATTTGTGCATGTGAATGCAATGCACGGTATTTTCCACAGATTACCCTAATTCCACAAATCAGCACTTATACATGCGCATATTGCAAATGAAATGCACACTAGTTTCGGGTACTGATGTAAAAAATCTCGAATATTCGTGACATATTCGAAGACATAGCACTGTATACGAGATCTTTGCAAATTCTCAAAGTGATGATATTCACAATAAAAATTCAGATTTTTGATATTTGCGATCAACACTAATTACAATTAAAAATTGTCAGATTGTAATGTTGACCTTTGCAGCAGACTTGAAGTGAGGTTGTCAGGAGCATGTGGGCAGAAGGTATAGAATGTCTAGACTGTCTTGATATACAGTATATATATATCTCTGTCACTATATATTGTAATAAGCAGACATTGGGAAGTGTTATAATGGCTGCTGATTACATAATGAGATGATTTTTTCTCAGTCCTGTTCTGTGACTCCGTCGACTTCCTGTGACTCCGGTGACTTCCTGCTGAGAGTACTGAGTGTTCTGCTGACAGTACAGTCTGCTATACAATCATATGTCATAGATGAGATCAGGGTGACCCCGGACACAGATTCTCAGCCACCAGTGACATAGAACAGATCAGGCTGGGGTCTGGGGGGTCACTGCCTGTATGAGGGCCAGGTGTAAGGAAGGCCCCGCTGGTAGGTCAGGGGGGCCACACTGCACAGGATAATGAATGCTTATCTCACATGATGATGACACGCTAGTGGAAGATTCCAGCTGGAAAGATCAGGATTGTGCTGTGTATAAAATCAGGTTTTTCTGGAATTTCCCAGGCTAAATTGTCTGTGTCATGTACAGAGAGATAGCACAGTATATACTTGGGGGATAACACACGCTCTGTGCACCCCATTATTAATGTTCATGTTATATGTTTTTGATCATAAGAGAAACTAACCAAAACTCAGGAGAGCTTCCCATTTCTCCACTCCATGGACCTCTATAGACTTTTTTCTCTTTTACAAACTACAATGCTCCTGCGGTGATTCCATCTACAATGCTCCTGCGGTGATTTCATCTACAATGCTCCTGCGGTGATTCCATGTGCTGTACCTGTTACCTCCGTTTCTTTAAAACATTAAAGAGAACCTGTACTGAGCCCACTGATCTGACACATTTATTAGAAGGAGCTTTAATAGTTACAGATCTCTTATTTCATTGGAAGCTCTCCATCCCATTGCAGTGCATCAGTGGCTGATTTGTGCCCGACATTTGTAAACACAGACAATGATTGTAAGATGATAAGGCAATGCTCAATAAGTAGGCCTTGCCCCTGGATGATGTCTGAATACAGGTAGAATTGTTTCTTTGGAGGTAAGCAGAAATCATTATCATGGGAAGTTCTGTGAACTATGTGAGTGTGAGCCATCGCTTACCATTACATCTCATAACTGGTTCACTTTACTGTCTGTACTGTATCTGGGTGAATGGAATTCCAGTTATAGGAGATGCTGATTCCCTGCTGTGCACTCATCTTTTTCACCATTAGATTTTTACTACTCTGGACAATGAATGCTTCGTCTGCTATAATTGCTTCTATACAATAAAGATTAAGGTATTTATTGGGGTCAATGTGTGCTCATTGTAATAGACGCAGAACGCCACATAAATATATCCATGTTCTGCCTGCAAATTGCTATTCATGTATGCTGGAACATGTAGTTCTCCCTCCTCTACTCCAAGGTTCATTACAGGGCACAGTTCCGTGGCTCCAGATCTCTCCACCCCTAAACTGAAAAGCAAACATTGCCGATATTTAACAGCTGATAATCGGAGTCCGAGGAAACCACAATGGCCCTTCGTCACAGCTGGAAGACGCAATAACAGGGCGTGAGAGCCGGAACATGTCAAGTGCGGCTTGTAAAATGGAAGACACCATTCTTCATTCTGTGTGCAAAGTCAACACGGGTGGAAAGTGTGCCGAATCCCCAACCACAGATTGGTCATAACCGGAGTACGGAAGTGGTACTGTGCAGTCCATACATACAGAATAAGATCCGATACTGAGAATTACACCCAGCATACAGGACAAG
>CM070038.1:33796086-33826010 GCA_036250615.1 Ptychadena robeensis | reverse complement strand
GTCCCGGGATAGACCCCTATGTTCCCTCCCCAGCCATGTGGCGTGCGCCAGGTGACGTCCCGCCAGTACACACTCGAGCCCCACCCACGCCTTGTCGTCATGGCTCGTGTGCCAGTTGACAATGCGCAGCAACACCGCTGCCCAATAGTATCGCTTCAGGTCCGGAAGACCAAGCCCACCCCCCTGTTTACGGCGCGACAGCACCGACAAGGCGATACGCGGGGGCCTGGCGTTCCAGATGAACCTACGCAGCAGCCGCTGCCGTGTACCGGCAGCATCTGCATGGGGAACAGGAGGCGGGGCAAGATGTTCATTTTTATAATATTGACCCTGCCCAGCCAGGAGAAGGCCGGCCTGTCCCACAGCTTCAGGTCTTGTCGAATCGACTGCAAAAGAGGGCCAAAGTTGATCTGAAATAAACTGTTGTAATCCCTGGAGAGCCAAACCCCCAGATATTTCAATTTGTCTGGCTGCCAAGTAAAGGGGAATGACTGCCGTAAGGCAACCTCCATGGCCGGTGGCACCTGAATGGGGAGTATTTCCGACTTGGACCAATTAATTTTAAAATTGGAGACGTCTCCATAGGCGTGTATCTCCTTCATAAGGCTAGGGAGGGAGACAGCCGGGTTGCAGACATAAAACAAAATATCGTCCGCGAAGGCGGAAAGCTTGTGATGCGTTGGCCCTATCTCCGCCCCCTGGATAGCAGGGTTCAGTCTCACCCTTCGTAGCAAAGGCTCAAGAGATAGTACAAATAAGGTGGGGGACAGGGGGCACCCCTGTCTCGTACCGTTCCCTACCCGAAACGGGGATGACAGGCAACCATTAACCTACACCTGTTGCTTTTTGCTGCGCCTTGTCCCTGGGTCTTGCTCGGGACACCTGTTGCTTCTTGCTGTGCCGGGTCCCTGGGTATTGTTCGGGACACCTGTTGCTTTTTGCTGTGCCGGGTCCTTGGGTCTTGCTCGGGACACCTGTTGCTTTTTGCTGCGCCGGGTCCCTGGGTCTTGCTCGGGACACCTGTTGCTTCTTGCTGTGCCGGGTCCCTGGGTCTTGTTTGGGACACCTGTTGCTTTTTGCTGTGCCGGGTCCTTGGGTCTTGTTCGGGACACCTGTTGCTTCTTGCTGTGCCGGGTCCTTGGGTCTCAGCACAGGGGTGACAGCGGTGACACAGCCATGCAGGAGCATTAAAGTGATTATTACAGATAATAATGCAGTTTTATGAGCTGACAGCGATTATTCCAGTGATTGAAGACAGGAAGTGGCTGTGCAATGTGTTTATTAGGCTTTCTTGTTACAATTATAGGCTTTTTATTTGTTACACGGCTCATAGGTGGAGTAGCCAGGAAAGACGGTTCAGCACCACTCCCTGAATAATGAAAAATGAAAGAAGCGGTTGTGCACTATCTGACCAACATTCACCAGTATACACCGGACACCGGGCCCAGTGAAAGTGTCATTATATCTGGCTACATCACTGTGAATATATATTTATCTCTGATTTATTATGGATGATGCAGATAAAAAAGCCGCACAAAAAAGAAAACACACAAAGCTCTGTCTGATGATGTACACAAAGAGCAGAAATCAAATCGAGCAATAAGTTATTTACAATGTAGGCCACTAAGTACAAGTCTGAATGAATAAATTCCCAGTGTGGCAGTATATACACCAGAGGCTCCTAAAAAAGGGGGGCAGCAGGGGCTGATGTGTGACAGAAGGGTTGTAGGAACACTTGTTGTAGCAACAAAAATAAGTATTGCTCTTGCACATGTAGCTTTTGCATTAAGTTTATAGTTAACTTGACATACATTTTTAATGTTAAATATGCAAAAACTGCATATGCTAAAGGAATACTTTCTTTTTAGTAGTGTTCCCACAACCCTTCTCTACGTCTCTAGAAATGTTGATGATGATGCCATGTTCAGGGGCTTTGGAATACATTCACATCAAATTGAAAGACAAATTCTGAATGAAACATCTCCAGTAAGGCCCCCCTAAAATAAAGCATATTTGTTGTGTGTTTCTATGCCTTAGCTGCTGCATTACCCACCCTAGGCTTATACTTAATTTATATAGTTTTTTCCAGGTTTTGCTGGTAAAATTAGGTACCTCTGCTTATGTCCTGGTTGGCTTATACTCGAGTATATACAGTGTGAACAAGTTAGGAGGTTTTCTTCGTTCCTGAATGCAGACTCAAAGTTCCTGGCACACAGCAAGGATGGAGGACAGAAAAAAGCAGAGCATTTATGGAGTTTCTCAATACTTTCTCTGATTGCCACTTTGAACAAGTCCCTTTGCTTTGGTTAAGCTATACTGCATAGGAGTTAAACTCTGGCCCGTGATCTCCTTGAACCACCTTTCCGGCAGCCTACTTGACAGCTGCACTCGCGTACGTCCACAGACTAAGCACATGCTGTACACACAGAGATGGGGGTATAGATAAACTACACACACTATGCACTGTACAGTATATGTAGTCTATGTGTGCCCCAATCTCTGTGTGTACAGTGTGGGGGTAATCCAGGGGTGTCAAACTCAAACCTGTGAGCCACAAATGGTCTGCAGTGTAATTATATTTATTAATAAATATAAGGTTGGCACCTTGACTTTGTCTAAGTTTTTACATTTGACCCAATGTGTATTTGAAAGATTACCCAGGGGGGATGAGAAGGGCAATGCATGCTGGGACTTGTAGCTACTTCTACTATGTAGCACTGTGTACACCAGTGGTGGGCAACTGAGTTGCTATGGAGAGCCACAAGTGCGGACCAGGCCTCACTAAAGGGCCACACTTATTCAATCTATACTGTAGTATAAGCATATTTTTATGTGAAAATGACAACAGGCATAGATAGAAGACATTATTTTTATTTCTAAATAACAAAATGTATTTTAAATTATATTTCAAGCATTGGGTAACACTGTAGTAGGCTAATGCATATGTGATGCAATATGGGTTTCTATGCCCTATGCATGAACAGTTAGGTTTCGGGGGCCGCAAGTGGAGGACTAAGGGGGGTGCCAAAGAACACCCAAAGGGCCACATGCGCCCCCGGGGCCACAGGTTGGGCACCTAGTATGTACACTGTCTTGTTTCACATTAAATCTGCATATTGGGGTTTTCTCAAGAATGACTTCATCATCAATTTCTGTCTGTCCTCAATATATTTACAGTGCATATTCACCATCCTCACACTCTCCACCTTTTCAAAGTTCAGCATGAAAAGTACAGAGTGGAACATGACAATCACAGGGGCAGCTTTAGCTCCTCCCACTTATGCAGAGGGGCCCCTGAGATTAGGGCCAGGCTCTCTACCTTGCAGGATCCGGATGTCCATAAAAAGCAGGTGCATGTTTATCATCTGCAGCTCCTCCAATGGCCTAATTACCTGACTCATGCTATTAGTTTGTTTTATGCTTGTTTGTTATTGCTCTTTATACTTGTATGTGTTCCACTCCTTTCCCCCGGAGGAAGAAAAGCCGTCCAGCTTGCCAAGCCAGCAATAAATAAAACATACAGAAATAGTTCAGCATCTTCTTGGCAGACGAGAGTCCCAGATCCAGAATAATCCTTACACAGCTACTACACGCCTGCAAGAGGCGTCACCAACACAACACAAAACTGTCAATAGAAGAACGTAAAAGGATTGTACGCCAAAATAAAGAACATTAAAAGTAATAGAAGTCCTGTAATAATACAGAGAAAATTTAAAAATAGTAACACAATATAGAAAAAGTTATATAATATCTGTAATTTTTTACATATATAAACGAAACTAAAATCCAACAAGAAGAAGAATAAAACAATTCAAATTATATGTAATAATATTTATATAATAAAACAATATGAGAAATATAAAAATTTAAAAATTGTGACATAATATATAAAAAAGTAATATAATATCTGTAATCTATAACATATATAAACCAAACTAAAATCCAAGAAGTAGAAGAAAAAAACTATTCAAATTATATTTAACAATATTTATATAATAAAACAATATGAGAAATATAAAAATGCATTAACAAATCATTTAACAATAAATACATTCTAGCAGAAAGATTAAAAAGAATACATAATGTAAAAATATTGAAAAAAAAATAACTAAAAATTATAAAATATACAGGAAAAAAAATGATATTTATAAATAATGATACAATAAATAACATATTATAAATCACCATATATTAATAAATATATAAAAGCCAGAATTTTTTTTTACAAAATCTATAGAAATGATACAACAAATAATACAAATAAATAAAAAATTACAACAAACAAGGATGTTTGATGAAAAATATATGTTGCATGACATTTGACATTCTCCAAACAATTTCACAATGTTATATGAAATGCTTTCTGATTGACATACTCTGAATTCCAGCTATTTTGTCAACAGATCACTGAACTCTACAGCTACACCTGCTGCAATGAGATGTTTTTAAGTAACAATAAAAGAAAAAAAAAAGTATGGAGGGTGCTTGAGAAAGGTTTGTACTAGATATGGGGTTCAGAAATACAACCCCTTACCAGGGTTACCATAAAAGTCTTGCCACCGACATATATGGCAATTTAGTAAAGAGGTACATGCTATGTAAAGCATAAGTGTATGTATTAAGCTGGGCATAGACGTTTAGATTTACCTGCGATCAATCTTTTAAACGATCGTGCCATGCTATTCAAATTACAGAATCGATCTCACAGTGCGCCATATCACACCTTAGATTCCTGGCTGATTCCTTCCCGCAATCGATCGGTCACAGATCGTGAGATCTCTAGCTCGCAGCTTTTCTACTCGTAAATTATGTAATGTGATGGATCGGTCGCCGGAAACGATCACATGGCTCAAATGACAGCACTAGATTTCCAATTGATCCACTTAAATTGTCAGACCGGTCGGATTCCTGCTCGATCAATTTTACTTGCGATTTTGAGTCAAATCTATCGATTATTCACTTTGGGCATGCATTGATTTGTGGGCGATTAATTGCAGTGGTCAAGCTAAAGGCCCCCACACACATTTCGAGCGGCGGCCAACAATTGAGCGGTGGAGTGCAGGGTGATGATGTCATCACGCTGCTCTCCATTGCTCACAGTATCGGCGAACACTCTTTGTGTGCCGGCCGTTAGTTTGAATGGGGACGCTGGTCCTAATTCAAACTAATGGCATCGGCCAGAGACTTACATGTCCGTTCTCTGGCCGACCGAGCTTTGGGGCAACAGGGATATGTCGTCCCATGTGGCCACGCGCAATCCACGGCCAATTTTGCCAACGGCAGCAAGCGTGCACAGAAATCAGTCGGCGGCAAAATCGTCTGCGGCTCGTTACGTGTATAGGGGGACTTTACAGAAATTGTATGGAAAATCGAGACATCTATGCCCAGCTTTAGAGTGCTCCAGCAACAATGGCTTCAATACCACCATTGTTTAAGCATCATTCAGGGGGTCACTGAATCTTCTCACCATGTGACTGATGACATATGAGAATGAAAAACTTAAATTAGGCTTATACTCATACTATAATAAGTAAAAAACATGACATTCAGATTTTGCAGGTGATTTCCCCCTTGGGAAATCCAAAACTACACGTGCTAGAGCAATACTTTTTTTTCTTTAAAATGTTCTTACAACCCTTTTCTGCATCTCAATTTAGTGATGATACCGTAATAAGGGGATTTGCAGTCAATTCGTTGAAATAATGACACCCTGAAACAAAATCACATTTGCGGTGTGTTTCTGCACCTGCACATCTCACCCTAGGCTTGTACTTAAGTCATTACGTTTTGTTTTGTTTTTTAATCATTAGGTATTAAGCTTAAATTCAGGGGGTCTTATACTCAAGTATATACTGTACAGAGCTATAAATATTTGCATTAGTCTTTTTCCTTTTTACAATATCAAAACTCACATTCCATGGTCCAGTCCAAAATGTTGTTAATGTGTGAATACAATAGAAGGAGTAGCAAATATCCTTCAGGGGTGCCCCTTCCTCTGGGCTATGAGAATAAAATAGAACCATACAGTAAAAAAGTACGTTACTTCGGTCTGAAATAAAATTAAGCATTAGCTCTAAAATAAATAAAAATAAATAATATATATATATATATATATAAAAAAAAAAAAATATATATATATATATATATATATATAATTCATCTACTATAATAAAAGTAGAGAGCAAGAAATCTTCCAAATAGATGAATGAAGTTAAACTTGGTTTGTAAATAAAACGAATAAATCTATAAATATGTAATAGTTGAAAAAAATATCCTGTATAAGTCATTGCTGGCGTATCTCTGTAATTGTGAACAAGCAGCATCAGCTTGTCTACTGAGAGCATCTTGGAACCGGAATATCTTGTGGGAGGTTTCAGTATTCTGTGGTTGGTACCATACACACCATTGAGAATATAACTTGCTGAAAACCTTGATAATGTCCATGAAAGATGTCACAAATTAATAAGCAGTTAATGCCCATTCTAAACCAGGTACACGGAATTGGACACATGAGCATTATATTGGACCAGTGACAACAGAAATGGCCTGGCCCTATCCAACCTGTTCTTTGATGTTGATGTCCAGGCATGTGGGTGTGTCATTTGCCTAGAAAATACAAGTTTAATTCATGAGGTTCAAACTGGCAACTTGCAGGACTTGATCTTGGTGCCAGAGAGCATTAGTGTACTATTTATAATTTGAATATAGGGTAGGTCAATTTATTTCATGTAGATTAGCATTTTTGATATTTTTTTTCCTTTCTTTGGATGCAGTAGAGATGATGCTGAATTAAAAATACAGTTACTATACCTTAAATATTAACATGGCTTACAATAAATGAACTGAAATGTGTTCTCCTGATCAATTTTTTCAACCTTTATGATAGGAGCAGGGCAATACAAAGACATAAATGAGCCCCAATTAACACAATTATGCAAGCATGCTCATCTTATACAGGGTGGTCCTGTATATAATTCCCCTAAAGAACAGCACTTCAGAATATGTTAAAGCCACATTATAGAGGATCTTACTCTTTAATGTCCCATCACAATCATTCACTATAAAGTTATGCTCTTACATATTCCAGGGTGTTGTGCAGAGACCATCCCCACCAGTCTCTAGTCTAGGAAGCCCAACAGCTTCCAGTTTAATGTTTTAATGGCCCCCATACACCTTACAATCTTACCATACAATTTATGTACAATCCACTTTTCTTCTACCAAAACCATGTAATGTGAACTATGTACTGTATCAGGGGAGGACACTATACTAAATAGTTGTTGGTGGTTCTAATGGAAATTGCGAAGAGGTTCATGGAGGGGTGGGGTTATATATATATATATATATATATATACATACACACACACACACACACACACACATCACAGTGGAATATGTCAGAGCTGTACAAATGTACAGTGATAATGTGCTACTATGGTGACCTGTGGCATTAACTATGGTACGGTTTCTTTAAAATTTGAAAACTAGGGATGTGTACCATTATTTAGGTAACTGCTGTCAGTTATATGTATTTTTTTTTTTACTTTTTTTTTGTTTTACTAATGACACTGGACTCCCCGGTTATGAACCTAGCCATAGACTTTTGTTCAATACATTATTTGACTAATCACAAGAGCAACTTGATTTTCAAATTCAAAAGACATGAATCGATTTTTTAATTATCAGATTAAATTATGAATTTTACTGCTCCATCAATATTCAACCCATTTATGTTCACCTTACATGTATCTTGTGATCAAAATACAAAAAGAAAAATAATCAACAAGGAGTTCAACCAACCCTCCTCTTGGTCATTGGGAAATAAAAGTACAATTGAGAAAAATATTACACTTCAATGATTTTATCTTTTTTTCATGACTTTACCAAGAAGTATTGCTCAGGTGTTTTCGGCTCATTATAGGATTGCTCTCCATTCATGTGGGCAATTAATTCATTGAGCATTACCTTTATTAGAGTGTCACCTTATCTGCAGCTGGTCCTTGCATTTCTAGGGTAATTTTATTTAGTAAACAACACCAGCAGAGCACACACTCCTCACTTGGCTAAAAGGTGTTCTAATTCGGTGATTGTTTTGTAAATTTGATTTGTTATGCAATAGCCGTCCATGGTAGTAAACCCCCCCCCCCCAACCCATGTGTAATTATATAAATACATGTTAAAAGAAACAAAATCAATAATATGATACTTGGTTGTGAAGCAGATTAGTGACTTAACTGGAATTGTCTAAAATTACCCTTCAAAGAAGTAACAGACACTCATTGTTTTAATCCCCTCCCCCATGTTTGACTCATCAAAAAGACAACTGAAAAAAATTATAATTTGATCTGGACAAAGTTTTATTGTACAAATATTTACAAACTGTATATAAAGGAGGCAGTGCCAACAGTACCTATGTTATCTCCCTTCCAAAGGGAAAAGAACAGTGATAGCTGATCATAATTCATAAAAATAACATGGACTATTAAAAAACAAAAAAAAACAAAAAAAAAAAAAATAATTGGACCTGGCAAATGGACCACAATAAATGCTTTGTACAGGCGAATAAAAAAAAGAAAATAAAAAAGAAAATAGACAGTGCCCCAATGTGGCCAGTAGGTGGCACTGTGATGCAGTCAGCCATCCACTGACTGCTAATTGCACTTTTAATTAAGAGCAGTTTCTTTTTTTGCGGAATACTTTAGTTTAAATTATATAAAAAAAAAAAAAGTAGCCTGCAATACTTTCGGAGGCCTCCACCCCCTCCCCCAATGGCTTTCTAAACTCTTACAGTATAATGAAGAGTGTAAAAAGTAGCTTAACCCTTTTAGATCAGCAAAAAAAAAAAAACTTCATTTATCCTTACAAAAATGCAAGAAGCTTAATTACAAATATTGTACAAAATGCAGAGAATAAAGAGTCATCCCTGTGCACTCTTTAAATAATATATATATTTATAGATCTGGTTGTCACCGTCAAATCGGGTTGTTTTTTCTTAAATACCAAAACTTATAGACATATATACACCCCCCCCCCCCATAAGAAAATAGGTGCTCTGAGTAGTATTCTTTATAGAGTCTCTGTAGTATAGGCATGCAGGTTACATGTGCCTCTTCATGTGTAGTGCCAGGTGGTCAGAGCGGGAGAATGCCCTCTCGCACAGGTGGCACTGGAACGGCCTGTGGCCAGTGTGCTTGCGGAAGTGGCGGGTCAGTTCATCGGATCTGGCGAATTTCCAGCCGCAGCCTTCCCAGTTGCAGTGGTAGGGTTTCTCACCTGAGGGTGCAAAAAAAAAAAAAGTTTTGTGAATATCTCAGCCAGTAACAGCCATTTGCAAGTTGTTTTACAATTCAAATGATCAAAAGCGCATAAGGGGCTTCTATGTCGAATATGAAAAGGGGGAGGGGGGATTTTCTTTGTTAATAGGTACAAACTAAGGGTCCCCAAAGAACAGCCATTATGTTTCTCTATCTGTGAAGGAAAATGTAACAGACACCATTGATGTTCTAGGATGACATTTCGGGGAAACACCAAAAGTACAATCTGACACATTCCTGTACTATACACACAAATCCCATACACTTTTCATGCACACTAACTCAATCTTAACATGCTGGACCAGACCCTTTAGCAGTTTGGTACAACTAGAGGGTGGCCGAAATAGTGTGTGAATAGTTAAGGGATAGGATTCATAATATTACAAAAAGTGCCACGGTGGCTGTCTCCACAATCTATTTATATAAGTGGGGACTGAGGTTATCATTTGGATTTTGCCATACATAAAGGAGGGCTGAACACCTTACGGGGGATAATGCATAGAAAAAGTATAAGCTTTGCACATTTATATTTTATGCAGTTGCCATGATCAGATATGTATAGAACCGGTCAACATTGCAAGCAAATAAAAAATTAAGCATTGCTGGTCCTTACCTGTATGGGTTCTCATGTGAGCCTTTAAGTGGGAGCTCTTGGTGTAGGTTTTGCCGCAGCCGGGGTACTCGCAGTTGTGGGTGGCCGTCCTCTTGCGGGCCCATGACCTCCGGCCCCTTTTTGGTTTGCAGTCTTCAGTGGGGTTCATGTTGGGGTAATATTCCAATAAGGGGGAGGATGGTGGGGTAACTATCATGCCGTGCATGGCTGGGTGAACCTTCATAGTGTCTCTGTATACCCCGAACTGTCCATGGAACTGGGCAGGAGCCTGGCTGCTGAAGTGAGTAGGATAAGGCTGTGCCAGCTGGTAGTGTTGGGTCATTGGCATGATAGGCAGGCAGTGCATGTCCGAAATCATATGACAGTCATTGATTTGCACCTCATCCACAGAGCTGAGGCGGTGCTGGATGTATGCATGGCCCCCTACCTGGCCAGACATGTGCATTAGGTTAGGGCCCATGCAGTCAGGGGAGGTGGGTGATGGGGTCCCCATCATGCAGTGTTGCTCAGGTCGCTCTTTCTTTATCTTCTGCCCCAGGTGCGTCATCTGCTCCACTTGGATTGAGATGGGGACATCCATATTGGAGACCCTTAGTTCAGTGTATTTCCTGCCAGACATGGGGTGTTTCAGTCCATAGTTAGGTGGCACTTCCATACACGGTATATCAGGGGTTAGCAGCTCGGCCACATAGCTATGCTGGGGGCTACCGGTGAAACTGCCACCTCCATACTTATGGTTGCTGGGATAGGACCCATCACTGTCATAGGTGGTGCTGCAGCTCTCAGGGGTCTCTGGAAGGGGGTAAGCGCTCCCCTGGCCACCCGCAGACTGGTTGCTGGTGGTATGGGACAAGATAAAATCCAAATCGACAAATTTGCCCAGATCATCATCTTCCTTCTTGATCGTGCAGGCTTCAATGATGGGATAAGATATCTCCTCCATGTTTAGTTCCTGGGATAAAAATGAAAAAATACGTATGAGACATTGAACCATAGATAAAACATACGCACAGATGAGACATCGCTAAGACAGGACAATTTCTGAAAACCTGCAGAACAAGTCTATAAGACAAACCCACAACCAGGTCAAAGACACATCATAACATCTGCAGCAACTTACAAAACTTTTAGAACTACTCTTTATACTTTCTGGAAGTTTTATCAGAGGAGCTCATAAGGATCTGAACACTGGAAACACATACACTGTGATACAATACAATCATAGAAGGGAGAGCATTGTATCAGTAACGCAAACTGACACATTTCATCCAACTATCAGACTACCTCCACACTCACCGAGACCATTCCAAGCTGTTTGTCCTCTGTATGGGGTAGGTTGGCAAATGCCACACTCATCCTGGCACTTAGGTACTCCAGGCAGGCTGGGCACTCTACAGTGATCAGCACAAAACTTTCTCTCCAACTAGTCAAGTCTCCAGTCTGCACTGCCTGTTAAGGGCCCTGCCATGCTCCCATTGGCTGACAGGACATGCATATTAAGCAGTACAGGGTTTTCCTCATTGGCTGCCTCTTCTGTGTTTGTACACATAATGCAGTGCTGCTCCCACCCAGAGCCCCAGGCTGCCCTATCACAGCTTATTAACCTGCAATGAAAGCTGAGCAGTCTGCTTACACTGACACTGGGACAGTATAGATGTGACCGTATACAGAGAATGTACTGCCTGCCCAGCACCAACCTAACCACTACCTGTCGCAGAAACTAAAATACAAATATGAATGATATATTCAGGCATGCGGTTCTTTAAAGATTTAAAATAAAATAAAGTCTTTTGCATTTAATTATAAAATTACAAAACCTAATTTTCAGTGTTGTGTAACTAAATCCAAGAATTCAAAGTATTTTAACGTATTGCACGACTATTGTTATCAGAGTTAGAAAAAAAAAACAGCTTAAGAAATATGTATTTAGAAATACATAATTAGAAGAGTCATGACTATACAAATTTAGAACAGAGTTGTTAAATTGTTACCTTCTTTTTATTTAGCACTTATAATGTAATATGGATGCAGGAACATTGTGTGTTTATTTTAAACTGCATTTAAAATAAAATGTTTATTCCTTAATAAGAAACAGCTAAATTTACAATACAGATAGAATATTTTTGTGAATATATTTACAGCAACTTAGATTCAAAGGTTGAATTTAAGCCACAGTAGCTATTTATTTATTTATTTTTCATGAAGTGAGTTTGAGCTGTAACCACATTCTACCAGCACCTTAAACACACAAACAAATATAGGTAGAGGAGTTGTCCCTAGATATAATCAGCTCTCTAGTCAGATCCAACTCATCCCCTTTCCATAGCAGAGAATGGTCTGGTTGATGGTGATGGTGGTGGTGGTGTTGGGGGGGGGGGGGGGGGGGGGGGGGGGGGGGGGGTCCCAGGGATCCCGGAAGAATAGGGTGTCCCAGGGATCCCGGAAGAATAGGGTGACACATTTTAGAGTTTTTACATCAATTTAACCCCTGAAATACCATACTGTGAAAGGGGGGTTACGTTTTGCCCTCTGACAAACAATACTGAGAATGCTTCCTCATGGCCTCTCATGGTAGCGGAGATAAGAGGCTATTCCCAGAAAGGATGACTTATCGCCCAATTGCAAATAAACCTGCAGAACTGCACACAGACAGACTATAGAATCATTGCACATACATTATCTGTATATGGAGCTTTATACCATGTAAGGTACTTGGAGAAGATGGTCACCGAGTGCTTTTTACCGAAAATGTATGAACTTTCCACTGTTAAATGCAAACAGTGCCATAGTACAGTGCAGGCAGAACTAGCCTAGCAGTTGACTTTTTTGTTAGTTTGTGAGTTTTTTTGTTACTGGGACTGTTGCTGAAGAGCACCATAAAAATTCACATCAGGAGGATGTTTGATCTTAAGTGCAAGACATTGTCTCCTATTAAAGGCAGCCATACATAGATCAATGTTTCTATTTGATTAAGCAGCAAAATTAAACTTACTTGGATGGTTTCTTTTCTTATGAATTTGATTGACCAAAAACAAGCACAAAATGGAAAGAGCTGTGACTGGTCAAGTTGGAAAATATCAGTGAATTGAAGCTGATGAGCTGCATAGGCAATATTCAAATTCGCAATATTTAGTGAATAATTCTATTAATATTTGATATTCATAAATATGAAATCCGCGTGCCATGCATTGCGATTATCTTCAAAATGAATATTCATGTGATATTTATCATTGTGTTACGATTATTATCATGATGCATGCGCTGGACCATATATATTTGAAGAAAAAGTGGAGTATTCAAAATCGTTAATATGCACCGCCATATTCAAGATATCTGTGAATTGTCGATACTCGCAAAAAAAAATTCACCATTCAAATAGTCAAGCTCAGCACTATAACTGATGAGTTTTTTTTAGGCATTTAGATATTTGTATCTTTACCTCCCTCTGGAAGGACTTGAATTAGCATCAATCCCAGTGTGGAAATACCATAAATTGATATAAGCTTAACAGGCAATATTTACAATTTAAGATAACTTGATTTTATTTGAAATTGATCTTGCAAAGTTGAAGCGTGTATGCCTTAAGCTGGCCATAGACTGTTAGATTTCTGGCCAATTTCGGACCAAATTTATAGATCAGTGTCATTACTTTGGATGGAGAGCAGCAAAGAGTGAGCAGCTTATTCTCGATCTGCCTAGAAATCGGCATGGCATCGAAATGTCTATGGTAGGTAGGGGGGGGGGGCAGAAACTACAAGGAGGACAATTCACTGAGGAATTACCTTTTTATGTCAGAATTAACTTGGAGCATTTGCCCCAAGCTATCTCTTGTACAGCAGAGATGTTGTGGAGCTCCTGTCCTATTATGTCTCAGTCCGGAATGTCCAGACGGGATTATTTTCCTCTAGAAGGGGATTACAGGTATGTAAAAAAAGTGGCTACACACAGTCAGTCATGGAAATCGATGTGTGATCGATTAAGGCATTAGTGGTGAGCTCGCATATTCGAATGTCTGCAATTCGTGAATATCTCAGCGGATATTCACAATTTTGAATATTCGCGGTATGGCCATGTATTGCGAAAATCATATTCACATTGCAAAAATAAATATAGCATGTAACCATTCATTTAGAAGATTTTCGCAATGTGAAAATAGTTTTCGCAATACATGGTCATACCGCAAATATTGGAATTTACGAATATTAGTAGAATTATTCTCAAAATATTGCAAATTCGAATTTTTGCCTATGCCGTTCATCACTAGTGTTGATTACAAATATTCTAAACGCGAATAACTGCACTTTGAGAATTTGTGAAGATTTTAAATAAAGTGCAAATATAGATTTGTTACATCAGTACTCAGAACTCCCATGCATTGCGTTCGCAATATGCACATGTACAAGCGCTGATTTGTGATGGTTATAATGACTGAAGATCTCAAATTTACGAATTTATTGCAAATATTAGGGGAAACATTTTGTGAATATTGCCTATGCTACCCATCACTATTAGTTATGAACAATTAGAAAGAAGTTACATTTTGAAACATTTCAACACACTTGGTAATATTCTATACCTAAAGCCCATTCCATTAGATCTACCAATAACTATGTAGTGCCGGGTCCTCCCTGAAAGAATACATAGTGATTGGAAGGTTTAGAAAGGTCCTCATATTACACGGTTTTGGTAGAACAAAAGTAGATTGTACAGAAATTGTATGGTAAGATTGTAAGGTGTATGGGGTTTTAGGAACAGTAAAATTATAATAACAATGAAACTATTGTAAAGGCCCCCATACACCTTACCATACAATTTTTGTACAATCTACTTTTGTTCAACCAAAATCATGTAATATGAGGACCTTTCTAAACCTTCCAATCACGATGTATCAGGGAGGCCACTACACTACAAGTATACAATTATAATAATAAAAAATTATATATTGACACTTTAAAAAAAATACCACTATTAATGTTTTTGTCTGCCCACCCCGGCGATTTCCAGGAAGGTTTTTCCCTCCAGTGCAGAAGGTAAGAAGTCCCCTCAGGGGTCCCAGCAGAAGAAGTAATAGAAGTTTGGGGGTAAATACAGAACAATAAAGCCCAATAAACATCTCTGAAGAGCCCTGAAGGGAATCCGAGTGAAACTGGCAGGCCGGCACCTCTCAGTTCATTACCATCATTGTGCAGGTGACATGTCTGTGACATTCAGGAGAAGCTGAGCGGGAATGGAATGGTTTTCCACACCAATCCTTCCCTTTCACCAGAAGGATCATTATAACCAGTAAATAAACGGTGTTTTTGTTTTTTAGGTTTCATAACACTTTTTTTTTTTTAAATATAAAGCTTAAAAAGTCAGCTGCCGAAGTCTCTGACGGCATTAAGGAGATCGACAATGCATTCTCAATGAGTGCGTAAATGGATCTATACTCTTGTTGCATCAATATTACAAGGGGTTCTCCACTAGTGTTGTACTCGAATAGTCGAATTGCGAATATATTCGGCGAATATTGGCTATTCGAGAATTTGCAAATTTCGAATATGGTGGCAGATATTTGCAATTTCGAATATTCACAATATTTTGCATTGGGATGCTTATGGCCATGGATTGCGAATATATATGTGCAATGGGAAAATAAATAGCACATGTGACCATTTATTTTGAAGGTGATTATTTTTAGAATCATTTGCGAAATTACACTAGAAAATGCAGGGAAAGTTAATGAACCACTGTTCTAAAGGATGCAGCAAGTGAAGTTAAAGGCTGCTGAGATGTACTGTTCTAGCTCCTACGTATACTGAAGGCACCAATGATCACATTTATCGTTAATCAATTTTTACTAAATACTGAAATGAATGGATTATGGAAACTTTTTCGGAGGAAAGGAACAGTAGATTGTTATTTATAAACACATTATGAGTGGAGTGATCGGCAATTAGCCGATGAGGTGTTGGCTGCAGCATTGTGCGCTAATTATCTGTCACATTTTAATGAAGTAACAGTTTTCCTCTTGACCTGTAGGATGCAAGACACAGCGGAGAGTTTTGTTTATGTTACACAGCGCCATAATAGGCTGTAAAAGGCTCAGAACAATGGCCGACCATGCTCTTCTTCATGTAGTTGTTGATAAAATAAAGAGAGCCATTAGCAGATCCTATAGGGCCCCATCAGGCCTCTGCGTAGAAGAATAGGAGGCCGAGCCAGCAGTAGTAAGTACAATAGGCTGACTTGGCTCATTACCATTCTGTAGACACAACATCAATTCTCTAATGTTGCCTTCTCTTGTTTAGGTTTACAGCTCAGAGACTCCGGGACCCCCACTATGGGCTACTGACATGTAAAGAGCTCATTCCCAGCAGCTTCATTCAGTTCTGGTCAAGGAGCAGAGATCCAGTTTGTGGGTCTTCACTAGCTTTGCTTAAGGCACGAAGACAAGACCTTCATTGTAACAGATCAAAAAAACCATTTGAGGAGAAAAAGAATCTTTTCTCTTGCTACATCATTCAGTTCATTGAAATCACTGAAGACATCATGGTGTATTGTTGATAAATATGACTATAAATATGAGAATTCCAGAAGTAAACCATTCTTTTAGGGTCATATATTGGAGATGGTCTGATGGTCTAATCCAGTGGTGGGCAACTGAGTTGACATGGAGGGCCACATATGCGGCCCTCTGCATCTATAAAGGGCCGCACATAACATTTTCAATCTATACTGACTTGTATAAGCATGGTCTAATAATAATTAAAAGTAAAAATACAGCAGTTATAGCTAGAAGACATTTTTAAATACCAAAACTTGTATTAAATTTTACTTCAAGCATTAGGTAACACTGTAGTATGGTAGTGCACATAAAGCCAATCAGCTACCCAGACGGTGCCTAAAGCCCCCCATACACCTTACAATCTTTCCATACAATCTCTTGCACTCAACTTTTCTTCTACCAAAACCATGTAATATGAGGATATTTCTAAACCTTCCAATCACTATGTATTCTATCAGGGAGGCCCCTATACTACACAGTTGTTGGTAGATTTAATGGAAATTGTATGGACTGATCTAAAGGTGTGTGGGGGGCTTTAGCAAGTCTCTTGCCTCTACTCCTCTTCCCACTCTAAGAAGACCCCAGCCATAGACAGTTCAGCTGGGGATTGGTGGACATGGGGGGTTCCTATGCCTTATGCTTTAACAGTTAGTTTTCAAGGGCCACAAGTGGAGGACTGAGGGGGGCCGCTGAAGATTTCTCAAAGGACCACAGGTTGGGCACCTGGGGTCTAATCAATGGACAATCTACGGATTCACTTCACTTCACTTCAGCAAATGGACAAAGTGGGGAGCCCATTGAAAAAAAGATGGCCAGTTAGACCTGGTCGCAATGCGAAAATAGATAGCACATGTGACCATTCATTTTAAAGGTTATTACAAGGTGATTATAATTGTGAATAGAATCCAATATTAGTAGAATTATTCACGAAATATTGCGAATTCGAATATTGCCTATGCCGCTCATCACTACTCTGCAGCATCTAAAAAAGCAGTTCAACAATATTATACATATTATCCAATCTGGATATACTGTATTATAAGTACTTGCCTAAATAATCATAGACAAACTCCTGGATACCGTAGTCACGTAGCCCGTTTGTTGGACAAAAGCTCAGGGGCAGCAAACCCTTCCTTGTTTGGAGATAACGAGAATCTTCTGATTACCCTGGGGCAATACCCAACACTTTAATTTTAACTAGAATCCCAGTTCCTGATTCAGAGCTAAGGTTGAGTTATCTATTTTCCCCTTTCCTAAACAATTCCTGTTCCAACCTAAAACTAGAATAAAACTAATTGTACAAGTAAAAATAATTAAATCTAAAAACAGGAGAGAAAGACAGGGGCTACAACCAAAACTCAAGCCCATCTTGGTAAAATTGTGTTGTTTTGTGTAGTTGGGGGCAGATTCCACTTTCTTTACCCTAAACCTGTTGCTCTTCTTGTATGTTGGTTAGCCCAGCTCAGGTTTATTTGGAGTAGGTCGCAGAAGACAGATGACAACAGCAGTCGCCGGTTACACACGATGAATGAGATGGCATCAATTCAGCACTAAACGTGACCTGCTTCTGGGAGATAAGAACATCTCTACATTTACCACACACACACTTTTTATTTATTAACGGTCACAGGACAGACTTTACTGCTTATCACAAGTCCATGGCCCTTTACTGCCTGTTTTGTACTGCAGCTGGGTACTAGTCTAATACCTGCACGCCAGCTGAAGATATGGATGAGCACCACATCAATATCCAATACTACAATAACGTTCCCATGTCAGCGAATAAGACTGTATTTTGTCCATTGCCTGTGCTGTAATCTTATCAGCAAAATTGTTCCTACCTTTCTGTGAATTGCAGAGCCGATTCTCTCGGAATTTCAAGAGAAGAGGAAAGGGAAAGATGTTCTGTAGTCCTATCTTAAAGGGGACTACAGACAGCTACTACTCCACAGATGCTGTACTGTGTGTAAGCATTGTAATCCTGGAACAGTAAAGAAGGGGAACACATGCATACATATGGGCCAGATCAATGGCCGATTCAAGCGACATGCGCCCATATCTAATACGACCATCCCCGTTTTTGAGCGGGACCAATCAATCCCACTTGAAAACAAGGATATCGGACATGACCAGAAATCACGGTCGATGTCCATTGCTTTGCATGGGGACCGCAGCAATGCGCCCCCAGCATCTCTGATATTGGCTGGTATAATGAGCCATATTTTCCCGGCTAAAGTCTATAGTCCAGGTCCATTTTAAGAGTACAGTAGCCTTTAAAACTCCCAACCCCCCTCACAGACACTTTTTGATCTAAGTAAAAGTACCTAATTTGTAGTATTAAAATTGATCACTTCCCATGTATTTATTACAGCACACTTGAGAGCGTCCCCATATGAGAGTTCTGGTACTTCTCGGATAACACTGCTCGTCCATATTGGATATCAGTCTATGGGGTATAAGATCTCCATCCATCACAATGCCCCTTTATGCAAGATTTTTGGCTATAAATGTATTTCATTTTTTTTATGAAAAAGGAAATTAATAAACTATTTGTGAAATAGCTGTAAAACAGAGTTTGATGTTTTCAGATTATTATGTAATTCTCCATAACAAATTCTATGCAATGTGGGACCATTGCTTTCTGGAAGGAAACAGTGGTCTCCCTACAAAGCTCCAATATGTTCAAAGCAGGCCTGAAGTTTTGACAAAGCAAAGCTCCTATTCCTTAAGCTGGCCATAGATGCTTAGATCTGCGGCTGGTTGAGCGGACGATCGTGATTACGTGAGGACGTAATCTGCTACAAAATCAGCCTCCCATTGCAACATCTATGCCCAGCTTGACACAATGGAGAGCTTTAGCTCTGCCTCATCGGGAAATCTGCAGAGAGGCCAAAGGGAAGGTGAGCTTTCATACAGAGTAATAGGGTGCTTCACCGCACAATGATGGCAGTGGGAAAACTGTTCTACTAGGCAGCTGTGGCTACTGTAAAACATTGAAATCCTTTTATATGAAGAATAATGCAAACCATCCAAATGTCTAGTTTTAAGATGTGGAGTCATCAAGCAACAAAAGTTGCTGCTACATTGAAGCTTCAGTTGTATGTAAACTTGCTCACTAAGAACTTGGACTTTTTCTAGATGTCATATTGAGTATTTTTGCATCTATCAATAGTGATCCTGCCATGAAGGTCCAAATGGGCTCCTGCATTGTAAATAAGCTTCTGACTAGGGCTGTTTCTAGCCTTTTGGGGGTCCTATGCACAAGCCCCCTAAAAGGCCGAGTTGTTGGGCAGGGGTGGGTACTATCGTTCAGCCGGATCATGCTGTCAGTACGGATGGCAGTGCGGCCGTATCAGGAGGCATGTGGAATATGCATGTGGGGTAGAGCATCGGAGACCATCAAGGGTCCTAAGCACCCACATACTCCACATAGCGGGAGAAACGGCACTGCTTCAAGCATACTACAAATGGCTGTTTCAACACACATTGTACACATTAGCCAACTGTTGTCACCCATTGGGATCCCACCCTGAGAAATGCTACATAGCTCTTGATGGATTGAAAATAAAGTGAAATGGATGCAAAGAGGCTGTATATACCATACAATCTTACTATTCTTTCTGTATAATCAACATGACACAGGGGGATCAGAGGGGGGATTAAAATTTAGTAACCCCTTCTGTGTCATTTTGATTGCCTCCTCTAACCCCCCTGTCCAGAGTTACAGTACATTATCTTTGGGGGTGCCTTATTTTTGGGGAGATGCCTTATATTTTAGCGTGAGGCTAAAATGTGAAGGTAGATCTTGGAAATTGTATGGATTTAAAGGTGTTTAGAGACTAGCAGTACTGGAGATGTAAAACAATGTTAAGCCCCCCATACACATTCAGATTATTCTACCGACCGATTTTTCGTCCGATCCTGTCATCCGATTTTCACCTAAAATTTTATGGTTGGTCGGTCGGCTGGCACGAAAAATCGGAATTCGAATGATCACCGATCCATCAGCCCGACCCTATTTATTAACAGCAGATCAACCAAAAATTTACGGGTACATAATTCCAAATCCGATTAATCTCCCGATCGATTAATCTCCCGACCACATTGGTCGGTCGGGCAAAATTCGTACGAAAAAATCGGAACGTGTATGGGGGGCTTTAAAGACATTATGGTATACTAGGAGATTGTAGCAGAACACTGCATATTTCATTTGAGGGGACACAATGAGGCTATTTGGAGTCACATGACTGATCTCCTGTGGGTTTCATACATGTACGGCGGTGTTTAGACTGCACCGCGCTGAGGGATTTCACGGTGTTATCAGAGTGCCTCGCATTCTCCAATGGTGTGCTGCGTCTTTCTCTCCTCTTTATATACCCTGACTATTTTTAACTCTGCCTACGCAAATCCAGTTCCGGAATGAGCAAGTGGCTCAGCCAAACGGGAAGAGGAGATGGGGTAAGTTTCCTGAACAAGACAAAAAAAAATTGGAATACATGAAATAAGGCCCGCAGACATGCAAGCATTTCTTCCTCTCTATCTGGCCAACACAATCTGTTTTTTTTTCCTCATTTCCTCCAACTTTCACTGGCACAGGAAAATGGAGATTAGCACATGTAGAGGAATTAGCAGGGAGCGGAGGGGAGACCTCGGGAAGATTGAAGGAAAAGTTGTGGGGGTCCTCATCAACAGTCACATATGGAGAAAAGGAGACGTGGGGTTCCCCCTGCTCCCCTCTAATAGAAATAGTCTTTGTTCTTATCTCAGTTTACACCTGACCCTGGAAACGGCTGGGTGACCACTGAGGTGATATTGATGACAAAGGGCAAGCGTGGATGGACGGTTCTCCCATGTGACAGTCTGACAGAACAAAAACATAGGCCGGCCCTGCTGAAAGGATCAGCGACGGCCCAGGGATACCACTAGGAATATTACATTTATATTGTAGATTTAAGGGAAAAAAAAATCTATATTGGCGTGTCATAAGGCCTCACACATACATAAAGTAATTCCATTGATAAAAATCCGACGCCAATACCCTCAGTAGAGACACCTGCATCACGGATCATTGTAGATCCTTCAGCATCACTCACCAGAGTCACATAATGTGATCACGCAGTTTGCTAATGGAAAGTATAGGACGTGGTATTGCCAACATGGTAACCGGTATTCCTAAAATGACGAATTAAAACCAAGGGTTACTGCTAGATATATTTCAACCGTAACGGAACCCCCTTGACTGCCATAGAACGGTCCTGGTCTGGTCTCTAGCGTAGTAACCTACTGAGCGTATTGGCGTCGGATGTTTATCTATGGAATTACTTTATGTCTTGTTTGTGTGAGGCCTTGTGTTACTTTCTATGTACGCTTCGGCTACTGCAAACAATAAATAGACATTTTTATGCTGAATCTCTCACTGCACAGTTTAAACAACAGGTGTGTCACCGTCACCGTGCCAAAATCAACAGCAGCACTTACCGCACCACACAGCAGGCAGACTACTGAGCGCGGCACGGGACGGCCGCCATTGCTGCGCACAAGTGTGCGGAGTTAACCCTTTCCTCGTCGGGGTGTTATTATTATCCATGACTTCTAAAGTGCCAGCACATCACACAGCTCTGTACATCTAATTATGCAGAAGGAAATGAAAAACTGCAGACAAAACAAACAGGAAAAAGAGAGAGGAGGTACAACATCAGTACACGGAATGTGAGATGCTGGCAGGATCACCAGATAAAAAAAAAAAAAAAAAAAAAAAAAAAAAAAAAAAAGAACTACATACATATATGTAGATATTTAATTTGCCTGGCGAGTTACTCAAATTCTGCACAAATGCACTACTACTTTTTGTAGTTTTTCATTTATAAAATTAATTTCCTGTTTATCACTTTTGTCTTGTAAAGCCTGCCATACACGGGTCAATACCCCTTAGATTGATGGGCACTGGATCTAGATGTGGTGATGTCATCACGCTGTGCTCAAGCATTCAACGAACGAACACACCACTGTGCACACTGATTTCCATTTGATACTTCGGATTAAACAGGGAAAGACGGACATGTCCATTCCCTGTTGGATTGTTTCTTTTCATCCAGCAGCATTGAACGCTCCAAGTGGGCAGCTTCGATTCCTAGAAGAGCAATCAATCATGCAGGAATGTACTGCTAAATCAACCCCTGTATGGCTGTTGTAAAGTATATATATTATAAGGTTATATAAACTTTCCGTATGTCACTCCTGGCTGGCCATACACAGGTCAGTTTTTCGTTTGTATCGGGCAGTAAAATCACATGTAATGGAAATGGAGCATAGACTGGAAAGTGCTGTGATCGGTCCGGTTAAACAGATCAGTCAATTGTAAAAGTAGATGACAGGGGGTTTAGGCGGTTCTCAAACTGGGGACCGAGAAGTAGTTTAGGGGAGACAACAAAGGGGTCACTTGGCTGAAATTTTGGGTTAATTGCAATTAGACCATTACAGATCGTCCAATTTTTTTATTCGACTAGTTGAATTTGAGACTTAAATTCATAGCCCCTAAACATAGCAGAATAGCTGTAGATGTAGAGAAGGGTTGTGAGAAAATTTGAACATGTTAGTTGTTGCAAAAATTTTATCAAAATGGAAAAAGTGTAGGTAGAAGGGATCAATTGTATGTTCCCCTATCACAGTGGTTCCCAAACTAGGGGGCACGGAGGTTTTTTTCGGGTGGCTGGGGATTGCACACAGTCCCCCCCACCATCCCCTATCACTGCCATTCAATCAGACAAGCCTGAGAGATGGACAAAAAGGAAGACAACCATGGAGGAACTAGCTACAGACCGTAGGTAGAGTGCATGTTATGGGTGTATCTCTGTGTGTGTTTGTCTCTATGTGAATGATAAAGGTTTCTGTATAATTGGTGTGTGTATATATGATGCATGGCTGTGGCTTCGGCTGCCTCCCTCTGCCACCCTTTTTGGGACCGATCCTTAGCCCCTGGGGCAGGACATCACGGTGCACCCATGCTAGCTTGGAGTGTTGTGTTCACTGTGTGCACTCACTTTTTTGGTTTTGCACTGGATGCCACGAGTTTTCGTTTGCACACGCTGATGGCTCAATAAAAAGAAAAAAATGGCATTGCCTGATAGGCCTGAATGAAAAAGGGTATTTCAAATAAAGTTTGAGGGCCACTTCACACTAGCTGCACTGCAGCAATGGTGCGTTTTTTTTTTTACTGTAACGGACAGGCTAGTGTCAATGCTACCGCGTCTGTTAGCTTCAATAATTTCCTGTGTTTCTGCATTGCGCTTGAAAGAGTTTGAATGGAGGGGGGGGGGGGGGCTCTATAATGTTTTTTTATTGAACACTGGGGCCCTGTAAGAAAAGTTTGGGAACCACTGCCCTAGCACAAGCTGACAAAACTTTCAATAATTATTATGACATAATTTAAACATTCTTTTGAATTGGCAATAAAGAAACAAAAACATATTGTTCTGGAGTATATACAACACAATCCTATTGGTGTATTCAAAGTAAATACTTGCTGCGGACTTGATACCGAGACCTTACCTACATTCATTTTTTAAGCCCCCATTTACACCTATCCATTCGAAGGTCAAAATGAACACGTCTAAAAAGTTCATATTATATTCACAGCCTGATCAAATTCAGGAGAAGCCATACTTAGAACAGGAAGAAACATTCTCAATATACAGGAATGCTTGGACTAAACATGCCTTTTTAGGTGTAGGGATCCCCAAGCCAATATAAACTACCTCATCCATCTTTACTAGAATCACCTTTACCAAAAGGTGGGTACAGAGCACAAGGAACTACTAAATTTATTGCTATGGGCGTGACGTGCACATTATGTGCAATATTAAACTGGAGCTGTCATTAAAATTACCAGCTAACATAAATCAGCAGGAGACATGCCAACAGAACATAGTTAGTTCAAATAAAAACATCCATGTTCTTTTCATGTATAGAAAACGCCCGCTGTGCTCCCTTATGTCACCCGCAGTGTACAGCGTGGGCAATGTGGGCATTTCATGTCATTACAGACTGCAGAGAGAAAATGTTATTACTCTGATCTATTTCACCAGCAAATCTACAAAAACCCAAAACAAAACACAGTATTGCGGTTCTTCATTGGAGGTCATACAGAGATGTATTATTCTGGGATAATAGTATTTTTTCCTGTCGCTAATGTCTCTCTCAGATGTTCAGTGGCCGAGTGTATTTTTGTCTCCCAACAGATCTGCAAAGTTTTGTGTTGATTAGAGCTGATGACAAATATGAGAGTGAAGAAACCACCATGACGCAGCACTTCAGGGGCCTCGGTCGCAATGATTACAGAATATGACCTTATAGATAATCAGCTAATTAAATTCCACTAACCTGCAGAGATAGTTCGTCACACCATTAGGTTTGAAAACGAACCATAAATTATCCCATTAAATTAAGTTTGGTGATCCTGCCACTGTCTCCCAGTTGCATTCCAGCCTCATGATTTTGCTTGTTGGCCTGCTTGGCGCTCATATATGAAGTATTTGGGACAATCATTGCAGGTCTTCCCCACACTCTACAATCAGATTGTACAATCTACTTTAGGTCAAACCATATTTATCAAGCTGTCCGAGATAACAGCCTTTCCCATCTGTTAGAGCCCCCATACACCTTTAGATTTCTCGATTTCCTTTAGATCTCCTTTTGCTTTGCCAAAACCATGTAACATGAGGGACTTTCTAAACCATCAAGTTTACCTGTGTTCAATGGCAGAGGACCCGGCCCTACATAGTTGTTGGTAGATCTAAAGGATATCTGACATAGAGATCTAAAGGTGTATGGCCAGCTTCAGACAGGAGCCTGTAAAAAAAAACTGGGGCTGGACAAACTAGAAGTTATGTTTTAATATTTGGTATGATATATGTCTGTATGGTCACAGCAGACTCTCACCCAAACTTTGTGTAAGGAGGAAATGTGTAAATGCTGATCTCACAGTATTGTATGAAAACCTTGTACAATCAGAGCAGAGAAACAAGTAATAAGGTGTCCTCCATGATACCGCTTCGTTTGTATGATCAGAGTGGTGAGTTGACTAACCTGAGATTCATATGCAATATATATGTACATGCAGGATATGTACACTGCTGCAGTCTCCAGGAGCTTATGGCCAGGTACAGGTCCCAGGAAGGTTGCAGGAAGTCCTCACAAGTGTCTTAGAGAATGTTAATAATGAGCAATGGCTGATCATGCTGGGAAACACAGAAAACCCGGAGTGGTGTGACACACAGGGAAATAGTATTTCTACTTTGCTAATTAACCTCTCATCTTCAATGCCTCATTTGCCACAGACTGAAATCAATGTGCAACCAAGAAGATGACTGTTATGGAGATCACAGTTCTAACCACAGGCACAAGGAAGCTTGGATATGAAGTTTGAACTGACCACACTTCACTTTGTGTCTTAAGCAAAGCATATCCCTGCACATTTTAGCTGGAAGTGGACCTATCTATTGTGGTAACACATACAACGTGATGCAATACCATTTTAATATGAATCATGCACTAACCTGCCTACCATTGTACAATACAATTGTATACCATGTGTTATATAATGTGTTATAATTAAAAGGTTGCAGACCCATTCCATCCAGGATTTGGCCAAGTGGTAGACAGAAGAGGCAGCAGTCCTAGGCCCATTAAGCCCCCCATACACCTGCAGATTCCTCCATACAACTTTCATGAGACCTACCAACAACTATGTAGTATAGTGACCTCCCTGATAGAATACATAGTGATTGGAAGGTGTAGAAAAGTCCTCCTATTACATGGTTTTGGTAGAACAAAAGTTGGTTGTACAGAAGTTGCATGGTAATTGTATGTGGTGTATGGGGGGCTTAAGAAGGACAAGGAACAAAAACGTTTAAAAAAAAGTTTAAGTATCACAACTAATGGGTGAGGGTGCACTTTAGCTTATTTATTCATAGCTTTGTGCTTCAGGAACATAAAGGACCTTGTTAGCGCTTGATATGACAAATCATGCACGCCAGCTAGCAGCGGAACATAACCCTGAACGATGGAGCCTTGACCAGATCTAAAGGTCACCATAAAACAATTCCTCAAGACCAGTCTAGTCATCATACCTCAAGACTTAAATCAAGGATAAAAATCCTGGGACCTGGGTGACTGAGACACTAAGCTTCCTACGATTTTAAACTAGTTAATGCCCACTAGAGAGCTGCTAGTAGGTAGAATAGACATCTGTACTCATATGGTTCACCCATATAGGTTGGTCTTTAAGAACCGTTCCCTGGTTGACCCTCATTGAAGGTTGAATCTCCTTGCTAGGTGGTGTACACGATTTGTCTGGGTTTTCAACCTGAGGTTTGGTCTAATCAAGGAACCTTCTCACTTAAAACAAAATCCCTAGACAATAAGCTCTAGTGATCATGCCATGGGCAAGGATTTGCATCTGTAAAATAATATGATATATTTTCCATTAAGTCCTATAAGTTCAATCGAATAAATCAAATTGTGTCAGACTGGTCTGGCTTGGTCTTTCACAAGTCTTAAGTCCCCGCCCCATACAACTTTAGATCACTCCATACAATTCCTTTAAAGGTCCCCATACACGCTGTATGTCAGTAAATTCCTGGCCGATCCCATTACTTTGGATGGAGACAAACGTCTCCATTTAAAGTAATGGCTGACACACAAAGGTTTGTGACGTCATCATGACGTTACCATGCATGGCCCGGATCTGTCGGCCTGCCAGGCCGATCTAAACGTATGTGGGCACCTTTAGATCTACCAACAACTATTTAGTGCCGGGTCTTCCCTGATAGCATACATAGTGATTGAAGGGTTAAGAAAGGTCCTCATATCACATGGTTTTGGTAGAACAAAAGTTGATTGTAGAGAAATTGTATGGTAAGATTGTAAAGTGTATGGGGTCCTTAAGACCCAGGCCAGGTAATCCAACTTGTTATGCAAAAAAATTCAACTTCAGTCTAGTTAAATGAAGTGCAAAGATCTTCTCTAACTTGTATGAACCTATTCCATATGTTATCTGCTATTCTGTCTAATGCGACCCTCTCATTTTAGGAACCATAATTTGCTGGAACAGAAATATGTAAATAATGATGGCGCATGACAGAATAGTCTATGCACCACCAACTATTGCTCTCTATTTTTTGCTGGGTTGCATACATAATAATCGCAGCAATGCAAAGTGAAGTGGTGATGATGTGCATACTAATTTCACCATAAATCAAATGTCACTTTCCATAGAACTGTCAGACCAATGGCTAGTGTCCACTGATGGGTTGACATGAATGAGTATATAATACATAATTACAGTAGACAACACACTAAACCTGTTGGTCATTTCCATAATAAATCCATCACTCATCATCTGTTGGAAATGTAACACTCGGCTTCCCATGCTATGCTTTGGTAACACAGAAACTCAAGAGGATTGCACAACCCTATAATGCATAAATTCAGATTGGATTCTGTTGTGGCAGCTATAAAGAAGAATCTAAACATTTTGTTTTGGCAGGTTCCTGCGAGCATCTCCAGCACTAGCTGAGACAATCGCTCCAGGAGACAAGTGATGATGTCTGAAGGAAAGCTGGAAAAGTCACCATGCAAATTTGAGTTTCTGTTGAGCCTGATTAAGTCCTCCAGGGTGGAGTCACTTCTTCAAAGCGATACCAGATTTCTGTCAGGCTGCTCCATGCATTCTTTGGAAGTGCATCACTCCCTGATTCACAGGGCTCAGCTGAGCCGTTTCCCAGAGTCTTCACTGGTCTCCATCTACCTCTGTGTAGCCACAGCAGGCCTACAAGGCTATCATTGGTGATGACCATCCTCAGCACCAGCTCATGGCAACTCCTTACCATTATACTCACCATTTACAATGGCAACTAGACATCAATCTCCATTTTTTCTGAGTTGGTAAACCATGTGGTTGAAACAGATCATCATTTTATACATGAAAGAATTTGCAACAAATATGTACAGTTGCAAGAAAAAGTATGTGAACCCTTTGGGATAACATGGTGTTTTGCATGAATTGGCCATAGAATGTGCTCTGATCTTAATCTATGGGTCCCCATACACCTTCAGATTTCAATCAAGTCTACCTGTGTTCAATCGCAGAGGACCCGACACTACATAGTTGTTGGTAGATCTAAAGGATATCTGACAGAGAGATCTAATGGTGTATGGGGGCCCTAAAGGTAGGAACACGTATAGATTTTTGTACAATCGATGATAGATTCGATTAGGATGTTCCATATTTTGATCCAATATTGATTGCACATATATCGAATGTATACACTATATTATCATTCAACTGAATTAAATTTCGTTCGACTTTTACTGGAGCGAAATTTCATTAGATTTTTGAACAAGAAATCACTTCATTCAAATTCATTAGATTGAACAAAAATTATTGAATGAAACAATGGTAGGTTCGATTTACATTCGTTTTTGACCAGATAGATGACATTTTACCAACATGTCCAATCAACTTTCGATAGTTTTTTTGTTCTAAATAACTTTTGTTCAAAAGCTGGTCGAACGAAACCTTTGTTCGGTTTTAAGCCCCCCATAGACAGGCAGACTCCTCCATACAACTTTCATGAGACTTACCAACAACTATGTAGTATAGTGACCTCCCTGATAGAATACATAGTGATTGGAAGGTGTAGAAAGGTCCTCCTATTACATGGTTTTGGTAGAAGAAAAGTTGGTTGTACAGAAGTTGCATGGAGGAGTCTGCCTGTCTATGGGGGGCTTTAGATTTTCGTTCCAACAATTAAAAAATCTTATTTAATCTATTAAACGAAAAATTTGACCCCACCTTAAGTCGCACCAATAGAAAAACACGGCCTGCTTAAAATAATACTATGGAAAAAGTATGTGAACCGTTGGACTTAATAACTGGTTGACCCTCCTTTGGCAGCAATAATGTCAATTAACGTTTCCATTAGTTGCAGATCAGACCTGCTCTGGAGTAATTCAGGACCACTCCTTTTTTCAGTGTAGCAATATTCTTGAGATGTCTGGTGTGAATCGCTCCCTAAAGGTCATGCCACAGCATTTCAATCGAGTTGAGGTCAGGATTCAAACTGGGCCACTCCAGAAGGCGTATTTTGTTCTAGTGAAGCCATTCTTTTGTTGAATAACTTGAATGCTTTGGGTCATTGTCCTGTTGCATCATCCATCCTCTGCGGAGCTTCAGTTGGTGGACAGAAGGTCTTAAGTTTTCCTGCAACAATTGAATTATTTAACCTGCCAGGATTTAATTTTATTCTTACCCTTTAATTTTAAAATTACAGCAATAAAAAACACAATATGCAGTATGTGTAGTTCTTTGTATATGATCTTATTCTGTATGTATGTAGTGATGGCCCGAACTGTTCGCCGGAGAACTATTCGCGGCGAACATCGCATGTTC
>CM070038.1:33773996-33787369 GCA_036250615.1 Ptychadena robeensis | reverse complement strand
CAGTGTAGAGATTTGCAGAGAGGAGCAGCAGATGAGGAGTGGTTAGAGGAGTAGATGAGTTCATAATGGACTGGAGAGGTGATAGTCTAGTGAGAGGAAGACCAGAGAGTATGATGTTGAGGTAGTCAAGGCGAGAGATGATGAGAACGTGAACCAGGAGTTTGGTGGTCTCTGGGGACAGGAAGGGGCGGATCTTAGAGTGGATGTTGCGGAGATGGAAGTGGCAGGATCTAGCGATGCTTTGGATGGGGACCCGCGGTCATGTCCTATAACCTTGTTTTCACACCGGATTGATTGATCCCACTAATAGGAAGGTTTAAGTGTGTGGGGCTGTGGGGAATCAGCCTCAAAGGGGTGCTCAGAATGACGTCAGTCCACACAATTTGCTTCTCTCAAGGGCTCCTGCCCGTGTTTATTGGCAACTCCAAAGAATATACCCTTGCAGGGGCTAATAGCAGGGAGGCAACACAGTCCACACAAGAAAATGCCAAACCCCCTGGCTTGCAATCATCAACTTAAAGTATTTCCGTTACCTCCGGAAAGTCCATATAATTGGCATGACACACAGGCCTGGGACCTCACACTCTGTGTGTGGCCCCTGCTATCCGCTGCTCAGGCAGGAAAGTGTCTCCCCACCTCTCCAGGAAGCCATGACTGATTGGTCTTAGCCCCTTTTGTAGAGACACACCCAGCAACCTCATTAGGGTCCAGCAGGTGTATCATGGTGGAGTGGGAAGGCCCACCCAGTTCCTTCCATTCCCACTCCAGAGTCCAGATCCCTGTAACCATAAACAAAACTGGACAGAAACCTACTGCTTCTGCCCAACACTTCCCTGGACTCCTTCCAGGATACACCATCAGACCCTTTCACTGCTGGATATGGTCTCTTAACACAGTGACCGACAACCAGTCTGTCGGCATGCACCCTCTGTGTGCTGGCCATTAGTTTGAATGGGGGCGCCGATCCCCATTCAAACTAATGATATCGGGCAGACATTTACGGACGTGTCCGTTCTCTGGCCGTCTGTTTTCTGGGTGTGGGCACCCACGACCCATGGCTGATTTTGCCACCAACCCACAGCCACAAGTGCACATGCACATCGGTTTGCTGAAAAATCTGCAGAGGCTCGCTATGTGTATGGAGGCTTATACATGGGTAGATTTCTTAATAGATTAGAGCACAATCAAGCTGCATGAGCGTGCACCATACTTAATTGTACTCAAATCTATTTAGAAATCTACCCATGTATGCCCATCTTAAGTTGAGTTACATGAATCAGCCTCCTTTGAGGCCTCTTTAAACAGAAAATGATTAACTGTAATGAACTCCCGCACACAGGGACTCTGTGTTTCGACTGTTGGTGGTTTGATCTTTGTTGTGGCTGAGAGTCTACAAGTGGAGACACAATTGTGTCTTGGGGGATGAATCGTGTGTGGTTGGAATGAGTGCCAGAAGGCTGAGCATTGCCAGAAGTGTTGAGCGTTGCTTCTCTCGCCTGGCACTCGGGAACACTGGTACTACGGGACACAGCAAATATAGCTCATGGCAGAGAATGAAGGATAAGAACTGTCTGGCTGTGTGTGTGGGGCCATAAGATATCACAAGCAGCTTAGGCATAATTATCACAGTGGTCATTTTTCATTAACTAAATATCAGATTCTGTATCTGAAAGATCTGCTTCTAGAATTTATGCCGCATACCTTCCTCTACCATGTCCTATAAACGAAAACTGTTCTAGAGATCTAGTCAATGGCTTTGCCTAAGTCAGAGATGATGTCATCACATAACTTATTATATACATTTATGCAAAGTTTAGGGACTTTATAAATAAATGGTATAACATTAAACGCATGACTACCATGTATATAATCAGGTGCCGTTAAAGTTCCCACACAGTCCCTAGTCTTCGTTTGGGGTAGTGGAGGGGTTGATGCATAGAGCATCTGTCTTCCTCACTCCCCCAAACAATTTTCTTTCAAATATGAATATGGGATGTGGCACACATACTATAAATGGGAAGCTAGTTACTATGGAACACAAAGAACCCATTGAGCCTACTAATAACCTGTAGTGTTGAGCTTGAATATTCAAATTGCGAATATTGGCTATTCAAGAATTCCCTAATTTCGCGGATATTTGCAATTTCGAATATTCGCGATATTATGCATTGGGAAGCTTATGGCCATGTATTGTGATTTTATATTTGATTTTATAATATATTTTCGCAATACATGGCCATAAACCCGAATTTCCAATCAAATATTAGTAGAATTATTTGCAAAATCTTGCAAATTCGAATATTGCCTATGCCGCTCATCACTGATAACCTGAGAAAAGGGAGTAAACTGCTTTTTCCAGGAGTGTGAAGACAGGTCCACTTTAAAAATAAGATCTATTTGTTCAGTAAGGCTGCTTGAAACTATCAGGTTTTCTGTATGTAAGAGAGGCCTGCAGCGTCTGCCTTCTTCTGCAATACAACTTGGGGTTCCCAATTTACCAACAATGGGGTGAGTGGAAGATATGCCATAATATTATTTATTAAGTTTAAAATGCCATGTTGAAATGCGGGCAGCACATTGCCTATGGCCTCCAGATCACTTCCATATTCGGAGCCTCCAGGAGTCAGTGTGGGAGATCTGTCATAGTATCATGTCATCTGGCCTCATGTATTTAGTGACTTCCTGAGCTGGTGTGAGTTCTGATCTACCATTGTACATCGGCGATCCCAAGACCTCCTGCCCGTCACAGGTTCCTGCACAGCTTCCTCTACTCCGCCAGTCACATCATGACATCATTTCTATTTTCTGGCCAATATATAAAATGTTGCGGAGCAAATCTCCCTGATACAGATAAGTTGTCTGCGATCGGAGAAAGTCATTCCTCTTCTACAAGGGAAACTTCTTGTTCTCTCACTGCTTACATTTAGGAATTCCAACATTTTGAGTACATGAAAGTAAATAAAATGTATCTTATGCCTATTGAGAAACTCTGGACATAGGACTGAAAAAGTGAGTGATGGAGTGTAGGAGGACAAGGATGACACCACTGACTGGCCATCCATGCTTTCTGGGTCCCACATTCCAGCACTGAGCCATATCTAATATATTCATTTATAAGCCAAGTTTATTGCAGGAGACAATGAGGATTAAAGTCAAATATCCATCAGGAGGACGATGTGTGTGAGTAAATATTCTCCAAAGGACAGGTCACCAGCATTATGAGCTGCGTTGACTCAATGTGACAGATTATATAGGCTGCACATCTTGTTCATACAGCCAGGAGGAACTGAAATGGAGATGGAGTGATGAGGTGATGACATCACACGTCACCGTTACATAACCTCCATCTTTTCTGCTGCGAGATGGGATGGGGGCCAACCAGGAAAAGACATGAAATGCATCATTCAAGGAAGTCCCTTCTGTTTAGGAGTAAGTTACTGACTCACAACAAGCATGCAGATTAACAAAAATACATCTTTAAACTATGGTATTCATGTTATAGGTACCATGATTTATTATAGGGTATTTATATATATATATATATATATATATATATATATATATATATATATATATATATATATATTGCCCACTTAAAGGATGGTGGGCTAAACTGCAAGTAAATGTTTTTTTAATCTATTCCCAATTTTAATCTTGTTCCCTTTTAGCTCAGGAGAAGAAGAACCCTTTAGAGCCCAGGCGACCAACCTGCGGCCCTTTGGGCTTTCATTGGTGGCCCCTCTCAGTCCTCTACCTGCGGCCCCCAAAACATACTGTTAATGCATAGGAACTCACCTGTCCACCAATCCACTGACAGGTCATCGCCCCTCAGTCCTCTACCTGCGGCCCCCAAAACGTACTGTTAATGCATAGGAACTCACCTGTCCACCGATCCACTGACAGGTCATCGCCCCTCAGTCCTCTACCTGTGGCCCCCAAAACTTACTCTTAATGCATAGGAACTCACCTGTCCACCGATCCACTGACAGGTCATCGCCCGGGATCTTCTCAAGGTGGGAATACACAAAAAGATTTAAAGAGAATCAATATTCGATTAGATTGAATGATGTTAGATTTTGATATCGAAAGTGGACTTGTTGAACCTCAATATTTTATAAATGTTCAACATGATGAGTAATCAATCGATTTCTGTTAATCATCGAATTCGAGCAGAAGTGCTGTAGTGGTAGGCGTGCCTTGAATGCTTCCTTGATCGGTTGGTAAAATTCATGTTTCGATTACACTGCAATCGATTTAAATTTATGGACATGTCCGATACAGTTCCGATTCCATTTTTTTTTTCGATTTTCGATTACTTTTACCCTGATCGAACTTATTACAAATATTCGATAAAGGTCCAATCAAGCAAAAAAATAGATCTTTTTAGTTATAAAAATATCGACATGTGTATTCCCAGCTTTAGAGTGGGAAGAGGAAAAGAGGCGATAAACTTATGTGATGGGCCTATGTAAAAGCCAATCAGCGGCCCAGATGGTGCCTGAGCAAGTGCCTTGCGTTTCCTCCTCTTCTTTAGTGTTGGCGGGGGATTAGCAGACAGGTAAGTGCCTATGCTCCCACTATTCCACCAATGAACGGGGGTGATTGTATAGTATGTATAACTTTTGATATATGTATATGACACAAAATGTGCATTACCATACTACAATGTTCTCTAATGCTTGAAGTATCATTAAAAACAAGGTTTGTTATTTAATAATGAAAAATAATGTCTTCTAGCTCTGCCTGCTGTCATTTATTCATTAAAAATGCCTTTACAAGTCAGTATAGATTGAAAATGTTATGTCTGGCCATTTTGTGATGTTGAGGGCCACACTTGTGGCCCTCCATATCAACTAAGTTGGCCATCACTGCTTTAGAGCCTCAATGTGTTTATCAGGATTATTTTGGGAAGCAGTGGAGGCCTCTGAGGTATGTGTTCATATTTTCATAGATTTGATAATCAATGCTTTGCTGGCCGGCAGGGCTGAATGCGGATTTTTCAGTATTTGGAATGCATTGCACATGTGGGGGATCTCCCAAAAATAGTATTGAGTGAGAATATTCAAAATTCGAATATATTCGATGAATATCTGCCATTTGAGAATTTGCAATATTTCGCTAATTTGCGCTCGGATATTCACAATGGTGGATATTCGTCATATTATGCTTCAACGTTGTTTACCAGCATATTGCACATTGCGAATGGATATGCGCAATACACAAAGTGCTGGCACGGGCTAAGATCACAGCATGAAGAAGAGGAGCTGTAAAGCTGCATTGTGAATGATTGCGCAGCATTGCGAACAGGCGTGCATGATTGAAGGCAATAGAATACAGTCAAATCAAATTGTATGAATTCCTTGTATATTCCTGAATTTACGTAAATTCGAATATACCATATGCTGCTCAACACTTCCCAAAAATGACACATGCATGATAGAGGATTACACAGATGTTTAAGCTCACATGGGATTTACCTTTCCCTTTCTGTCCATAAATACTGTTTGACAGAACAGGAAATGAGGGTAAATTTCATCAATGGAGAAAATACTTGGATAGAAACAGGTCCATGAATTGAATTGAATTGAAATTGAAAGTCCATGTCTAAATTGTGTAAGACAGCTCCAACAGAAATGATTCATGCAGGAAAAGGAAATACCGCCAAAATGTTATAGAAATGGTTGATTTGTTATTCCATGTCCCAGGTTTTCTCACTATGTGAAATGTAAATGAAACTAATACATAGAAACTGATGTCCTAGTAGGATGGGGTCTCTGATCTTCTCTCTGTGATGGCGAATCGTGACTTGGCTGTGACTGTTAGGTTTCACTATCTGCCTGTTCTAACACCTCTCAGCTGAGGATGAGTTTGGTGCCAGAGTGACTCAGGGCCCCGAGGAGATGGCGCCCCTCACCTGCACCAACTTGTGAGAATAAATGAAGGTACCCTCCTTCTAGCGGTAGCAGCACTCCCACTTTGGTGATGAGGAATTCATTCATCCTGGCACAGACACCGTATATATATATATCTTAATAATACCTGGAGACAGCTCAGGAATCTGTGTCACCTACTCAACTTTGCCATCATGTAGTCATTGTGTAATGGGATAGACATGTCCCAGATAAAACATATTCATGACTTCTTACACTGCAGTAAAAATATATCTGGAGAGATTTAGGAACACTTTGAAATAACATTCTCCCAATGTCATTGTATGAACACTTAACTTGGATCTGACACAAGGTGCTGATGGCATTAAACATGGTAAAACATAGATCCACTATGTGCTTGGATCTGCTGATGATGGAGGCTCGGACCAATGGTTTGGGAGCTCTGACGGGCTGTGGAGACAGCTCTGTCATAAGCCCATTGCCATCAATGGGCGGCTTGTGCACTGCACTAAAATCCATGTGTTCAACCCAGGGATATTAGCGCATGTGGAGCCCTAGCCTAACTGGATGAAATGCTGTTTGCTCCGTGTGTCACACAATTGCCATTTTTAAAAAAATCAAACACTATTTTACCTGTTTTGGGGCAACTGTGGGCAATGATAGGATGGTAAGGCACACTTGTAAGTATTGAGAATATGGAATCGTTTGCCTCTTCATGCTCTTTTTTCTGGCTCCCTGTCTACAATGTCCTGATCCTTAGTTTTAATTTTACACATGGCAAAATAAAGGGTCTATATCCATAGGTGAAAAAGGGGTCCTGGGACTGGCAACATCTATAAAACTGGGAGGACCATTGTTTCAACACATGCCACTGTTTGCGCATAGATTGGGGACTATACTGAGACTTCAGAGTACATGGCCTAAATCTTCAACCCTTAAAACATGATATAGGCTCTGCTGATTTCCCCCAGCCTCCAAATTGGATGGCTATACAGCATTTCCAAATTTTTAAGGGGTTATGACACATGAGGCCCATACCTGTGTAATGTGTACACAGGAGTACAGTTGGAAGACAGGCAGAGCATTGTCTTCATTGTGTTTTAGCCTAGTAGTTCAGTAAATCTTTTTTATTTTTATTTAATATCCTGCCTGCTATAGACCTATGCCTGTCCGGCAATACAGGTGAATGGCAAGGGCAGCCCCAATGTACATCACTGACATCCAGGATGAAGGTGCATGACAGACATCACTGGAGAGCACAATCCTTAGTATGGTTCAGGGTTACCGCCTTGGTAATTTAAATCCAGTCAGTGCCCCTGGCCATTGTATAAGTCACATTGACCGCGCAGGTCTACTTGTTTTGTAATGACTTTGGCCTCATACAAGCCACAGACACTTCAGTCAGCCATCATATCTGCAACATTTGTGAATGAAAATGTAGTCTGTGAATGAGAATAGTAAATGTTTACATTGCACCTATGGAATGTGAGTGACGTACTTCCAGCTACTTACAGATTACATTGTAGCCGTCTACAGCTATTTGTAGGCTTGGGGATGAAAGTATCACAGCAGGTCTATGGAGAGTCGCACACAATGGTGTAACCCCTCACACACTTCATTCTTGTTGTTGTGCGGCCGGTGCTCCGTGAGTATCCAGCCTTCCCTGATAATGGACAATGTTTTCGTGTGTTTGGTTGCTATGCTGCGACCTTCAATGGAGAAGGTGCTGCCTCCAGGCCTGAGTGGGGACACCTCCGAATCCCTCTGCCGGGTGTATTAATAGAAAGAAAGACAAACTGCGCCCTTTTCCTCTGTTCCCAGAGTAAGAGATGTGATTAGTCATTATTCTTAACCAATGAAAAGTCAATCTCCTCCTGACATCATGATGCTGCAATATGGAAGAAATGATACAAATGGCACTGAATAACACTTCAGACTGTCAACTCTTCAGTTGTAACACAAAGCACTGACAGTCTGTGTCCGCCAACACTGACATAATCTATACTGACTCAACATATCACTAATTGCCTAGTCAACTGACTAACACCAGGGCCTGATTCACTAAAGGAACTCTACTAGTGAAAAGAAAAGTGAGGAGTGGTGGATAAATGCACTCTACATTGACCCCTACACTTCCCCACACGGGTACTAGGGACTTGGTTGGGGGACTTTTAAGGCACGGGTTGTATGTGAATAGTCATAGTCATGTAAGATAAGTATATATGTAAAAACAGTTTATTAAGAGTAGTAGTTAGTCAAGTGGACAAAAGTACCAACTTCTAATATGTATGAATTTCCAGCATTAGACATTACATCAAGTAAAATATAAACAGTAATAGACATACATATCTCATACAATAATGGGCAGGGTATATGACACCAAAATATTGTACAAAATTATAAACAACATATCCTCAACGTGTTTCGCCGACTTGGCTTCTTCAGGAGGTTTACAAATGTTGTCTTTATCTAACAGGGTCAAACAATATGGTCTTATTGAATATTAATACGTCTAAGCATAGTTAGAATAGAAGTGTTATTGATCACACAATTTTTACTTACAAATCTGGCTATGTGTTTGGTTCAATTGGACATTATTGGATTCCCATCTGCAACCGGCCGTGATCCCCGAGGTTCGAGAGGTCATCCAGCCACCCAACGCCCCAGCCGGGAGGTGGCAGTTTGTGGGATAAAATTTTTTCGAACTCTACTAGTGAGCTGCAGCATTCATATGTTGCAGATATGACGGCTCTCCATTACATTGATCAAACCGGGATCAGACATTACTTGTTATTGTATCCAATGGTACTATGGAGCATGCCTTAAGCCGGCCATAGACGTCTCGATCTATGGCCAGCTTCAGAACGAACAGTAATCCCATGTGTTCCACTAACACACGCGATTCCTGTCAGACTTTAGCCAATTAACTTGGAGGGGGAGGAGACTCCCCCTCCGAGTTAACAGACTGCAGCAGGATCGGGCAGAAAAAGAACCAGCAGGACGGATCCGAGTGTGATCCGACCTGCCGGTTCTTTTGGTCAGATCCTCAAGGTTGGCTCCCCTATAGTTGCGGCCAACCGATCTTTATGTGCCCGGCGGGAGCGCGCACGCCGGTTGGTCGGCCGCAACTATGGCTGGGAATTGGCCCGTCTATCGGCTTTAGGAAAGGTATTGAGTGATTTGCATTGATCACCTGTAAGGTGGTACAATCGTTCAATCAACGCCCTTAAGCTAGCCACACATGGTTCAATTTTGGTTCAATCGATGCTTGATTAGATGAATTTTTTCATCGATTGAACAAAAATCGAGAAATGCCCACATGGTACGATCGATGATAATTGTTCGATGAAGGCAGAAAAATGTATCGAATTTTGATCGGACATGTTGGAAAATCATTGTCGATTGTGCCAAAATCATTTTATAATCATCGATGTTTGTGGTGTTCCTCCTGGATCAATTAGATTCAATATAATAACATAGACCACTTCAATCTGGAATTCAATCGTTTCCATACCAAAATCAACAATTTTAGTAATATTTTGGAATTGAAATCTCACCACAATCGCAAACTCAATGTGGGGTGTATATTGATGCAATTAAGATCGATTTTCGATTAGACGATTGAATTCCTCGATCTAATGGAGCATCGATTGATCCAAAATTGAACCGTGTGAGGCTAGCTTAAGCGGTGGGCAAACTACCCGCAAGCAGCATTTGCCCGGCAAATGTGTCTGCGCGCCATGATAGTGCAGGGAATCTGCAATGGACATTTCAATCGCACAAGCCAATAAAATCTAGGATTGATAGAGCAAAATTTCCATTTTAATAGATGGTGACTAGATAATTACATCCACTAGGGAAAGGAGTAAATGGGCAAATAATTTGCTTTTATTCAAAAAGTTTTGAATAGCATACAATAGTTATCAAGAATCAATTTTTGCTATATGGATGTCAACTGGATTCTTTACATCATTGAACAGTTACATGCTTAAAGCCTGCCATACACCCACAGACGGGTGCAGACAGACGAGCTCCGATGAGCTCTGGAATGCAAACGTGATGACATCATCACGTTGCATTCTGGTGCATTCTGGGGCATTCTGGGGCTGCTTTAAACCCTTTGTGTGCCGTCCATTAGCTTCAATGAAGACGCCGGTCTTCATTGAAGTTAATGGCATCGGCCGGCATCGTAGTATGCAAATGTAGCAGCAGTTTAAGGGCGTTCGGACAGTTTCCTACTTACTGTGTGAATGAGACCTTATGCTGATGTGATGATATTTTTCTTACTATAAGACGCACCGGACCATAAGACGCACCCAAAGCTTTGAAGAGAAAATTAGGCAAAACAAAAACAGAGACAGCTATTTAAATATCAAGTGAATATACAGAATGTTCCAGCAAAGTAGGCAGGACTAGACCATGCAGCATTAATTCTATATTTCTCCAGTGCCAGGAGGGAGGTCTTTGCTGCAGCAGAGTGTGCAGTGCTGAACCATTAGTATGTGTCTATACACTAGCAGTACCCATTCTCTGAACACACTGACCAACTTATAAAGAGACACATTTTACAATCTGGCACTGAACAACTTACCCATGAGCAACTATTTAGATATGGGAGGAGATATGAGTCTTTGTCACAAAATGTATTTATTATTCTGTAAATACACAACTCATGCTATCTAATTGTAAAATGTATCTCTCCATAAGTTGGTCAGTGTGTTCAGAGAATGGGTACTGCTAGTGCTAATGCAGATAAGATCTCTTTTTGGCAGTGGCTTTTTGGCTTGGCTGGAGGAAATGGAACACATTGCTGCACAGCTATTGCTCCCAGGATGGTTGGGACTAGAAATTTTTGTTTTGTTTTACATATTCAGATTATAAGATGCAGGGACACTTTCCCATTGATTTTAATGGTAAAGAAAGTGTGTCATATAGTCTGTATATACTGTATGTATGATGAATGACCAGACATAAGGCCTGCTCCATGTATGGGATCAGTGACTTAGAAAGCCCCCTTTACATTATTTTTGTTGTGCTGTAAATGTTCACATCTAATGCTGTTGTAGAAGCCGTTAGCAGTTTTTATTGCAGTAGATTAGATTTGATAATCCCATTCTGTTACTAGCCAGCAGATGTTATCCATCTATGAGTCCTCACCTGCATGTACCTTCTGCAAATACTGCCGATGTTATAACATGAATACATTATTTAACATGTTGCAGAGCAATCTATATAACATTTCAGATGCTGCATTTACAACAATAATTTAATAATATTATCCAACACAAATGTGTGTATTGCATGCTCACATTGATAAATCCCATTGCCCGTTCACCTCAAATACTACATTGCTAATATTTGTATATTCAGTTCAATAATAGATTATCTGGCACCAGGAAACATGTGTCTGTGGATAAAGAAAAATGCATACATACTGAAAGATATGCACATTTATACATAATGTATTATCTGATGATAATGATAGACATAATATTAATGATTCAACTGGATATATTTCACATTTCAATCTTCCTTGGCTCAGCCCTTTGGATCAGCAGGGTCTATTTATCCATACTGTATGTCAAAGTTTATTTCATATAGCTAACTCTATAAACACAGTTTCACTTGAATAAAACCATTTCTGATCAAATATCAATGAGAATTTTTGGGCAAACATAGCAGGGCAATAGTGGCAGCTTTTATTTACCTGCGTTGTGGGGTTTTCAGCTTGCTAAATTTCTGTCAGGGTATGCATTCAGACTTCTGGTTGACAGATACTGTATATCTGATATACTCTTTGAATTGTGTATTTAAAAGACTGAAGTTGGGTTTAAAACGTGTAGATTTTTTCTTCAATCAACTGCTAATTAGATTTTGTGTTCGATGTCCTTGTCGAACATCATTTGTCCATTTATCGAATGTGATTGAACGAAAAAATCTACATGTGTAAACCCACCGTAAAGAGAGAATAGAAGAGAAGTTTATTGTTGGAGTTGTCAAATCTAAAATCTTGGTTATCCATTGCACCCAGAAATACACATGGGATTAGGCTGTTGGTAAATGTTTTTTAATATTATTTTTTTTTATGTATTTTTAAAGATTTAGGAGGTCTGCTAATTAATATTTTTACATACATTTACATGTGATTCAGTAAGAATGATGGACAAGTCTTTAGTTAAATGTGTATCAGTTTTTGTACATACACAATTTGTTTTTTTCTGTTCAATTGACCTAAAAAAATCTATAATTTAAGAAGATCGTTTGGAACTCAATTCCTTTTTACCTAAATCATCTGCCCAATAATTAACATGAAATTGAAAGAGCACCGATAGATAGGTCATGTTGGTAAATTTCAGACGATGGTATAGGTATCTGATGGATTCTAGGTATTTCAATAGATTTTCTATCTGATTGTTCTATGGAGCATGCGCACAGGGCATAGGAGAGGAAGCAATTGGTATTGAATCAATCACACTGTGTGCTGGTACCATGGATCGATGTAAGGCTGGCAGCTAATAACGTAATTGCGCAAGTTGATCAAATTTGAGCTTGATCAGGCAGTTGATGTGTGTTTGGCTGGCTGAAGGATGGATCACTACTGGCTAACCAGGTATTTTTGATTACACTCTAGATTACAATTGAGGCCTACAAATAGGCAATCCAAAGTTCATATTTTATAAATTTTCTGATGCATATAACATTTCTGTTTGTACAGAATTCTTTGTCCCAGAACAATAAGGTGGTCAAGGTGTTGTGTGTGTATATATAGTATAGAAGCAGCATTACAGGAGCTTCCTTGTCTTCTGCAGGTGCATTGTTTGCAGAGTTTTTGGTCATATATCCGATGCTAATATTATAATCGTCATTTAAATCTAACAATGACCTGGGAACAATTAATACAAGTCAACACAAGCAGGAGAAACTCTATGTGGTAGATATTTGCACGAGATGTCTTGAGTGCACCGAGTACTGAATAAATGACACAAAGGCTATAATTTCATGTACACACTGAATCACCCTACAAATCATCTCTGTAAAACCAGCATTATGACTCTCTAATGTTGTAATGTTCACAAAGATCTGGGAAGACAGAAAGACAATGGTGGTGACACAACTCATGATGACCTGGGGGAAATAACAGGGAATTTGCATGTTACAACTGAAATCTGCATTTACAGACCACATAGAGTTCCTTATAGACATTGAAAGAGTCCAGCTGATTACCAAACAATGATGTCAGACTCATCACCAAACAAGCCGGCTCTTTTCTTTTTTTAATAGGAGGAAGAATGTTTAATTTCTATTTTTGAAAGGTATCCTTTGTGAGCTTTGAACACAATGAATGTTAAAAAAAAAAGTTGGATCATATTTTATTAGCACTTTCCACCTTACTCACCTAACTCTGATCAGAGGTTGGATTTGATTTATTTTTTTTTTTTTTATTGAGCCTCGGAGAGTGCAAGCACCCATACGAAAACTCGT
>CM070038.1:33684501-33768300 GCA_036250615.1 Ptychadena robeensis | reverse complement strand
ATAACTCAATCATGTTCCTGTACAGGTTCAGGATCAACTACAACAAGAGGTGGACGTGCTGCTAAATCTACTTTATTTACGGAAACAACTCACGAACACCTGGTAAATGGGTCGTAATCCCAAAGGGGCGACCAAGTCCTCTTTAACTCTTGTTTAGGCACGTCACTCAGCCGACTGCAACTACGGGTCCTCCTGGCCAGGAGAGTCCTTGTCCTTCTTGGAGTCCCGCTGGAATTGCCCAAGGGCTGCGTGCTCGCCATCAGTCAGAGCCCGGATCACAAGGGACTCCCCACCCCACTTGAGCAGTGTACGGGGGATGGCCCCAACTGCTGACACACATACTGCAGTAAGTAGCACAGGATATTCGGTCCACTGGCTGCCTGCACGCCGATATAGATGGTGGAGGGCTGTTTCCCTGGAGATGCTGCTGTCTCATCAGGAATAGCGCCTCTGGACTGCCCCTCCTGGTCCGGGGGAGCGCATATATACTCCAGGAAACATGGGGGCTGATGGGAATCTGCATTAAAGGGGCCAGTGCCCTGGTTTGGTAGGGTGACTACACTACCTCCCTATTTAGAAAAGGGGGCCCTGCTAGAAAAGTTTGGGAAACACTAGCCTAGGCTAAGTCATTGACTGGTGCACAATGATGACTTTTTAAGGAAAAATTTTGCAGCTTTTGCTGTATATTGTGACACATCAGACATGTATCCATGTTTTAAGTTACTGTTATTTATCCATTAACATTATGTAGTGATCACAAGACACAGATTTAAATAATCTACAGGTTTAGGGACTACATCCAGTCATAACTGGAGAACAGAAGGTGGTCCATAATTGGTCACACACACACCATAATAAAGGTGCTGCCATAAGAAAAGGGTGTTGTAGGTCAACTTTTTTAAAGGCATCCTAAACAGGTCGTCGCCACGTGCAACTCCTACATGAGACTTGAGAAAAGAAAAAACATAAACCTTCACAACTGCTGGGCAATCTTCCAAGGGAGAGGCCTTCACTTTTTCAGGATCTATGATTAGAAAGTGACTGGACCAGATTGGGAAGGAAGTCATGTCTTATTTCTTATGGAGCGAATGTCTTAGTCAGAGCGACAAGCCCACAACTCTCCAAATAATGTCTGCATGCTGTGCATCCACGTGAGAGGGTCACACACAGTCTGGGTGATCATGTGCCAACACACTCAATGCTCAACAAACCAGAAACTCATGTACTGCCATTTAGAATAGCGCCTTCTTTGCAGGAAATAACACAGATATTCTCTCTAGGGTGAACACTGTATTAAAACTAATTTTACATTTCAGGCCAGGTGCATATGTGAACGGGTGAATGTGCAAATACATGTGAGACCACATTGCTACATCAAGGCACCTCTGCAGAGGTTTGTAGTGCACAGGAATCAACCAGACGAGAGATTAAAACTCTGAGACCTGGAGGGGTCTCGCAGCAACAGTGAACGGCACATTATTGACTGCACTGACAATGTCCTCAGCAGCAGTATAAACTGATATAGGCCAGTGGAACAGTTCAATACAGGCGTAGGCCCAACCGCAGTGTATGCATCAGAGTCCTCACCCGAAGTGTGGCCAGGGGCTGTAGGGGGGGTTGGACACAGCTGCAGGTGCTCCAAGGTCATCCTGGTGGGATCCAGCACGCGGGGGTGGGATCCAGCACGCGAGGGTGGAATCCCCCTACCGAAATAGCAGCACTGGTAGCAGACAGGAACGATGTGGTTGCTAATATACCGTGGCGTTGTGTGCTATTGAGCTTCCCGACTGCACACACACCAGGTCAAACTGCTGCCAGTCTCCTTCCTGGTCCCTGGAACTGAGCCCCGCCTCCTGTGTGAGCTCCCCTTTTGAGTCCTCTCCCCTCCCCATGGCATCATGGTCTGGCTTCTTAATGGGGCTGCCGTCCCTATCTGGGTACCCCTCACTACAGGTTTTTTTTTCAAAAAGCAACAAATACATTGAGGCTAGATATGCAATTTAAGCAGTTTAATGTCCCTATTTTTTTCTACTTTCTGAGTTCATTGAAAATTCACTTAACATAGTTTCATGGTATTATTCCTACCAGAGATAGGTTTGCGGGAACATTTAAAAATAGAAAGAGTTGCTGTAGCACAGGGGTGGGCATAATTCTCGACTCGTAGGCCACAATGGTTTTTTAAAGGGGGGCGGAACAAAGAACCTGTAAGGGCAGCCCGGTCCTAACTACTCCCAGCCTGGGTGGGAAATTTAAATAGATTACACTGAAAACATTTTCGCTGGAGGTAATACAAAATTATAATCATACTGCCAGGGAGGTTAAAAAAATGCAAAAATATTTGAAACATAATAAATATATTACAAAAAAGGCTTTGGATAGTAAGCCTAAACATTCTTTTGCCACCTTCAACCTACAGCCTCTAGAAAACAATAACAATCATCTTCTTGGCATTATATCCACTTATTGCAGGGAATGAGTAGAAGGAAGCAAGAGCATCTTAAAAACAAGGTGACAAATGTGATTAAAAGACTGGCCTGTAGTTTGCATAAATGAAGTTCAAGTTCAAGTTTTTCTAGCCAAAATTTCAACTTAATATATATAATGTTTCTACAATTCTACTTTACATCTTCAACAATTTTGGCGATACCTTTTAAGTCTCTTAAGTGATTGCAAATATTCTAATTGTGAATTTTTATTGTGAATATTGGCACTGTGAATGTTCCAGATTTTTTACATCAGTACATAACTACAGTGCATTGTGTTCACAATATGCACATGTAAAAGTGCCAATTTGCAAAATGGAGGTAATAATGAATGGAGATCAGTGATGGGCAGCATTTGCAGTATTCATATTCACAAAATATTTTGAATTTTTCACCTAATATTCACAATAAATTTGTCAATTCGAGAATTTGTGATCTCCGGTCATTATTACCTTCATTGTGCAAATCAGCACTTGTAGATGCGCATATTGTGAACGCAATGCACGGTAGTTCTGGGTACTGATGTAAAAAATCTCAAATATTCATGATTATAAAGATATAGCACTATTTTTGAGATTTTCAAGAATTCTGGAATTGATGCCATTTGCAATAAAATTTTGTGATTACAATCACAATCAACACTACTGGAGATCATGAATTTATGAATTTATTGCGAATATTAGGCTAATATTTGGCAAATATTATTGCGAATATAAGTCGAATATGAATATTGTCTATACTGCTCATCACTAGTCTCCAAATAATTGAGTTAATATTCCTATGCCATCTCTTTGCATCTGAGTTTAGGTGATACTTACTATAGAAACCTGAGGAAGAGGGTCTATAACTACATGTCCGTTTCCTGGCTAATCGAGGTTTGCGCAGGTGATTTTGCGGCCATTTGATTGGCATGAACACGCATGCCAGTCCATCTGTCGCAAAATCGTCTGCATATCGCAGCATGTATGGGGGGCTTTAGCCACACAACTGTACTCCAAACTTTTACTTACTACTGCTATGTTTTGTATGGAAAAAACTTTCTCTTGCCTAAAAAGTGCAACCAATAGAAAAGCTCTATATCATAAAAAAAAGTTTCAAATGTAGTGATCCTAGAACCTCAAAAACTCCAATAATAGCAATAGAAATGTTGCTATTGGAGGATGGTAAACAGATGAGGGACGAGGATGTACAAAGTGTTTCACTGTGTCATAAACAGCAAATAATAGTGTTATTTCGCCCACTCTCCCATTACCACACATAAAACAAAGCCCTGTGAAAGAAACATTTTATCTCTGCTTATAGATGTGTGATTACCAATAAATCTTGAAAGGAAGATCTCAGAAGTTCATGAGGTCATCAAACTTCAAAAGATGTAAAAAAAATGACAAACTGGCTTTCCTTTTATATTCTGATAATTAATAGGACATCCTGCCGACAGTTATTTGAAGATTAAGGTGATGTTTTTACATGTGACGCGACAAAAACAAACTGAAACACTTCAATGCAGTTTTTATCTGAGGAAAAATCCTATGAAGACCATTATTATAATGTTGTGTGTTGTATTGTGTTTCTGCTCACTTCTATAAATCCATTCTTTACTAGGACCTATAGGTCCTGAAAAACTACATGGGGTTTCCTGTTTAATGGCACAACGATTTAAGATATTCTGTCAGTTAACCTCCCTAGCGCACTGCTGAGGTCCAGATTTCTGTACCAAAAGTGCACCATAGGCTTCAATGGTAAATTGTTCTTTATGTTGTAGACCTGTAACTTCCCAAAATATGTCCGTACAAGGGTCTAATAGACATCCTGAATATAATAATGTTTGAAACAAACAATTATGTAAAATAAAAATAATTTTTTTAAAAATAAAATTAATGAGAAAACACATAAATCAGGGCACAAAGCTATGCTGCTATGTACAAAATTTTGCCCAAATAAAGTCTCTGGTGCCCCACATGTGCCACATTTGCAGCTAACCCTCTCTAACCTGGTGTGATGGATGTGGTAAAATCACACCAGGGAAGAGAGGGTTACTGCAAATGGGCACATCTGGGGCAACAGATCCTTTTTTCTGGCGATATTTTGTACAAAGAAGCATATTGAAATCAGTTTTCTACAAAGAAAACTCATTTTATGAAATTTACTTTCAACTTTACTGCCGCCTTCCCGATGTGACGTCATCACGACACTCGGAGGGGGGGGGGGGGGGGAGAAGAGACAGAGGAGCTGGCAGCATGTCAGATCGGGGACACCAGGACAGTGCAAAACTATAAGTATGTGCTGCCGGTGCCCCGATGTTCACTGGACGGCACCATCTTGTCCAGTGCTATAGTAGCAGTAGCAGCGCTGGACGAGATGGTGCCGTTCCAACCGCTAGGGCGGTTAAAAGGTCTTTAATGTTGGAACTATATGTAATACATATACAAAATGTTATAAAACCACAATTTCATCCACATTGAAATATATATCACATCCATCATTTACATAATCCACAGAATGATGTTATGGCATCCATTCTCATATCCTACATGTTTCACCCTCACAGGCTTCCTCAGGGTAGGGTGCTCTGTGTTATTGATTTCATTCCTATCCCCTGCCTAGGGAGGGGATCTAGTTGGAGTGACAAAACGGAGTAGGTTAAACCCCATGTAGTTTTTCAGGACCTATCGGTCCAAGTAGGGAATGGATTTATGTAATCTCTGGGGGGAGGCACAAAAAGATGCAAACACCAGTAATACCTATCTCAGTCTGCTCCCAAATAGGTAAATATTTTAGGAGTGGCTTCATTTATAGTAATATGCCATTTCCAGTTCTTTTTCCCTGTTTGTCAGCATTATGTAGGATAGTGTTATATCAGTGAAGAGATTCTCTCGATAGATATTAGTGAAAATTAGTTACCTGTGTAATTAAGGTGGAAAAGGTGTAAGTTTTGAAAAATATTGGCATTTTGTCAAAATGCAGTGGAGTAAATAAAAATGAAATTGAGAGTTAAATAGTCAGTGCGATATGGGAGAGCTCCTTTTATGTATGCATATATGACCTGTATTTGCTTCAAACACGACCCCTATTGAAATGACAATGTTTTCATTGAACATAAAGAGCTCTATGGATCTTGCTTCTGCCTTGGGTGTGTACAATGGATAACTATTGTGGATAGTGAATAAATGTGGATTTATTATTTAATAAAACTAGGTCCTTAAATAAAATATAAATAAATAAACGACTTGAAATATACTCCCTTTATAAAAATACAGACACTATTTTCCCTAGTACAATGACCTAACCAGTTGAGTAAGCAAACTGAGAGCTTCAATATCAATAATTTGATGATACACTCATCAACTTTTGTGTGATCAATCCTAGATTTGATCAATAGAGATGGTTGCAGTGTTCGCACCGCGGAGAGTCCTGCATGTTCTGCTTTCTTCTTGCCGGTGAACAGTACAGATGTTCTACTGGCCGGATCAGGCGTGCAGGGATTTGTCTGGCCAATGGAAGAATTTTTTAGATCCCCTCGCAGCTCCCCCACTCGCCCTGCATCACAGCAGAGTGAGTGCACGTCCCCGATACTGAAAGAGACGTCCGTGAATTTAGAATGTGGAACATCCACAACGTCACTTCTGGTATTTTTACCATATTAGAGATAATTTTGCCGCGAAAAAGCGAACGTCGGACTTTTCCTAAAGTCCACGTTCGTGAATGGACACGGCCAATGTTCGGCCATCACTATTGACGTTACATTTTTTTCCAAAGCCCTGTGGACATGTTCCATAGTAAAATTTTATACAGATCCATCAAAATACCTAGAAAACCCGTCAGATATTTAACAATTGAAATTTACCAACATGTCAAATCAACGTTCAAACTATCAATTTAACCTTCTGGGCTTTGCGCACGTGGCACAGTTTTTATAACCGCGCCACGGGCAATTGCGGCAGAGCACAACATGGTCCGCTGTGATTTTCTGCCCAACCGGAGTTCACATGCATAAATGCTGGAGTTATACTGAAAAAAGGCCCATTTACATGGAGACATTGAGGTCTATGGCGCCGCCTACCCCCGCCCCTTTGCGTCACTGGTGAGGGAATCCGGCGGACAGATGAGTCTGTCACGAGGTAACCCTGGGTGTTTAGCTAGCCATACACGTGTCGGATTCCATGTCCAATCGATTCATCATCTGATCGATTCCGGCGATTCTGCCGGGAATCGCAGGTGTGATCAATCGGCCAATTAAGAGTATCCATCGCAGCATACCACCTTGTCCGAGCGGATTCCGGCACGATTCCGTGTGCGATTCCACCTCCGATTCCACCTCACAAATGGCAACTCCCCCTGATCCGGGCAGAATCGGATGAGAAAGACCAACATGTTGGTTCTCCGTCGGATCCGATTCTGAGCCCCTGAACGATCGGACCTGATCGATCGGACAAGGTGGGCTGCATGCGATTCCGGCACGATCGTTTCGCGTGCACGCGCCCGGAATCGATCGTGCCGGAATCCGGTGCGAATCCGACACGTGTATGGGGGCCTTTTAGCCCGAGTAAACTTGGGCCCAACACCCACAGGGTTAAACCACTAATTTTTAATTCAATCAAATAGAAAAATGAAACTGTGTACGGTCACTAGTGATGGCTGAACATTGGATGAGACTGTTCACGAACTGGCACACAACTTCCGCAAATACCCGCTGCGAACATGATGTATGGGAGGTGAACCGAACATCAGAAGTGTCAACTAGTGATGGCCGAACTGTCCGCAAGGCGGACAGTTCGGCCGCGAACAAGCATGTTCGCCCATCCTCTCGCTGGCGGACAGTACGGGTGTTCGACCCGCCCCGTTCGCCGGCGAGAAGAAGATCTATATTCTTCCTCCGGCAGGATCAGAACCTGCAAAATCGTGCCGGTGGAAGAATCTTTTCACTACAAGACCGGCATGAAGCCGTCAGTGACGTCACATCCGGCTCCCGTAACCAGGAACTATGCGTTCCAGGATGCGTTCCAGGGACCGTCACTGACGTCACATTCGGTTTTTCTGATTCCTAGAGGCGGGGAATTTGAATGTGTCCGCGAACAGGCGGACGGCGGACTTCTTTAAAAGTCCGACCCGCCCGTTCGCGGACAGTCTAGGCCGATGTTCGGCCATCACTAGTGTCAACCTGGCTGGCAGACTGAAACTTATTTTCCCAAAGTAGTGTATAAGTGAAAACAGAATGCAAATATTATATGAATTTATGTGAAAATAGTACAAAGACAACATATCAAATGTTGAACTTTAAAAAAAAATGTTTATTTAAAGTTTGATGCCAGCACCCATTTTAAGGGGTGAGGGCAGTGATGGCGAACCTATGGCAAGCGTGGCAGAGGTAGCACTCGGACTCTGTGGGCATGCAAGCTGTCAGCCAGCACAGAGGAAAAACTGCAGCCTATTAGCTTACCATGTTTTCAGTTCTCTTCACCCTCTCTTCTGACTGCACACAGTGCCACATACTCTCTCCTGTTCTATCTTATAAAAAAGTAGAGTGTGTTTTTTCATGTTTGGTGTGTGCATATGTGTGTGTGTAATCCAGGTAAAATTGTCATGCTGGCACTTTGAGATAAATAAGTGGGGGTTGGGTTTCAGTTTGGGCACTCATCTCTAAAAGGTTTGCCATCACTGGGTTAGAGCACAGGCAAAGAAAGACAGTGACAACAAAAGTCTGCGACATCTCACAACAAATTAGGTAACGGTGGAAAAGAAGGAAGTAAAGGTAAGGAGGGAGGGTCTTTCTACTCTGCAAAAAACTGTACAAGCAAATTAGGAATAGTGAAACCTGAAAGTGTAATTGCTGAGAATTAGGGAATTCCATAATCAGCAGCACACAATATAAAGTATCTGACAAGCTGTAGAAATCTCTGTATTCAAAGCAAGACAAAATAGGATGGTAGTAACTTTGGGGCTTGGAGATTATAATGTAATAATTATAATGTAAGCATTAAAAATCAAAGCATTGATCTCCTTTCTTTCCCCCTCACTTTTGTATTGTTCTATTTTATTTATTCTTATATCTGTAATGTTCTTCTTTTGGAATTTTTTTTAAAATAAACCGGTATACAAAAAAGATCAAAGCATTGGCTCAGGAACACTTCCGAAGATCATTGTTGAACAACATAGCTCATTGATCAGATGCAAGTTAAAACTCTACCATGCAAAGAAGAAACCACATATAAAAATTATCCAGAAATATTGTTGCTTTCTCTGGTCACTAATTGAAAATGCATTGGCTGGGGTGAATTAAAAATCTTTTTTTGAAATTATGAGTGCGTTTCCTCCAAACTACCCAAGAGAAGAGCCAGCTGTCTTCCAACCAATGCACAATTCAAGAGGCAGCATTGTGGATGGTATAAGCAGTGTATTAGTGAACATGGCATGAGTTACTTTCACATATAGATAGGTCTTTAAATGTTGAGTGATAAATACAGGTTTTGGAGCAACATATCCTTCCATCCAGTTTTTTTTAGTTGCTCACAAATTTTAAATAAATAAAATTTTAAAAATAAAAACCTCTTTGTTTTAATATTTGGTATGTCCTATTTCTATTATTTTGAATAAATAAAGGGTTTAAATTATACTTTTATTTTCTTTGTACACAGCACCGCAATAGAGTTGTTGTAAGAGCTCTTTCCCACAATACGCATTGTCAAACCTCACATTAATGTGAATGATACAATGTCTTATAATGAAAGCCTACAGGGAGCAAATTTGTCACATAATTGCTAAAGTTACAGATAATCAGGTACTAAAAGACCCAGCATCTGGCCCAAGTGCTCCTGGGGCTGTAAGACATCGCACCTGCCCATTCCCCAACCACCACATCCCCCTCCCCACTGGCAGTGGAGACTGGCACTCATCTCCTGATGCGTGCTGGGGGGTGGCATATGCTCTCCATCGGGTGGTGGGGGTGTGATGTTGGCCTATGGCACTGATCGGAATAGGTCCTTCCCTGCCCGAATGGGCGTTAGTGGTTTCAGTTCGCCAGTACTAAATATGGTAGTGCCAGGAATGAAAAAGGGAGGAAGGTAAGTATTATTATTTTTTTCCAGTTTTTCCAGATGTAAACGAGTAATATGTCTATGTAATGTATGTGCCTATTTTATTTTTTTGCAACCGCTTTAACACCAGAAGGGATTAGAATGTGTAATTAACTTATATTTAACATTTGTGATTTTTCAGGGGGTTTGTTTTTTGGGTTGCCAATAAAATATGGATTAAGGGTATAAGCCGAGAGTATAATGCATACGAATGTATAAAATGGTTTTGGATTAGATGTAAAAGGAGATGCAAATTCATCTTTATGGACATGTGTGTTTGGTGAAAAGTATGTTATGAAAAAATGGAAATAAAATTTAAAAAAATTTGAATAATACACTGCGAAATTGAACGACGCACATAGTGTGAACGAGCCCTATAAGCTGGAGACAAGGTGGTCATGTACTGTCAGTGGAGGCTGCGCGAAAAGAAGCCACAAACCCTGAAGAACGAGTTCCGATCTGTTACATCACCACAAATTAAGATTCCAAAACATGTGATTCATCCTTCACAAATCGCCGTGCATTGTGTCTGCTTTTATACGTCTTATACTTCTTTCATTTTGACAGGAGGGTGAAATAGAAATATCTCATAAAATTATCTGTAATGTTTTTTTATGTCTAGGATGAGAGAAAAGGGAGCGGAATGACCACCAATCACCTTATGGGTGTGGTTGCGCTCAGTTGACGCATCAGAATTGGTTGACCCTCCATAATTAACCGGTCCCCCTCGGGCACTGGGCTCCGACACTCAGCTACACGTGTTGAGGCTTTGTTTCCTTCTAGTGACAGTGCTGTGACTGACAACCCCGAAGACCGTATTGTGCTGACAGGAGCCTCTCCCATTTGGGAGCCAATGGAACCGCAGATCAGAGAGGTGACACACGCGCTCCGACATACACGTGGGAGGACTCCAAGTTCTTGTTTTTCATGACTGCCATCTCATAAACCTTTTGATCTCACGCCACAAATTGCTGGCACCCTCCAACGCACACAGCGAAGATGAAAGGCTTGGCCCACAGGTTGCAACAAGCCAACCTGGCAAGACTGGAGACACTGGAAGGCCCGTGGCATGGTTCTCCAGAAAGTACCACTTTTTCAGGCCATAATCTGCAGCAGAAATGATTGTTTCAAAGTCATTGTTTATATCATTCACTTAAATACATTGTTATGCTCTTTTTATAGATAATCACAATTTTGCAAACAAATGCACTGTTTATCCCACCAAATACAGTATTGTGCGCATTATAAGATGCACCAGACCATGAGAACCATGAGATTAGGTAAAAAAAGAAATAGACTCACAGAGAGACTCATTCTGGTATAGTGTGAATACACAGCATGTTTCAGCAGAGAGTTCAGGGCTTGACCATGCAGCACATTTCAGCATTTACTGTATGTCCTGTCTGCTATTCACTAGTGGCAGAAGCTCAGAGATCAGAGGCTAACTTATAAAGATTTCCTTTATACAGACGGCTCATCGTAGAACATGCTGTTTAGATATTCACATGGGAGTTGGGGTGAGTCTCCGACTGTCACAGCAGGTAATATATTCACTGCACTTTCAATTTCATGTGCAGAATGAACCCCTCAAGGGGTATGAACATACGGAAATGCATGTGCAGTGAATACATTACCTGCTGTGACAGCTGGAGACACATCCCTTTTCCCAAGTGAATATGTTCCAATGTTCCATGGTGAGCTAACAGTGTAAAGTGCATTCATACAGGCTTCAGTTTAAAAAAAATACAAACAAAATGTCATTTTCTCCCTGGCTTTGGAGGGGAGAGTGCATCAAATGGAGAGAAAATCACAAATCTTGTGACCACAAACCACTGATCCATCCCTTTATCACATCACAGTGGTCTACAGGAATGTTAGTAACCATCATAGTTTGTGGTGGAAGTTCATGGATTGATTTGTCTCCTCAGCTTGCTGAACCACTGTTTACACTGTTTAAGAACCTGAAGTCATAACTTTCTGAATGTATGGTGTGTGTGTTCATATTTCTCTTCTCTTTACAAATGGCTTCACCCGAGACAGACTTTGAAGGCTCATTCTCTCGGAGGGGTGTTCTACCATTCACATTTTCATGTGTTAGCATGTAAAGGGCACAGAATCAATCAAATGACTTGGAGACGGACATACAGGTTAAACCCTTTTATTTAACTCAATAACAGAACCAAAAAGGAAAACTATGAACTGGAACTCAGTAAGAAAGCCCTAACCACTTGGGTACTCAGTCCAACCTTGGCTTGCTGGAGGTTCAGCCTGTCCCTTGGCAGGAATCTGGAACGTCGTAGTACCAACGGACTGCTTCTGCAAGTCTCGGTCCACCCCATTCCACTTGAAGGGAGTAGGTAGGGTAATCCCAAAACGGGCTGACCATAGGGCAACTGGAACTGAGAAAGCACGTACTATGAGGTCCACCAGCTGTACGCACACCAGCATTAACGAGCCGGAAACAGCTAGTAATCCCAGTTGCTGCTGTCTCATCAGGACTCCCCTTCTCTTCCTGGGAGTCACTCTTATACTCTTCTTGACCTGGGGGCTCATGGACACAGCGTTAAAGGGGAAAGCAAATGGAGTGGCCAGCATAGCTATGCTACAAACGCAAAGCAGTGCGTTAACTGTGTTGGGCTAATGCATGCAAAGCTTATAGTTTAAATGAGCCTAAAGCTTATAAAGGTCCATCAATAAGGCCCCATTGCTATCTGCATAGCCAGTTCATTGACATCTGTAGTGCTTGCTCCCATCTGTCTGTTCTATTACTGAAAAAGGGGCGAGTCCTGTTGTTAGCAACCTCAGCCCAGACTTCCTCAGAACAAGGAGAAAGTTTGTTATAAACAATAGAAATAGAATACAATCGACTTTGTGAGTTGATTGCAAAGCCCCTCAGTATGATATCATCATCACCAAACTTGTTGGATATATAGAGAAGGGTTACTATAAAAAGACATATTAAGTTCAAAGTCAAGTCAAAAGGCACTGATCTAAGTGGATGGCCCAGCCCACCTGGAACAGGTAAGGTGACGCCATTTGTAAAAAAAACTACTCCAAGGAAAGCGCCACGGAGGTCAAACAACTGTTCTTAGTAAAATTATAACCCAACACATTTAAAGATGACAGAAAACAGAGATGTCAATTCCTGTTGTTATCACAGTCTCTGATTTCATTCTAATCGAACTAAACAAATGCATTTCCCATGAAAATATATTGACGTTTTCAACATGTGATCAAATGCATCATAAACATGTATATAAATGGAAATCTAATGAGTAAAGCCCCCCCATAGACGGGCAGACTCCCGGCTAGTGATGGCCGAACATCAGCCTGGACTGTCTGCGAACGGGCGTGTCGGACTTTTAAAGAAGTCCACCGTCCGCCTGTTCGCGGACACATTCAATGTACATTTGAATCGGAAAAAACGGATGTGACGTCACTGACGTCACTTCCTGCTCCGAGCCGGTTTTTTCACTAGAAGACCGGCTTCATGCCCGGTCTTCTAGTTAAAAGATTCTTCCTCCAGCACGATCTCGCAGGTTCTGATCCTGCCGGAGGAAGAATATAGATCTTCTGCTCGCCGGCGAGAAGGAGGGCGAACATGTTTGCCGCCGAACTGTCCGCCTTGCTCCCGGCCATAGTTGTAGCAGACCAACCTGCGTGCTCGCTCCCGCCGAGCACATCAAGGTTGGTCTGCCGCAACTATGAGGGAGCCCACCTTGACTTTTGTAGAAAAAAAGCCGGCAGGTCGGATCGCACACGGATCCGACATGCCGGTTCTTTTTGTGCCCGACTGCGATCCAGGCTGTTAACTCGGAGGGGGAGGAGACTGACAGGAGTCCCGTGTGTTAGTGGAACACACAGGATTCCTGTCCGATATTTAGCAGACTGCTCACAGCGTGGTGACGTCACCACGCTGTAATAAGTCTGCTTAAGGTCTGCCATAGATCGAGGTGTCTATGGCTACCTTTATAAAAAACTAGTGCGCTAGTACTAAAGTCCCCCATACACCTGCAGACTCCTCCATACAACTTTCATGAGACCTACCAACAACTATGTAGTATAGTGACCTCCCTGATAGAATACATAGTGATTGGAAGGTGTAGAAAGGTCCTCATATTACATGGTTTTGGTAGAAGAAAAGTTGGTTGTACAGAAGTTGCATGGTAGTTGTATGTGGTGTATGGGGGGCTTAAGGCCTAAATGTTTTATTGTATGTGGTGGTTCAAAGCAGCTATCTATACACCAATACTTCATTGAAACAAACGCTGACATCTAAGTACTTCAGAAAAGGAAGGTGAAGGCGATGCACAATGAACAAGGGAGAAAACCTTAAATTGGGATGATGTATTAGTATTTGAAAGGAAGTTATTTCTAGACTTTTAGAAGAGAGAAGATAAAGACTGCTCTGAAATCCCAGGTTTTATCACTAATGCGTCCTACAGACAGCGAGCCTGTCATAACAGGAAACTCGCCAAATAAGTGTCAAACTTTTGACATGTCCATAAAGTTTTCTTGGTTGGCTCTACTCGTGTTATGGGTGAGGCCGCTCCTGTAATGCCGGTGTAGGTGGCTGGATTATGGGATTAGACACTTTATGAGAAGCAGGTGTATTGTTCCATATTCATCATTAACTATTGTATTTGTGAGGAGGGATGGTCTGTAATGTGTATGTTTCCGGTTTCTATATAGACCAGAGATGAGCAATAAATGCAACTATGTCAGATTCAGAGCCCCCATTGTAATGGAATCTGATATCCAGCCATGATATTTAGTACACAGAGCAAACTAAGGGGACAATTTCAAACAAAATATGGATAGCATTGACCACTGGAGACCACAATATTACCGTAGATGTTACCCTGTATTTTATGTCTCAGGTTGCAGAGGCTACGCAACTGGAAGACACAAAGATATAAGAAAATTATTTGGAGGAGACTGTTCTCTAAAGGCCCCCATACACGGGTCCGTTTCCCAGCGGATTCTGGGACGATCGATTCTGGGCGCGTGCACGTGAAACGATCGTCCCGGAATCGCGTGAAGCCCACCTTGTCCGTCCGATCACGTCCGATCGTTCGGGGGCCCAGAATCGGATCGGACAGAGAACCAACATGTTGGTCTTTCTGATCCGATTCAGCACACATCAGGGGGAGTTGCCATTTGGGAAGTAAGCGATTGGACACAGAATCGTCCAGGAATCCGTGGGACAAGGTGGTATGTAGCGATCGGACACACTTAATTGGCCGATCGATCGGACCTCCGATTCCCGCTGACATCGCCGGAATCGATCGGATAGGTGATCGATCGGCCATGGAATCCGACAATGTATGGCTAGCTTAACAGTGCAGACTTCAATCATACTCCATTTGTACATTCACTTTGCTTTATCCTATTTATTTAGCTTTGTTACCATGCACTGTCCTTTTAGTCTAGTAAGTATTGTTTTAGTATTTTGCTGAGTTGGCAAAACTTTGGTGCAATATATTGCATTCTGTCACTTATGGAGGCAAGGCATTTTAATATACATGTAGTGGTATAAATATATGGTATCACCAAAGCCCCCTAGCCCTCCATCATGTGCAGTGCCCAGTGTTTGGTGCTGAGGATAATTTACCCCCCTGGCGTTCCAGCCGAGATCAGGTCGTCCAGTGCTGACCTGTTAGCCTGGGGCCATTCGGCAGAGATCGGAGCCCTAGCAGCACAAACTTACCGATCTGTGCTGCTCCAGTGGCTCTGATCTACTGAAGAGGCTTCTGGAGTGACGTTAATATACGTCGCATAAGGGCGGAGGTCCATCACACCAGGGGAGAAAGGGTGCCCAAGGATATTGAACTGGATACAGTTATTACAGTTATAGTAAAGTAAAGTAAAAAAATACAAATATAAATACATACTGTTTTGAAACCTATTTTATCATTGAAATGATTTTTTTTCTATGTAATTGTGTGTTTCAAACATTATTATAGTCAGGGTGTCTACTAGACCCTTGTACAGACATATTTTGGTAAGTTACAGGCCTACAACATAAAAAAAAAAACATTTAACATTCTATGGTGTGATAGCGAGGATAACATGTAGTTTCCACAAGTGTGCTGAGGCTTCCAGTAAACTCAGCTGGGTGTCAGCGTTCAGCTGACAGTTCCACATTAAACGCTTCTGTGACCCAATTTGTCTTGGCAAGAATGAAAATTACGTGTTGGGTGACATACGAAGCTGTTATCAGATGATCTTCAACAATGGAGGGTATAATCCATTTATTGGGAAATTCACTTGCAGCATCCAGCCTTTCTTTTACAACCACAAGAACGTTTACATCTGTTTGCCTGAATGCATTTTAAATTTTTTACATTGTTTCCTTCATTTCAGAGGAAGGTTTCCTAATGGTGACTATGTCAGCGTAATATGTGAAACCCCAACTAATGTCATTTGGAGGCTCATATGTGATAACAAGAGATGTAAACATTTTCAACTATTTGACTTTGTGAGAGGAATGGAGATGTAGAGAAAGGTTGCGGATGATGATGTAGACAAGGGTTATGCAGACATTACCAAAGTAACTTATGGCTCTAAGGCTATGTTCCCTGCGGCCGTGTGTGGACTAGTGTCAAAATTCGAGCCAACCCACGGCCACCTGCCAAAGTAGGGACAAGCCTTTAAGCTGGGAATAGACGGAACAATTTCCTGTCGATCCCTGACCCGTCCTAGTGGGCGTGATGACGTCATAATGCACGCCCGCTAGGGTCAAGATTCGGCCAGCACCCTTTGTGTGCCGCCCATTACTTCAGCTGGGGACGGCCGTCCCCATCCAAACTAATGGGATCGGATCATAATTATCCGTAATGTCGGATAACTGTGCGATCCGACATGACGGCTGATTTTAGTCCAATCCTGCAAGTTGGCGCACCCGATTCCTTGCCGACCAGTTCGGATGCGGGAACGTGCACAACATCCTCTCAGTTTAGGTCAACTTTAAAAGGGTTTTGTTGTTTTTTATTGTTAGGTCCCCCCATACACCTTTAGATCACTCCATGCAATTTCCTTTAGATCTACAAACAACTTTGTAGTGCCGGGTCCTCTCAGATAGAATACATAGTGATTGGAAAGATTAGAACGGTCCTCATATTACATGGTTTTGGTAGAAGAAAAGTGGATTGTACATAAAATGTATGGTAAGATGGTAAGGTGTATGGGGAGCTTTACAATGATTAAGGGTAACAATTCCTACCCCAGACATTTTAGTAAAATTACTCCTCGCATTCCTACACATTAGCTCTAGTTGTCCACTACCCCATATTCTAAAATTGTTGTATATCCAAGCTTAATCATCTAATATACTGTAGCCGCAGCTCTAAAGGTACCCATACACGGGTTGATTTTGCATTCAATGCCAGAAAAATGTATTGCTCTGCTTGTACGCTGCCCTCCTTGCTTAATCCCGCTCAAACAAAATGGCTAACAAACAGGAATCCAGCATGTTGGTAAATCCCTGTTCGATCGCCATTAGATCAAGCACCCAAAGTGGTGCGCATCAATTTGCTGAACGATGGTTGAACAATGATTGTTTAACGTTCCTTCAGGAATCAATGCATGTATGGGTACCTTCATTGTCACATATTCTACATGTGTAGAATGCTCTGCCCCTGAGGTCTGAAGGATGCTTAAAACACCCAGCACTTAGTTATCATTTTGTAAAAAAAAAAAAAGAGAAAACTGTCAAACCTAATTGACAAAAAAAAAATAGCAAATACAGGGGAAATCATTTTCCATTACAATCTGTCCTTGAATTAGGAAACACTGGCTGTCAGGAAGCCAGGCTGTCCCCGTCATCGCATGTTTAATAGTCCCCATATTATTGGCTCTGTGCTAATCTCTATAAGGACTTGTTACAAATCTTTCCATAGAAAAAGTGATGTCATTGCAACCATATCTGCTTTTTGTTCTCATCAACTTGTTCCTCTTATTAGAAACACAGAGACATCTTTAGACAATGTTGCATAATTGTATGTAGCAATGTTAAGGAAAAAAGATGACATCAGATGAGGAAAACATACCTTTTAGCTTTTACACCTATCCAAGGCAGCGCATCACATGTTTGATCTGTGTTAATATGTTTGTGGAGTCCTTTTGTTAATTAGACATGTTTATTGAAACTATTTTCACAACTTTTATGTCAACATTGGTCCAAAATAAATTGATGATAAAAACACCACAAATGATGACAAATTATAAAAACAGATAAAAGAAATACAAAACAGCAAAGAAAAAAGGCTAACATGACGTACTTGGTCATACCAAAGAAACATGAAAATCTATAACAATGGACCTTGGGTTTTATAAAAATAAACAGCACAGAAAAAATCATAAAATGTCAATGAGTGTACTAAAGCTAGGCATACATGTATCTATTATACCGTTCAATTGACCTTAAATCACAGTTTACATCGATTGAACCTAAATCGTATGCTGCACACATGGCTCGATCTGCAAAAATAGTTCGATACCGATCAAAACATCGATCGAAAAGTGATCGTACATGTTGGAAATTTTTTGTTGATTGAACTAAAATCGTAGCATTTTGTTTGTTTGGGTGGACAGTTATATATGACTCTTTCCTGTGTTTTTTGATCCAAATGAAAAACTGACAATGTTGGTTGTATTATGATCAAACCTTCCATGTGGTACTGCATGGATTCAATTACGATCAGTGTCCGATGAAAAGATCAAGATTGAAAATCTTATCGAAAATCGATTGTGCTAAAATCGAACTGTGTATGCCTAGCTTAAAAGATTTATTTAGAAAAGATGTATAAGCGCCATGATAGGGAGAACCTCAACCAATAGGCCAAAACTAGATCAAACAATTAGGTAGATATGCAATGCTGAAAGTTGAGTTTCATATCTTTTGCTGTCCATTTAGCAATCCATTAGCAGTTGGAATAAATGACTAGACTAAAGGCCCCCATACACCTTACAATCTTACCATATAATTTCTGTACAATCAACCTTTCTTCTACCAAAACCAAGTAATATGAGGACCTTTCTCATCCTTCCAATGTGTTCTATGAGAGAGGACACTATACTACATAGTAGATCGAATCTAAAATTTTGTATGGAGTGATCTAAAGATGTATGGGGAGGTGGCTTTAGACAGGAAAGTGCCTAGGATACCTTTATCACATTGGACCAAACATCCACATTTGTAAAGCCCCCCATAGACGGGCCGATTTCTGGCCGCAACTATAGGGGAGCACACCTTGAGGATCCGACCAAAAGAGCCAGGAGGTCGGATTGCACACGGATCTGTCCTGCTGGTTGTTTTTCTGCCCGATCCTCCGATTCTGCTGCAGGCTGTTACTGTAGATGGGGAGTCTCCTCCCCCTCCAAGTTAATTGGCTACAATCTGACAGGAATCACGTGTGTTAGTGGAACACCGGGATTCCTGTCAGTTCTGTAGCCGTCACCACGCTGTGAGGAGTCTGCTAAAAGCCAGCCATAGATCCATACGTCTATGGCCGGCTTAAGTTTATGCTTCTTGTAACATGCATTGTTCCTGGATGCATGCAATGTATTGTTGATTGGGTTCACTTATATATTTTAATCAGTTAATATTAGTGGGCAGAGCAGAGGTGATAGGTGCAAAAATCCAATATTTACAACATATTTACATGCAACAACTTAATCTAATTTACTACAATGCACAGCACTTCACCAGACAGGTGGGTTCTAACACATTGAATATAATGTGTCCTATTTTCATGTGTGTACATGCTCTGGGCAACACATGTAAAAACAGGGCCTTAAAACTGACCAACCAACAATGAGTTTTTTTCTCCTATTCTTTGGTAACCAGTTGGCACATCTTCTCAGAAGTCATAGCCCTCAGGAAAACTGCCCAATTTCACTTAGAATTTTTAGTATTGACAGATTTTTTGCTAAAAGTACCAATGTGAGTGTTGGGCAAGGAAAATGATTGGTAGTAAATGGAAAGCATCATCTGATCTTAATCACTGATTGCACATATAGAGCATATGCAGAAATGCACCCCCATATCCCCTAATGCTTTGGAATCATTTCTACCTACCGTAACTAGCAGACAACCTTGTCAGGACAAGATCTTTTAGAACCCAAAGAGAAAAGGCAAAAACAATCACCCCCCCCCCCCCCCCCCCCCCCCCCCCCCCCCCCCCACACACACACACACCCACACACACTTTTGAGTTGTAAGGTTTCAGAACAAAAAGTTCATATCCCTTAGTCGAGCAAAAGGGTCACAGGGGGTTATGTGGAATTTGCATATGTTACATGCATGGAAAATCATATTATATAATTATGACAGATTTTCATGAAGAAATGCTTAAAACTATTTTCAGGAAAGCATTCCACCTACATTAAGATGGACAATGAAATCTGGAAACCTCAATGACAGAAATCCAGCAAGTAGAAGTGCACAAGAGGGCTGCCCTCAGACTATTAGAATGATTTCTCAAACAATAAGGCTTTCCCCCCCAGCAGAAAGTACTTAGTGAATAGTTGTGTGTTGACCTGTGAAGAGAGGCCATATTCCTCCGGCCAAAATGGAGACACCAGCCTGGATGGCTCATTGTTTGTCTTTAAGTAATGCCCAGACATACACACACACTTCTGACTCTAAACAGGACAAGTGCCCTATTAATAAGTTCCGAGCCCCATCATATGTGTATAAATGCAAAAGACTCCCCAGGTGACCCTGTCCGGCCTCTGTTACGCAAATATTAGCCATCTACAGAGCTGCTGCCTTTCTATACAAAGTGCATTTTCAGATGTCTCAGGTGTCCTCCTTATAGAATCAGTGGAGCATCACATGACCTCTCAATGACTGGCCTGGTCAGATGAAGAGGAATGGTCATCAATGGAAATCCATAGCTTCTAATGGCCATCTGATTTATGTACCCTGCACTTTAAAGGCACTGACTGTCCAGGTAAATAGTAGAAATCATCAGAGTGATGTTATGTAAACTCATTAGCCCAATTTTAACAAGGCGAAACTCTCAGTTTCTCTCATTTGTGCTGCTTAAATGAAATTAGCATGGACAACAACAAAAAAAATTTACAAGGAAAGTTAAGCCTCATTTCATGGTCATGATATGTCTTTCTTCATCACTTTCTCTTTAAAAAAAACATAAAATAACAAGGCCGATTACTAGCAGATGAAAGGAACTTCTCTAACTGTTAGGCTGGGTCTACAGTATATTGCCCCAGCAACCGCGGGAGGCATTATGGGCACGTCGGCGTGTGCATAGCGGCCGTCTGCTGTTTGGGCACCGTTTACGGTGCAATCCGGCAATACCATGTCCTATACATTTCTATTAGCAAACCACACCCAGAAACACATGGGGCGGTTTGCGGGGATCACAAACTGCATTGTTTTTGTAAACAATGGACGCGCATGTCTCTGGTCCGGCCGCGGGACGCCCCCGGATCCCCAACGCCCGGACTGGCATTGTGAATCCGCTCCTGCTCCCATAGGGGATCACAGGGGGCGGCTTCTCTGCACGTTTTCCCCCGCGGTCTACACATTAAAACCACACGGTTTTCTCTAGTGTAGACGCAGCCTTAGGCTACAGTGGCCAGGATACAAACCTTTCTACTTTTCAGTTGATGCAGGTGCATTACAAAATATTTCAAAAATATTTTATTTTTACATCATTTTTAGGAAATAAAAATTCACAATTTTGCTCAACATAATAAAGAATCACAAGCTCTGACATTTACACATAATATGACTTGCAACCCTTTCATATCCTTCACATCTTCATTCCCAGGTACCATATGAAGTCTCCAATTCTTTAACTGCTCTTTGAAATTTGGCTTGCATTAAATTTTGATTATTCATTTAAACACATTATGGCCTAAAGAAGGAAGAGTAACCAAAGAGGGTATTTGTGGTACAAAGTCAAACAAGATATACTGTATATCAAGGTGAAAACATATTTTATAAGTTGATAAGTAGAGATGGGCGAACACCAGCCCGGAGTGTCCGCGAACAGGGCGGGTCGAACTTTTAAAGATGTCCGCCGTCCGCCCTGTTCGCGGACACATTCAAATTCCCCGCCTCTAGGCGGGGAATTTGAATCGGAAAAACCGGATGTGACGTCAGTGACGTCACATCCGGTCCATGGAACGCATCCTGGAACGCATAGTTCCTGGTTGCGGGAGCCGGATGTGACGTCACTGACGTCACTTCCTACTCTGAGCCGGAATCTTCACTACAAGACCGGCTTCATGCCCGGTCTTGTAGTGAAGACATTCTTCCTCCGGCACGATCTCGCAGGTTCTGATCCTGCCGGAGGAAGAATTTAGATCTTCTTCTGGCCGGCGAACAGGACGGGTCGAACACCCGTACTGTCCGCCGGCGAGGCGAACGGCGAACATGCCGAGTTCGCGGCCGAACTGTTCTCCGGCGAACAGTTCGGTCCATCCCTATTGATAAGTTTATACATGGGTCATTGTTCCTTTCATCGATGAACCCTCGAGCGTGTGATGATTGCACCACCGAGGGTCCCCATTCAACTATAGAAAGGGATAGATTGCACAGAAGTGATTTGCCTTGATTCTCCGTTCAATTAAAGAAGTTTGGGCACAGCGCAATGACATCATTACACTGCCCTCAAGAGTTCCTCATTTGCACAGGTATCAGCCCATGTATTGGGACTTTAAATAAAAGTAAAATAAAAAGGAGCTGTATAGGTTTTAAAAATAGGGTTCAATATCCAATTCTTGACACTTACAGGCATGAGAGCATCATGATTGGCTTGCTGAAAATTTAAATTTTTTTCTTGATGTCCTACTATTGAATGATTTATCGTCAGCTTTATTGGAGACCTTCTTCTTTATTCTGTCTGGAGGTTGGTAGACTTGTGTGGTATGATAATACAAGGGGCAGTATTTAAAGGGTAAACAGTTGATAGAAAACATGTCTGTCCTCAGGAGTCTTTTTGTGCATTTTGTTAAGCACCCGGAGGATGCAATTATCTCCTAGGCCTGCAATGAGGTGATTCCTTAAGGTCAGCAAGTCCCTTGCTCTGGCAGGCAGAGAAGGTGAAAAGTGCACAGGTAAAGATCACGTGCTACTTTCACAACTAGATGACCTGATCTGATCACTATCTGGCTCTTTCTTCTTTTAGTTAAGAGGAATTTATCATCAGATATCAGTCTTCTCTTTGTACTTTACAAATCACATCTGGGGAAGATGAAGAGGCCACCAAATTTATAACATCAGCAAATTAAAAGACATAGTATCTAAATCTATTACATAAATCAGATTATTATTTTGCTCCAGCAGCATAATGCAGCCATTGTGTTCTGAAGTCTGGTGCAAACTTTTATCTATGGTCACACCAAATCTTTGGTGGCCATGTTGTTGCAGTGATCATTTTTTTTTAATTTTATTTAATATTTTTTATATTTCCAAATTTACTAGATTCTCTAGCCAATATAGATGGGACAGCAAATTTGCCCTATCTTGTAAAATGACCACACAGGTAATGATAATAATAGGTTCAAAGGTTCACAGCCATGTTGGGCACCCTCAAACATCTATGAGCATCTCATGAATTAGCGGGTTGGACTATGAGTCAAGTGCAAAGCTCCTGAACATGGTATTATTATCAAAACTGCTGGAGATGTAAAAAAGAGTTGTAAAAAAAACTTTTTTGCTCTAGCACATGAAGTCTTTGCATAAAAAGGGTTCAAAGTCAAGACACAATTCGTTAAGACGACTTTACTTTTGAACTTAATTTATGTATGCTGTTTTTTTAGCTTTCCTTAGACAAATGTTTTTTGTGTTTCTGCAACTCTTCTTCTACATCTCTATCAATTATATTCAAGTATAGATGTTCTAGAACATTACAGAGACATTAAATATACAAACAGTATTTATATAAATATTATGTGTAGAAATTGATTATTTTTGAAATTTCAACTAGCTGTCCTTGTGACTTAACTTTGAAAAGACTATCAGAACAAGACTACTACTCCATCAATGACTCTTTATAGGACTTTGCCATTTATCACTTTGCATAGGAAAGCAATGGAAGCACAGGTCACACTTGTTTGGCCAGAAAACGGACCATTAAAATGTTTTTATTTTATAACATTTATGCCTGGCATACACATGCCGATAAGCGGCCGATTTTTCCGCTGACTGGCAAAATCGGCCGCCAATCGGCGTGCGCCCTCATGGGCCCACAGCTCGACCGGCCAGAAAACGGACATGTCCGATGTTCTCTGGCCGATGCCGGCCGATGTCATTAACTTCAAAGAAGACCGGCGTCTTCATTGAAGCTAATGGCCGGCACACAAAGGGTGCCTGGCCGATTAAAGCAGCCCCAGAATGCACCAGAATGCAATGTGACGACGTCAACATGTTTGCATTCCAGAGCTCATCGGAGCTCGTCTGTCTGCACACGTCTGTGGGTGTATGGCAGGCATAACACCACAAATTGGAAAAAAAGGACCTTCATTGAAAGGTTTCTTAATCCACAGGGGTCCTGGACACCCTCATCTCTATACTCGGCTCAGGTAAGCACCAGATAAGAAGCTTTTTGGTATATTTATTTGTTATAATATTCTTAGCATAGACATTCTTCAGGTCTTTTTGCTTCTCCAGGTAAAGACATGACCGCAATTTGCACACTGTCACTTAAAGTGAGTTAACACGTGTAGATTTTTTCTTCAATCAACTGCCAATTCGATTCGTCCATTTTTTAAATGTAACATTAGATTTTATTGTTCGTTCATCCCGATATCGAATGAAAATACATTTGGAATTACAACGACAGATAAAAATTTACCAACATGTTCGATGACCTTTTGAATGATTTTTTTTTGAAGTCGAACAAAATGTATCCTTTGAACATTTTGGTCATTCTAGATTTTTGTTCAATCAACCAAAATATTGTTTGTTCTTCATTGATTGAACAAAAAAAATCTACACGTGTAAACCCACCTTTATTCTGCTGCACTACAGTAAAAAGCCAACACAGGCTTCCAGATGACATACAAGCAATATTCAAGTTTATTTCACAGAGCCAGGCAAAGAGGGTTGTGATGTTCATCTTTTGTGTGTGGAACCCCAAGCGCTCCATTATTGGATTACAGAATCTGTTACACAATTGGAGTTTCCTTGCAGACGGACTGTATGGGGATTGTATAGGATTACTCTACATCCTGGAGAAGAAAATTGCTTTGAATTGGTGAGAGGATTTGCATTGCTGCCAAATGTAGCCGAATCCTTAGCTATGAACATGCTATATAATAGAGAACATACACAGATAAGACAGTTTTGTACTTCCACTGAACATTCTAATTACACTGATAAGAAAACATGATGATTAAAGAAACAGGAGTCAAAGACTGATCTGATTCAGGTTCCTCAACCTCTATCAGTTGGCATCATCAAAAAAGGACGCCAACAAACTGGCAATAGGCCCAGCTGTAGCCACATGTTAGATTATTCTATGAAACATGGTATCATGAAGGTTTGCATCCATTGGTAGATGACTAAATATATTCAGATCCTAATTTGGACTAGTTTTTTAGCTTTCCAATGGCTGAAAGCTGTTAGCCTTCCAGTTCCCAACTCTCCTTGTGAACATAGGCTACTATGAGCAATGCTGCACAATTATCACATCAATATAGTTCCAACGCACTAAATGAAATAATCTATTTATTAATATTAAACTTTGCCTGTAGCGCATTTAACTTTTTTTAATTAAGAATAATCACTTGTCATAGGCATCCACTCCCATTTACAGTGTCCTGACAATTATGCTAATTGGGACTAGTTTGCAAATGAGATGCCCTAAATTATAAAGTTAGATTGTCGAACTATAAATCACAAATCCCGGGTTCCTTTAAACTTCTGGAGTTACTGACCATTCACTACAAGTGCAGAAAAAAAATTTATTAGACATATGTTATAGTCAGGGTCAGGGATGCTTTGCCACATGCATGTGGTTTGATGAACACCCAAATGTATATAAAAACCAAGAATGTCATTATTGAGCTTATAAGTTATTAAATGTAATAAGTACATTAGTTTTCTTCTTTCTGCCTTTTTTCTATATGTGTTTTACCATTCCATTGCTGTGGATTTTTCTGCCTTCATGCTAATAGGATATAATGTGATCTTTTTGGACATGCATTGCTGAACACGCGTAAATGGATAGGTGTGAAGCAAGCCATATTGTTACCTTGTGATCGTTCCATTAAAACATTTTCTGTCCTATATAGAGAAGTTCAAGTCACTGTACTGGAGGTGGCAAATTTCTTTTGGGTGTGTCTATAAATCAAGGTGCCCACAGAAAATGAGGAGGTTGTTGTACTGCCCATTACAGGTAAGTGTCTGCATGGCATGCTGCATCTATGCCTCCCAACCCGCCGAATGCAGGAGGATTGATTTAAAAAAAATGGAAAAAACTTTCTCAATACTTTTTGAGCATGGTTTTTCTACAACTTCCCACTGAAGTTCAATGGGCAAGTCACAGGTCATTGGCGGCCAAGACATGGGGAAAAAGTGACAATGCTCTAATACACATGATACTAACCTATAAACTTCTATATAAATACACATGTATAGCTGCCCTTCATGAATAACTTGCAGACACATGGGAGGCACTTGTTAAAAATGAACGACAATGACATCTATCTGGCCCATATAATATGCGGCCATCGCTGTTTTCGAGCAGGACCAATCAATCCCGCTCGAAAACAGCCATATCAGACATGACCGTTAAACATGGCCGATGTCCTAGCTTTGCCTAGAGACTGTGGGTGTCCATGCAAAACACCAGCTGAGCTGGGAGGAGAGCAGAGCTGTCTCCCCAGCTCCTCCAATATATCTGACAGCAGCTTGATGATGTCATCAAGCTGCTGCGGGGAACATCGGACGGCTCAAATATCGATCCGTCTGTACCCTGCTTTAGGCTCACACCATCGTTTTTTACGTTTGAATATCTCCACATCAAATCCAATCTTCATATAAAAACACATATCAACTAACATAACGCAGATGGATGTGAACCAGGTTTCAAAGGTCAGAACAGGGTTACAACTTTACAGAGACACATTCTATACAATTGATACCTTTTCTACATATTGTGTTAAGACGGATTGAGCCGAGGCTTCCCTTTTATTAACATTTTAGAAACAGGTTATGTTTACAGATGAGTGGAGTTATTGCACTGTGAAATTAGCAATTTCATCAGCGGAAAATGTTGCCAAAGGGAAATCACTTCAGTTTGTTTCTTGAGCTGCTGGTGTGAAATCTGCTTGAAAAAAAGCCACTTTAATTATAGTGCTGTTTAGAAAGGGGGTATTTAGAGTTTCATTAAATATATGTTAAATAAATGTAATTCCTATTTGTATTTTTTTTTAAATGGGCATTTAAAATGTTTTTTTTCTGTACGGTCATCACGCTGCTGTCAGATATCGGCGGAGCTGGAGAGACAGCTTAGCCGATGCTTTGCATGGAGACGCGCGGTCTCCATGCAAAGCAACGGACATCGGCCATCATTAACGTCGTGTCTGATATCTCTGTTTTCGAGTGGGATTGATTGGTCCCGCTGGAAAACTCGGATGGCCACATATTATATGGTCCAGATAGATCACTGTGAGTGTGGCACTCGAAGCGGCCATCAATCTGGCCCATATTTTCATGTGTGTACCCTCCTTTACTTTCAATTCTTTTCTTATCTGCTTAGCAGATGTTTCATCGCAAAACAGGACTAGGATAAATGTACAATGATGTTTTTCTTCTACCAAAACCATGTAACCTTTGAAAACCCTCCAATCACTATGTATTCTATCAGAGAGGACCCGGTGATACATAGTTGTTGATAAATCAAAAGGAAACTGTATGGAGTGATCTAAAGGTGTATGGGGTTAATTAACTGATTGAGCTGCTGGGCTTGGTGCCTTCCCATGGCCCTAAAAAAAAGCTCAAATTTGAGATCTCTACATTTAAATATGCCTTTTATGTCCTAATTGTCAGTTGTGTTGTGGCAGGCTATGGGTTAATGTTTACAGGCACCATGTATATCAATCAATGTGTAATTGCCACTCTATCCACTTACTGATCATGTTTAAACCCTCTAATCCTACTGCTGGTAATTTAGATCCTCGTTGATAAAGTTCCATGATTGCTCTATACTTTATACTTTCCTATTTCTTTAGAAATAAAGAGAATATAACTTGTCTGGCCAGAAAATAATTTCCTGTTTTTATGAAAGCCTCATGCTTGTCTATAATCACATTACAGGAAATAATGAATTTACACACACACAGTATGTCCACCAATCTCTACTGGACCATTTATAAAAAAAAAAGTTTGTTCATTGAGCTCCATTGAACCAGTTATAAATACAGTACATCAAATGAGCTCCATTGGAAGATCTATAAGTACAGTACATTCACAGACCTCTTTTAAACTATTTATAAATACTGTACATCCACCGATCTCCATTGGATTATTCATAAATACAATACATTTACAAAGCTATTTTGAACCATTTCTATATGCAGTACATCCACCGATCTCCACTGGACAATCTATAACTACATTACATTTACGGAGCCCTTTTGAACCATTATAAATACAATACATACATTGAGCTCTATTGAACCATTTAAAAATTCCGGATGTCTGTGGAGTTCTATTGCCCCTTATATATACAGTGGTTCCTTACAGAGTATGGAAACCTGCGTGGGTTTTCTTCAGGCACATAGTAGGAAGAGCTGCGTCATAGTTCAGAAATTAGTAATCTCCTTTTGATCAGATTACCATATCCGTTATCACAGGTGAGTGTGATCCATGTGCCCATGTGTTTGCTCAAGTACCCGTGAGTTGTGCCAAATAGTTCATTTGCCATTGTCCCAGCATTACTCATTGGACCATGTAGGTGGCAGAATTAGGTGAAAAGCATTTTATACTGATATCAGAATATTGATAAGTGCCACTTGTGTTTTCTACATGTTGGTGGCCAAATTCCAGGATATACAAATCACTGCTGATTCTGGCTGTGCCCAGGAAACCTCAACATACAACATGAATAAACAGCAACCACTTTAGTATTTTCTGAAACAAGGTAACATGAGGACGGAGGTTAGAGACAGATCAGACAGACAGAGGCAGGGAACCAGGGAAAATATATAAAGGGTTCGATGTAAAACACAGGCCAATGCTCCTCTCGGCTGGCTTTGATTGGCGTCATTGACTTAAGCTGTACATAGGTCCAGTGGCAGTTTAAGATAGGGGCAATATGCTCCAAGGCGACAGCATCTAGGCGAGTGCCCCCTCTGGCACGCTACGCCCAGAAGAGCACCTCTTTCACTGCCTGAGAGCTCTGCTGCAGCAGTGAGTGCAGGTGAGTCACAAACTAACGCTGGCCATACACAGGTCTATTCCTGAACCATCAATAGCTGCCAACGTGCAGGGTAATCGGTCATTCAGGAATTGAATGCAGCCCACCTTGAGCAATTAATCCCACTCGAATGGAAAATAGATCTAACAGGTCACCAATCACCATTACTTTGGATGGGGACCCTCCAAGGTAGTGTGCATCGATTCCCTGAACAAGCGTTGGTTCTGTGTAAGCATGTTGAGATTGATCGAACAGCAATCACAGGGGAATCAAGCCATGCATGGCTAGCTTTAGAGACTTTGGGATTTACCACCCATACAAGGGCGGTCCTGGGCAGATTGTTACCCTGGTGTGTAACAATCTGCATAGGACCACTCCTGCATGGGTCGAATATTCTGTTTGCTCAACCTTAAGATCAGATAGTTTAAGTTGTTTGTTAAAAATTAAATTTACTTATTATTTACTTATTAACTAAATATTTACACCAAAAATGATGATAATTTATCATAAGATGTGATAAATAGCCATGAGAGGCCATATTAGAAAATTTCAGTCCATTGTACAAGCATCTGATTTAATAGGTTAATAAATTGTTAAATTGCATACGATAGATATTATGCATCACACACATTTATCTTTATAGTTGAAATGGAATTGGTTTTGCACCTAGTATTGTGTAATAATACAGTTGATTCTATTGACAGTTGATATTTCAATTGGGAAAATGGATCTATCTAAAGTTCATGCGTGTATAGCTAACTCAAGAGTTGTATTGCGGTTTGGTTTTCCCATTTACTACTCAATCAAACCAAAAAATCAACTGTTATATGGCCTGCTTAAGGTCCCCCAAAGGCCTTTAGATTTCTCTGTCAGATTTTCTTTAGATCTCCTTTAATTTTGCCAAAACCATCTAATATGGGGGGCTTTCTAAACAATCAAGTCTACTTGTGCTTAGTCATAGAGGATCCTATACTACATAGTTGTTGGTGGATCTAAAGGATATCTGACTGAGAGATCTAAAGATGTATGCTTTAAGCTGGGCATACACGTCACGATTTTTTGTTACATTTTAGTGCGATCCTATATCAAAATCGATCGCACGATCAGATTGAATAAAAATTGAAGCATGCCAAAAGCGTTCTAGCGATAGATTTTGTCAAAAATCTGACAGAAAAACGACTGTTCACGGATCCGTTCTGATGAATAATTTTAATAAAAATCAAAGGAATCGAGTGCTGTCAGTTGTCTCATGCGATCGTTTTAAGCGATCCATCAATGATTCTTGTGGAAATTACCTTTGTTAGTGTGCGGTTGGTCACTGGCCAGTTCTTCAGCTAACACCACTCCAAACCCATAAACGTGTGCATTTGAGACTTTCAGGATAGATATTCATAAGAGAGGTCTCGCTCTGGGAGTAGTGTAGTCAACATCCCATAATAAATTAATATAAAGGATTGGGCTTGGGGCATGAAGAGCACAACAAACCACCAAGTCAGTATACCCTCTGTGAAGACAGAGGCAAGGGGACTTTAACGGCTACAATTGGATTTTAGAGAGTACAAAAGATACTCACGTCACACTAAAAGTCACACTAGTCTGGTTTAAAATGTCACAATGTACAGCATCTTTATTAAAAAGTCATGTTGTGTGTCCGTTTCGGTACACCATAATACAGGTTGACACGGCGCCCTGGAGTCACTTGTGAGGTGTTAGTGGCACCTCTCCACCGGATTATGAAGAAGCATCGATAGATTTGATCATCCCGATGTACGTTTCATCAAAAACTGGACTTCCTCAGGGGATGATGCTTAAAGGGCAAAATGATAATGTATAAAATCATATGAGTGTACCAGAACTAACCCACACACTAGAGCAGCGGCGACCAGATTCCGCGGGCGAACAAGGAGCGCAAACACGCAAGGACCAAGGCCCAGCTCAACAGGGGCGACCATTCATTCAAGTAACAGCAGTATCCAGTAAGTAGGTTAAAGAAGTCAGCGGTATAATAGGTATATAGGTTAGGGCTGGTAATAGCGTGCTGAAGCTTCTGCGTGTGCGTCCTCAAGACCTGGCCTGGTGATGCTGAGATGCTGTATATTGTGACATTTTAAACAAGACTAGTGTGACTATCTTTTGTACACTCTAAAATCCAATTGTAGCCGTTAAAGTCCCCTTGCCTCTGTCTTCACAGAGGGTATACTGACTTGGTGGTTTGTTGTGCTCTTCATGCCCCAAGCCCAATCCTTTATATTAACTTTCAGGATAGAATCGCCCAGAGATTGAATGCATGGTATGTTGCACTTTGCGATCGTTTTCACAAATTAAAATCGATTCCGGAATCGGATGGGCAATCGCTGGATTAAAAGACGATCGCTGGATAATTGGTACATGTATGCCTGGCTTTAGACTCAAAAAGACAGATAGCATTTAAAAGTACAACAGTCCATAGATCTTGCCCTTTTTTGACAGATAGATATTTTTTATGCCAAGCACTGAAAGAAGGTGGCTGCTGTGTTGTTAACTAAATGTTGCTACTGGAAGTATTTTCCAAGCACCCACTTAAGGATGCCTTCCTGTGGTTGGATCATACATAAATGCTGGACCTGTTTTCCATAACTGGAAATTCAAGACACATAACCTTAACTTCCAAAGAATAGTTTTCTGGTCCTAACTTGGCTTAGCATACTACAGATATTTTCAAATCCAAAAATATTGCTTTACTTTAATTGCATGTATTACTTTACCTAACCCTTATAACAGAAAGCATTTTACCACAAAATTTTGATTTGTATTGAAAAGTACTCTATGAGCTGCTCGTATGTTAAATGTACTAAATATGCATTATATTGTTTAATTACATTTAATTATGCTGTTAAAGTTTGTATTTAATAATGTCATTTTGATTGTTTCTAAGTGTATCTATGTCAAGGAGACTTTAACATACCTTTTTAAAACATTGACTTTTTGTAGAAATCATAGTTCTGTGTTCCCAGTCTCAAGAATTTTAGAAAGAGTTCTAGAACAGATCTTTCCCATTTATCTGCATTAAAGTGATTTTATTTGATAGTTGGCATAACTTTTATCCTTTTATTGGGCCCTGACTTCAGAACATCTCCAGTCAGATTTGTGTATGTTATTTAGAATTAGAGGGGCGACCTTTAATGACTGGACAGAGCTAAGGGGAGACCCCCAACCCTTCCCCCCAGTTATCCATCTGCACAGATCCCTGAGACCTGCTGACAGTAAGACTATTGGAAGACAATAGCTGTGGGGCAGCCAGATACCTGCACATCACAGGCATGCAATACTTCATCAGTTGTGTTATCAGTCTGATGGGGAAAGGAGCTGACTCTACTCTGTGCTCTCATTGGCTAGCAAAGACCATCAAAGACTTGTCAGCCTTTGTACTTGTCACAGAGGGTCTGTGTTATCAGATGCTAAGATAGCTTCAATATTGTCTTTATTACTGGGCAATAGTATATGCTAATCACATACTCTGGTAATGAGCTTCTGGATAAACATTACAACATCTCATGCTACTGGTTGAACTCATTGGAACTTCAACATAACTCACCCTGGCTGTTATTACACACGTCCAGTCTTCAACAAAAGGAATATGGCCATGGAATAGTGTAAACCTCAGGAGCCTCGTTACATCCCACAATGCTCAGTATTAATACAAAATAATGTATTTGATCATAGTAAAAAAAAAACTTTATAAACATTGTAAATTTAATAATAATAAAAAGACAAGTTTCGATTTTTTTTCTTGATGATCAGTAAACCAAAGTCACAGAAAACTTTGCATTGGTTATTTACAGACATAGGAGGTACACTGTCAAATAAACCATATTTTAGAAGAAAAAAATGATGATCAATGTTCAATATCTTTAAATAATAATAAGAGTAACATACCAATATTGTGAAATTTTACTAATTGGCCTTTAAAGGTCAGAAACGTATTTGTTCTACTTGAAAGAGAGAATTCATTCCACAAAATCCACTTGGGAACCCATATTTCTGGGTATGTCGGTTTCAAGGGTTCACTGAAGGCCACTGGTTCATCCTATTTTATCTAGTTCCTCTGGCTATGACTAGTTCCTCTGGAAGTTTCAGTTTCTTAGTGGGCTTTGGGGGACAATCACTCATGAACAGAGCACTGAAGGTCCATTCTTGATAGCTTGGTTGGGTAGGATATTGACAGTAGATGGAACCACAAAGTCACATTGTAAGTAGAGAGGGGAATCTGTATGGAGATTCCAAAAATGCCAGCAGGTCTTTATTATGAGGTATGACCACACCCTAGGACTAGAGATGGTAATTTTTTTTCCAACTAGCTGACTGTGTTGGAACATTGCCCCTGAACATTGTATCATCACCAACTTCTGAAGATGTTGAGAAGGATTGTGAAAACATTACCAAAAAAGTTAACTCGGGTTGAGTTTAATGATGGATGAAACTCAACCCGAGTTAACTGAGGGGAAACTTACATGTTCCTCAGAGTCCCCTAGCGATTGGGAGCATCGGCGTGCATGAAAATTGGGGCAGGGGTAGGTGCCACCATAGACCTTCATGTAATAGAGGGGGCGTTGACTTTTCCCGGCACAACTCCAGCGTCTTTGGTGTGTAACGCCCAGGAAGTAAAAAAATGATTGCTAAATAAAGTTTAAAGTCAAGATTTTTGGCTGAATTTTTAACTTAGTTTGGAACTACATGAGCTAGAGCAAAATTTCAAATAGATAAATAAACTACCCAACGACGACTATCAGGTACCTGGGTGGATTAGTGGTTAGAAGGTAAAACCCCCCAATTCACGTCTAGATTTTCTGTTCAATCAACTTAAAAAGAAAAACTTTTGGGGGCCAGGGAAATCTGTGATTGATTGTAATGTTTGCCAACTGCAGTAACAGATATTTGATCAACTTTTTGGGGGATCGACGGAAAGTATAATCAATTTCAATACAACTAATTAAAATTTTACAACACATCCATTAATTTTTCAATAATTTTTTTTCCCAATTTTAATTGTTTTAGGTTGATCTTACCATGTGGGCTGCCATAGATTTTCAATCAATCAACAAAAAATTTGATTGAATTAAGTTGATTGAATGAAAAATCTAGACGTGTATGGGGGCCTAAAGTTCCTAACAGAGAACATGCCCCTTGGCAGGAAATTAGGACTTATTACAGAATTTCCAGAATGTATATTGAACCTTCCTTCATGAACAATGAGCACTTGACATGCAATCTGTGCACACAAATTAGTGATTCTGCTTTGCAGCCCTGACATGAACATGGAGGACATTATCTGGAGATGACGTGGAAGAAGGCAATGAACACAAACAACATGATACTACAACACAACTTCTATGTTCCTTTCCGGGGCGCAGGTGTGAAATTACAAGCTGAAGTGTTTCTCTGCAAACAACGGACATTAATTACTCACTAAGCACTGTGGCTGCTGCCATGTTAAGTATAGATGGATTGTCTTGTGAAGAGCACCCACATAAAAGCTGGTTTAATCTGAACGCGAGACTAACCATGCCAGGGCACCCAAGTGATTACACAGACGTAGAGCTTGCCGCGGCCTACGTCCCCCGCCACAGAAGAAAAGGTATGTGAACAAAGAGGAACATCTCTGTGCATGTGGGAGCTCAGAGGGTTATTAGAACTTGGGCGTCGGTTAAGTGGGCCTCTGCTAAAAATGATTATTACTAAAGAAAACAAGAACACAAAGACTACAGAGCTGAATGGCCGCTTGGGCTGTGGATAATTTGAAATGGCTTTACAATAAGAAGGTAATGCAAGGGGCACAGACTTCATTTTCCAGTACGGACAATAACAGAATATATACAGAATCATGGAATTGTGCTGGACAGGAAAAAAACTATGTTGAATGATTCGGTTAGAAACCCTTCATCTCAACAAGCTTCTTCAGTGGGACCAGCTGAGGCCCCCGGGGACTGAGCAACACATCAGGGGATGGAAGATGAGAAGCCATCTTGTCTTTAAGAGATCATCCAAGGACTATGCAATTATTTTTAAATGATAAAGGGGATGAAGCACATGGAATCTTTGAAACATATACAATTACATTAGAAGTGTCATCAACAGATATGTTTTTATGAGTTAATAGCAGAATTTATAGAGTAGGCAGTGTACCTTTTTCGGGTATTTATTAGATATCATAGATATTGCAGCACTCTGATGAAAAGGAAGGATGAAAGCTTCATCTGGGCTCACTATCCACTTTAAAGACTGAGATGTTGGCTCAAAAACAGAGGAGTTTCCTGAAAAGAAATAAAGTTGTTCATTGTAGCAGTCAGCTTTTAGATTTGGTTATGGGAAACAAGTTGTCACTAGTTTTGAACATTGTTTATCAGTCTGATGATCATAGATAGGAACAAGATGACAAAAACAGATAAACTTCCCACAACACTGGTCAGATGGACAACAAACACTTTGATTCCTTTTGTACCTTGCTCTAACTCAAACACAAAGTAAGACAAAATGTCGCTGGTCAACCTTAATATTGATTTAAAGTTGTGGAAGTTTTTCCATCTCATCAAATAAAAGAAACCAAAGTTTTGCTTAAGGCAGGCCTATCACCCCATTTTACGCTTTCTATGATCGCTATGATAATAAGTCTTAAATCTAAAATATTTCTTAAATAAAACAATCTTGTGGGCCAAATATCATTACAACGTGGGCCAGGTTGGGCCCCCTAGGCTGATACTCCTGGTATAAGAGGTGATAAGGACCTATATTGTCTGCTATTGTTAGCTCACTTTTTATCACATCATTAGTGATGAGTAGGGATGGACCGAACTGTTCGCCGGAGAACAGTTCGGCCGCGAACTCGGCATGTTCGCCGTTCGCCTCGCCGGCGGACAGTACGGGTGTTCGACCCGTCCTGTTCGCCGGCCAGAAGAAGATCTAAATTCTTCCTCCGGCAGGATCAGAACCTGCGAGATCGTGCCGGAGGAAGAATGTCTTCACTACAAGACCGGGCATGAAGCCGGTCTTGTAGTGAAGATTCCGGCTCAGAGTAGGAAGTGACGTCAGTGACGTCACATCCGGCTCCCGCAACCAGGAACGATGCGTTCCAGGATGCGTTCCATGGACCGGATGTGACGTCACTGACGTCACATCCGGTTTTTCCGATTCAAATTCCCCGCCTAGAGGCGGGGAATTTGAATGTGTCCGCGAACAGGGCGGACGGCGGACATCTTTAAAAGTTCGACCCGCCCTGTTCGCGGACACTCCGGGCTGGTGTTCGCCCATCTCTAGTGATGAGCAGTACATGCAATATTCATATTTGCAAAATATCGCAAATGTTTGTCCTAATATTCGCAACAAATACATATATTCAAGAATTCATGATCTCCAGTCATCATTAACTTCATTGTGAAAAGTGGTGATTAGTGATGGCTAGTGATGGCCGCTATTGGCTTTTCTTCTCCTGGCGAACAGTGTCCGACCCGCCACGTTCGCCGGCAAGAAGAAGAATATTATTCTTCCGCTAGCCAGTTCAGGAGCAGCAAGATCCGGGCAGTGGAACAATATGTTCACTAGAGAGCGGGTAGAGAACCTGATCTGTTGTGGAAAAAATCAGCTTAAAACCGTAAGTGACGTGAGTGACATCACATCTGGTAGTCGGAATAAGGAACTATGTGTTCCAGATGCCGGGAGTGACATCAGTTTCTGTTTTTCAGATTCAATTTCTCTTCGAACAGGTGGGAAATTTGAATCTCCTCATGAACAGCCAGATGTCAGACTTTTCTAAAAGTCTGATCCGCCTGTTCGCGGATGGCCACTTTTCTTTTCTCACAGTACCAGTGTTCGACTCGCCATGTTTGCCCGTGAGAAGAAGCAGATTATTCTTTCACTGGGTGGACCAGGAGCAGTAAGATCTGGCCAGAGGAAGAATATTTTCTCTAGAGACTGGGTAGAGAACCCGGTCTCTAGCGAGAAATCAACACTATACATGAAAACAAATAATTAATTACCTTCATTGCGCATGGGCATATTGCAAACTCAATTCAGGTAGTTCTGGATACCAATGTAAAAAATCTTGAATATTCGTAATTACGAAGAAATAGCACAAAATTTGCGATTCAAATATTCATGATTAATACTACGCATTATTAGTGTTTTATTTTTTTTATACTGAAACCCATCTGAGACTTAACAAGGATTGGAGGGATATTTTATCACACATGTTTAATTTTATTTGCGGATACACTTGAATTATGTAAATTGTCACTGCTCAGAAAACATATAATTCAGAGAGTTATGGAAGCTTAAGAATTAAACTACCTGAAGTTTTGTTCTTTCTCTCAGGGACTAAATGAATGTATGAGTACACCCTATAGCTAAAATGAGGGAGTGGAGTTCTGTTGTAAAATAAAGGGGATTACTGGATTCATTTTGAATAATTGCTCAGTAAATTGACTTTTTCTTCTTCATGAAAAGTTCATTGCCAGGCTATCACTCTCGGTGCTCCTAGTAAGCAGGTCACATAACAGTCTTCCAACTGTTTTATCCTTTAATTGGATCCTTTATAAATAAGACTCTTTTTTTCTGAGTGTCGAGTCAAAAGTATTGGTCAGGAAAACATCTTTTGGTTGTGGTGGGTTTTTATTTTTGGAATTTTTTAAATGATGTTTATGACATTGGGTTGTGGAGGATGCACATAGAAATATAGAAATACAAGTACGGTAATTGATTTTTAAAAAAGTAATTAAATATAAAAGAAGTATAATTTATAGTTTGTGCGCAGTGATTAGAATATGTCATAGTACAGGTTATTAATTTCAAATATACAGTCAATATTTCAATTGCAAATGCAAATGTGAATCTATTTAACAAGTTAACAATTTTTTAAGAGTTAATAGACAAAATTTCCTGCACATCTGTACTAATGCTTAAAGAGTGCAGGTACAGCACTCGTTGCTTCTCCACTTGTTAGGAATGATGAGGAAGGTGTGCTGCCTAGCCAGTTCTATGGAGAAAAGAAGGGGAGTAACCCCCCATAGGGTTCAGCAGTGGTCAGAATGGTTGGTTGTTCAGCACTCTGGCAGGTCCTTGCTTTCAGATGTCTACTATCTAATGATTGTGCACAGCTTTACTGAGTGAGTGTTGTCACCGTGTGGCAGGATGTGCTCCAGATGCCTACTGTCAGGATTAAATGATGCAATAACAGCAAAGTCAGAAACTCAAAGTCAGACATTTTTTTTGGGGGGGGGGGGGGTCAGGAGGATAGCATATACTTTAAAAAGATCACCACAGAGTCACAGTAAGCAGCTTTTCCCTTTTAGGATTTAAAATTGAACTGATAAGAATGCAGTAGACAGAAAAGTCAACCATCTGCAAATCGCTATTACACAACAAATGTTTAGAATTGCACCCTTGTGAAGTGACAATTAGTGTAGAGCATGAATATTCGAATGGTGAATTCTTATTGTGAATATCAGCACTTGGAGAATTCACGAAGATCTGGAATATAGTGCTATATCTTCATATTCTCGAATATTCAGGTCGATTTTCCATTCGAACAATCAATCGTTAGTTCGGGAATCATACGATAAGATAAAGCTGTCTTCTAGTGAGTTCGATCACAATATTTGCATGTAAAAGTGCCACTATTCACAAAAAGTAAAAAGGAGATCTTGAGTTTTTGAATTTACTTAGAAAATTTGGAGAATAATTCCCAAAATGTTGCCTATGCTGCTCATCACTAGTGACAATGAAGCTGCACTGGTTTACTGCAGGACCATAATAGATGTAGAAGGACACCCTGGGCATGCACCAAGTCCAAGGCCTTTGTATAGGTTGTCTGTGGTTGGCAAGATTCTCGATCACATGGGTCTGGACACCAGTAAATAAAATATCACTGTTTTAGCCATCATAAACATGATTAGAGAAGTACGATATTTTTTCTTAGATATCTATTCTGCAAACCACTAGACCTCAGCAGGATGATGTGTTTTCTCTGTCTGCTCAGGACAGTTAGCAGTGTGCACAGTGTGGTCGGCCTACGTTCATTCAGCACTGTGTTAGGGGACAGGAGAGGAGCTGATAAGGCTTGCTGAGGCTGCATCTTCCTCACTATCTGGCCCATACATGCTGCTTCTTTTATCACCAAGCTCAGAAGCCTGGGGATCTGCTGGGACATCTCCAATCAAATAGCTTGCCGGCTCCTTCTACATCAAAACAAACTCCAATATTCGGGCTTATCCAAACTAACCGGCCCGGCAGATGTCCCGCTTTATCACAACCGTTACTTCTTCCTATCTGTTAGTATGAGGTTGCCAAAACATACGTTCACATTTTTCATACGCCATGCTTTTCTTATTTTATATCCGGCTGTTTTATGGCCTGTACAGATGCTATAGAAATGTTATTCAAAACTAACAATTGCTCACATGGTGGCAAAGACGGTGACAAACAAAGGTGCTATGATTCAACATGCTGGAGTTGTTCGATTTTGAAGCAAATGGTGAATGATGGTTCAGAAAGCCTAGTATGTGTTGTTAGTAGTCAGTGGGCAGGAAGTAAAATATGTTAAGTCATTAGTGATCTGCTGAGCTCTGAGAACAAATCTATAATCATTAGTATGGCATCATGGATTGGAATATAATACAGTGAGAACATTCATTTTTTAATGAGTTTCCAAAATTTTTACATTAGCATTCAAATTGTATGCATACTTAAACTTAAGGTGGGTTTACACCTGTAGATTTTTTCATCCAATCAATAAAGAACAAACGATTTTTTGGTTAATTGAACAAAAATCTAGAATGGGCAATTTGTTCCATGGATACATTTTGTTTGATCTCGAAAAAAAAATCGTTCAAAAGGTCATCGAACATGTTGGTAAATTTTTATCGGTCGTAGTAATTCTGAATGTATTTTCGTTCGATATCTGGAGTAACGAACAAAAAATCTAATGTTACATTCGATAAATGGACGAACGATGTTGAATTGAATCGGCAGTTGATCGAACAAAAAATCTACACATGTAAACCCATCTTTAGCCAATCAAACTTTGCAGCTGCTTTCGGTCTGCATACAATTTGCATGTGTATGTTCTTGATCATGTTGTTGACAATTGTTCATGTTCCCTTTTATCCAGCATCTGAATTAGTCGGGAGTGGGGGCCGACAGAGCTGGTGCGATCAGCTCTGGTGTGCAGCGTGATCTCATCACGCTGCATTCCCGAGCTGTAAGCATCGGTGGGAACCCTTTGTGTGCCTGGCCGTTAGCTTTAATGAAGACGCCGGTCTTCATTGAAGTTAATGGCATCCCCGATGGCCATGAGCACACATCCCCATCGGTCAGCAGCACCGCCGCTTGGTGGGTGTATGGCAGGCTTTAAAGCTGGCCTTTAGATCTCTCTGTCAGATATCCTTTAGTTCTACCAACAACTATGTAGTGCCGGGTCCTCTGCAATTGAACACAGGTAGACTTGATTGGTTAGAAAGTTCCTCATATTACATGGTTTTGGTAAAATCTAAAGGTGTATAGGAACCCTAAAGGTGGATTTACACGTGTAGATTTTTTCAACTGGCAATTAAATTTTTTGTTCGATGTAGTTCTCAAACATCGTTCGTTCATTTATCAAATGATTTTTTGTTCGTCCATCGCCGATATCAAATGAAAATACATTCCAAATTACAAATTTACCAACATGTTCGATGACCTTTCCAAAGATTTTTTGTTCAAGGTCGAGCGAAATTTATCCAACGAACAAAATGGCCATTCTAGATTTTTGTTCAAGCAACCAAAAATTAGTTTGTTCTTTGGTGATCTTACAAATAATCTACACGTGTAAACCCACCTATACACGGGATGGCTGAGCCCATCTGTGATCTCTGTATGGCCGATAACAAGGCTAAAGGTTATAGTTGGATAGGAACCAATTTCAGTACTGCTAATGTTATTCCAGAAGTATAAAAAATTCCTGATACTTTGCCAAAGTTTGGAGATAGTGTGGAAAAGTTTCTGGCAATGCAAGAGCCCCTGTAACCTGTATGAGCAGCACAACTATCAATATAGCTTACTGAAATTCCTCATAAAATGCAGCTCTGCTTTATGTACGTTCAGGTAGATGTATACACTATTTGGATGAACCTTTGTTACATGCCTGTTGCTACTGCAGCCTAATTGCAGTCCCTTCTTAGCGGTATGCTTTGATGGCCATTTGACATCTCTGGAATGTTTTTTTGGTGGCAAGTATAGTGGATTTTTTTTGTGTCTAGGTTTAGGGTTCTCAACCTACTACATCATATGTCTGAACAGGATCACAAATGGTTGGATTTAAAAAAAAACAAAATAACATTTTCAAATTACATTTATATGTTACAAGTCACATCATTCTATGGATTAGTTTCCATATTGTCCTCAATTTGTTAGAAATTGATTTTATTTCCTTAATGTCCAGCATGGTCTTAGCTGAATGACATCATGTCTAGGTCTATTGGATCTCACAAACTTGGGTAATCTATACTACAAGCTAAAGGTGGGTTTACACTTGTGGATTTTTTCGTTCGATTAATAAAGAACTAACAATTTTTGGGTTGATTGAACAAAAGTCTAGAATGGCCAATTTGTTCGATAGATACATTTTGTTCGACCTCGAACAAAAAAATCATTCGAAAGGTCATCGAACAATTTTTTTATTAATGTCGTAATTTTTAATGTATTTTCATTCGATATCGGGATGGACAATATCAAACAAAAATCGATTTGGCAGTTGATTGAAGAAAAAATCTACACATGTAAACCCACCTTATATGTCTAATCCAGGAGTGGGCAAACTTTTTGACTCGTGGGTCACATTGGATTCTTAAAATTAATACAAGGGGACGGACCAAGAGCCTGCAATGGCCAACACATCATAGCTGTGCCAATTCCATGCATTGTCGACATCACTAATGATGGAGGTGATGTGAAAAGGGTGATGTGTGACAGGGACATTGTTAGCTTTTATATTTACTGCCACTGCATGGTCCTGCTTGGAGACTTCCAGCCATTTGGGCATTAATTGCAGAGAGCAAGGTGAGGGAAGCATTATTTAAATAAGGTGATAAAGGGTTTGAAAAGAAAGCTAAACAGGCCAGATCTGACCCCCTGGCCTTAGTTTGCCCACCTCTGGTCTATCCAGTACTGGAAGAATAACCTGGAAGGCAATAGATCATAGTATTACATGCTGTAATTATTATTTCAATCTTACTAAAGGCTGTATACACGGCTCTATTTTTGAGCCGACAGACAGATCTCGGCAGTAGCGTGATTCCCCGATATAGCCAGATGTCAGCCCGTCTACACTTTGAATGGGGAACCTCGGTTCCCTATTCAAAGTGTAGAATATCGGACACGGTTTACCAACATGTTGGTGACCTGTTCAGCTGAGCGAGATCTATTGATCTCGCTCGGAAAACAGCATACACGATTTTTCCCCAGATTTCTGCACAGCTCAGTGCCCTGAGTGCGCACGGCGCTCGGCTGTGCAAAAATCAGGAAAAAATCGGCCCGTGTATTCCTACCTTAACTGTTTAATATTCCTTAAGATGTTTCTTTCAGATACTTTCATACAGAAGGCTCTAAGACGTTGTCTTAGTATCACAAAAGAAGAAAAGATGGAATTAGAGATATTATTGTGGAGACAGAGAAAGGGTCAGCGAGCCCAGTAAATGCTCTCATCATTCATCACTTACACTTCCCTCCACCTCTGTAAACGTTTTGCAACTTTACTTCAGTCTAAGCCTCTTAAACCTTTTCTGTGAGTAATTTCAGTCCATTGGTTTTACTTTTTTTTCCCAACAAAATTTGCTCAGTAGTGCAAAATTCTGGGAATATTTTCAAAACTAAAGCTCCACAACTTCCCTATGAAAATTGTATTGTCACACATATTGTTGAGTCAGGGGGTTCTACGGTAATAAGCTCCCCAAAAACTTTAATAAAGCATTTTTTTAAAAGTTAAGTTATATTCAGATAAATGCATTTATAAAGCCCCTGAATATGCTATTGTCACCAAAATTGCTGATGGGGTCAGTGAAATTTGAACATGTCCAAAGTAAAAAGTGAAAAAAAATGTATTGTTAGGAAACACATTGAAGTCAGAAATTGCTGCAGTGTTTCCACGGGTCCTCCTGACACCCCCTGACATTTTTATGACAATGTTTATAGAATTTCCAATTAACATAAGAGGTCACAAGTGGCTTCAAATATCTTTAATCTTTATTTAGATATGCTTTAATCTTTATTTAGATAAAATGTTTTGATATTCTGAATTGAATTAAGGTTCAATTTAATTACAACCAATTAACATTTTCCAGCATGTCCGATAATTGTTCAATCAAAAATGTTCCCAATTTTAATTGTGTAATCGTCGATCTAACCATGTGGGCTGCCATATATTTTCAATCAATTAACAAAAACATTTATTGAATTAAGTTGATTGAACAAAAAATCTAGACGTGTCTACGGGCAGCTTCAAAGCATGTTTTTTCCAGTGAAAAAGCAAATCTGTGAAAATTAAAAAGCCTATTTTTAACAATGAGTGTTTCAGCTTGTTAGGTGGCCATAGAGGAAGTGTTAACATTTAGGAATATGTCTTTAGCAGTGATATATCTGCCCCCATAACATGTCTCTTCCCAGCGGCGGGGCATCTACTAGTTAAATGCCAATCACATGGCAATCCCCTCTTCTTATGCGGAGTCTCGTCTGAGACAGGCAGAAGAGCTGGGATTATTCATGAAAACAAACAATACGGCCATAATTGGTTTCCATTCAGCAGCCATGAGCTGCATGTCTTAGGGAGAGAGTCGGTGTCTCCAGGTAGAAAGCCTGAGCCTTCTGCTGGATAGTAGGAAACCTCTGCTCATAATGCTCTTTTTCTTGTCTTTGATCTGGCACAATAGAATAACCTGAAGTCTATATTCCATTATCATAAGACAGGCAACACAATGCCAGGCTGCGCACTCAGACTTTTTATGGAATGATTCCACTTCAAAGATTCATAATGTCTGTAGGTCGGCGGTATATTAACCTGAGGAATGCAGGAGTCCTGCAGCCAATGGCAGCATTTAACATAATGTATTTATATATAAACGTACTTAGCAATGCTGATAGAGGCCCGGGGGTGTCTACAGTGGTGGGGGGGGGGGGGACCTTACAACCTAATTGACCCAAAACATTTCACATTTATGCTTACAGGTTAGAGAAAGATAACACAATGTGTTACAAGTGTCATTATGAACGTGAGAACAGGAAAACAACACATTTGGTTGGGTTATAATTAGATAATAACAAGTTTGGCAAGAATGCTAAAAACAAATAGTATATACGTTTATTTATATCTGTTGTAGGGTAGTGTAAAGCAAGGTACAGATGTGGAGATATGGGTCAAATCGATGGCCGTTTCGAGCGCCTCAGGGCCATCTATCTGACCCATATAATCTGCCCCATCGCTGTTTTTAAAACAGCCATATCGGACATGACCGTTAATATGGCGATGTCCAATGCTTTGCCTGGGTCTCCAGGCAAGGCTCGGCTGAGGAGGAGGAGCCGGGGAGAGACAGTTCTCCTCCGATATCTGACATCATCACGCTGCTGCAGGGTACATCTGACGGCTCGAATATGTACACTGCCATATGCGCATCTACAAGCGCCGATTTGCCCAATGAAGGTAATCATGACTGGAGATCATGAATTTCAAATGTATGTTTTTTTTACAAATATTGCCTATGCTGCTCATCACTATTGTGGCATAAAGAAGGGCATGGTTACACATCGTGGGTAGAGAGGGTCGCAAAATTTCAAATAGCTAGTTTAGGAGTTCATTGCAAAGCCCCTGAACAATCATCATTAATTCAAAATGTTGTTATTATAAGCTATATTTTTGGGATAGTTTTTATGATTGATATCACAATTAAATTTACCATACACTTTCTCCATCATTCCTCAATCTTACAATAGTTTTGACCAGTGATGAAATGAATATAGTCAATTTCTAGCCATACGTGGATGAACTTTTATTTGATCGATCTTAGATTGTATTGCGCCAGTCTATCATCGATCGATCGTACCACCACACAGTGATCAATTTAAACATGTTCGATTCACAATCGTACTATGGAGCACATGATCATGAACAAATCCATTGAAATTCCTAGAAAAACCATCAGATACTTGCACGTTGGACCAAAATTTACCCACATGTCTGATCACTTTATGATTTTTATGTTCAATTTCAATCATTTTTGGTTGATCGCACCAGGTGTGCGGGAAACGATTTATAGTGGCACATAGTATATTCCCCTAATTTTGTGAATATATTAAGCAACATTCGAAATATGTAAAATTAGATTCGACTGTACTCTAATGCCTAACATCGCGTGTAGCTGTGCGCAATTATTCACATTGATTGCGAACCAGCTTTACAGCTTCTCTTCTTCAATCTGTGATCTTAGCCAGTCAGAGCGCTGTGCGTATTGCGCGTATCCATTTGCAATGCACCCAAATATGTTGAAGCATAATATGATGAATATCCACCATTGCAAATATCCAAGCACACATTGCGAATTCTCAAATGTCGGATATTTGTCGACTATATTTAAATTTTGAATATTTTCACTCAGCATTAATGATTTACAATCGATTGACTTCAAAAATTACTATTTCGAACCATTGGCTAGTTTAAGTTAGCAATATGGTCCAGTAGAAAAGTTTCCTGGGTGATGATGCATATTTGCTAACCTTCTGAGATCAAAGTTACATCTTATAGCACAACATACGTTGAAGAGGACATACCTCTACCTGATGGGGGATTCGTTTTTTTTTACTTTTATTTAAAAATATTTAAGAAATGAATGGCACAGATGTATCTTCAATTTGACATTTGATTTCAGGTGATTGGACTTTTAGAAAAGTTCGACATCTGCCTGTTCACGGGGAAATTCAAATTCCATGCCTGTTTGTGGGGAATTTGAATCAGGTATAACTGGAAGTGACCTCAGTAATGTAACTTCTGGTACATGGAATGCATAGTGCAGTGTTCCATATACCGGAAGTGATGTCACAGCTCCTCTTCAGAAGAGCAATAAACCTATTCTCGCCAGCGAAGGGGGTGGGCCGAACACTCGTACTGTTGAGATGAAAAGAAAACATGTGATGTTTGCCACAAACTGTCCGCCCTGCGGACACTTTGTCTATCTCTATTAATAGATATCAAGGTTGGCCAGTGGCTTTGTACAAGTGTTTCATTTCGGACCACTCTGTGTAGTTTGACACCCCTGATCTACATGTAAGTTTATGGTAGTTTATGGTGTTATAGTATTTCATGAATTAGAAAATGACTATTACTGCACTTTGCTACCATAGGACCAAATTTCATTCTTGGTTTTTGTGTGGCCCAATCCAGTCTCTTTGGTTAATCATGGTGCTAATTAGCTGAAATCTTGTCATCTTTATCCCTGAGCTGAGTGTTTACTAAACACTGTCTGATTTTGTCTGTCTTGGGATCTATCAGTATAATGAGACAGACCTCTTTAGCTTTAGCAGTCAAGTTTCTTTGGGCAAACAGCACAATCAGCTGATGAATGTGTCTACAATCTGAAATTCTGATCTCATATTGAAAAAAAAGACTTTCATATTTAGCAATATAGTCAAATAAATATTCTGCTTTATGTAAAAATGTAATATACACCTCCTCTGTTGTGAATGCAGAGCTAATGATACAGAAGGATAGGAAGATAGATATCAGCTGACGTGATTTAGCACAAACAAAAACAAAAACATCCAATCAGCAATTATCTTCTCAAAACTGGATGCTCTAAGCTGGACAAAAAAACCCAGACATCTAATTGATTTTCTTTGCTTATTACACCATACACATCAGTATTAAATGGACCAAATAATACCTTCTTATATACAGTAATTACTAAAGGAATTGAATATTTATCACATTTAACCTCAACCACAGGAACATTTTATAGGTCTGGTAGACCAGTGGCATTTCTTAGTACACATTGGAATAGTAGGATAGAATGATTACCTCTAAAACATGTTGCATTCATGGATCAAGGCACTCATTAGATGATTTTGGACATCTACCCTGGACTCCAGGGATTTGGGGCACACCATTGTGGCTCAAGGGTCAACTGTCTGTTAGAATAATAGTGTCAAACTCAAAGATAGTATATTGTGAGTTCATTTGACAGAATGAATGGAGCTGTTGTAATTAATGAAGTGTTATCACTTTGCATCTCAAAATAAATAGGGTGTAACTTTTCACAGCACTGAAGTAGTCACTAACAGCCTATTACAGATCAATGAATGCCATCAGTGGAAGGCCCTCCATACACATGTCCATCTGCGGTCTATTTTGTGGACGATCGACCGTCATGCTCAATTGCACCGCTTGGGGGTCAATCGTCCGCAAAACAAAGGCACCCAACTGGAGCGAGCAACCAGAATAGGACTTCAAGTCAGTTGCACGGCGATCCAACCAGGGTCCCCATCTTACAGGAATCCATGTGTTAGTACGTTTGGCGGACCATAGTGATTCCCATATGTCAAAAGCAGCGCGGTGACGTCACCACGCTGTGATCAGTCGCTGGTGGAATGCCTGGGAATCTACCAGTGTATGGGTAGCCACCCATACACCTTTAATAACCCCATCCCCGTCCCGACAGATGTTGCGTTCTCGATGACATCACCATGCTGCGCTTGGGCACCCATTGATTGGACAGGAGTAAATATGCACTACTTTAGGTGCCAGATTCCCGGTCAATCCGTTGGAGGGAGACCCTGGTCCCCATCCAAAGAAATTACTTTAGAGCAAGATTTACGGTTGATCCCGCTCAGATAATGGCATCCATGACTTGATTTGTTTATAGATTAGAGCACAATCGAGCACATTGCTCGATTGTGCTCAAATCTATTCAAAATCGAGCTGTGGATGGACACCTTTACATCACTCCATACAATTTCCATTTCCAACAACTATGCAGTGCCGGATCCTCATACTACATGGTTTTGGTAGAACAAAAGTTGATTGTGCAGAAATTGTATGGTAAAATGTATGGGGGGGGGGGGGCTTTTTACTGAGTACAAGCCTCACCAGCAATCATACAATTTGGAACCTTCACACACAAGAAGTCTTCAAACAGAGCTTTGTTTCCACAAAATGAGTCCTCTGGTGGACCCAATAACAAAATCCAAGTGATAAACTTTGTCAAACCCACAAATAATGGTTGTGTAGAAAATCTCACACCCACACTTCCCACTCTGTGTATTTAACATCAATACCAAGAGATAAGGACTGCAGTGGTTCCTATGTTCTAGCATTGTTTTCTTCAGATATTGTATCTTTTGTATCTATTGTGTCAGAACACCAGAGCTCTGATGAATATTCTATAATATTCTAATCTAATCTCTTACAAAACTGCCAAAGATTGAGATTGATGACAGACTATGGAAGGTGGAATATGGCATGGCAACATGTCAAATATTGCTCTAGATTAAATAATGTCCATCAAACTTCTTCCACCTATCGAAGGGTTTATTGAAGATTGAAGGCAGGACAAGTACCAGCTAGCACCTTAGGGCTCTAGTTGATACTTGTCCTGCCTTTTATTTCAGTTATTAAGTAGTCCTAGCTTAAGATATATTTATCAATGTTAACATGTATCTTCACCTCAATATATACACCAGTGGCCCTTGGTAAACAATGGACAAAATACTTTGTGTGCCACACCCCGAAATATACAAAAATTATAAACAGAAAGACTTACACTGGTGGGCTTTTAAGACACTGGACTCGAAAGGAGTAAGTTAAAAATATACAAAAATGTTTCATTTATTAACAAAGTAATATTGACAATGTCATACAAAACATATATTAAAACAGACAATACAATTGGGTGGATCAAACCACACCCAGGTATATAAAAATTTGTAACTACCAATACTTTGGGTGAAGAAAACCATACAATCCTTAAATTCTCAACATGTTTCGCCCTTGTGGGCTTCTTCAGGAGAAAAACATATAAGAGGTATGGAGCGAAAATTGTAAAGCAGGAATACAATGAACAATAATTATTATTGTGAACATCTTGTGTATGCACATACATATCATTCATTCTCAGTTTATGCTACAATCATTTGGTCTCATCTTCTTTATCACCACGTTATTGTTATAGTTTTAGGAAAACATAATTAGTGGACCTACCTAGGTAGATGAAATAATAATACAACAAAGGTAGTCTTAAAAGGCAGGTATTCCATGTTTATGGGTTGAAGATCCAAAAAAGTCCTGCTGTTGTAGTTCGGACTCATCCATGACTCAGGACTGAGATGTTTAAGGAAAACGTGTAAAGCCCCCCATACACCACATACAATTACTATGCAACTTCTGTACAACCAACTTTTCTTCTACCAAAACCATGTAATAGGAGGACCTTTCTACACCTTCCAATCACTATGCATTCTATCAGGGAGGTCACTATACTACATAGTTGTTGGTAGGTCTCATGAAAGTTGTATGGAGGAATCTGAAGTATGGGGGGCTTAACAAGCAGTTACACTGGTTGTTAATGGGTACATCACTCTTTATATTATTACTGATATATTGACCAAAATGAACTCTTGTCATGTCTCATTTTATGTAACATGCTTCCATAACCTGAGTAATGGGGGCAATATGTTTAAAATGATGATGTTGTTTCCTTAAAATGAGGTTAGATTTTTTTAAACGGTTGTTTATGACCTCCTCTCTTTTACTTTGGTAGGTAAAGGTACACACCTAGCTGTACAATCTTAGAGGGTCATTACTTCCCAGTCCCAGGGGAATGCAGGTAATAACATCGTAATGTTTTGTAACCCCCAATTCAAACAACAAATAAAGGTTTATAAAGATGGACCGAGATAATAGTGATTGAGGTGTCCACATTCCAGACACTGCTCATGACCCTGCAATGATGGAGGATTATACCGATTGGCAATTTCAACTGTATAAATAATTTTTAGTGGCCCCAGCTTTACAATATCATACAGATATAAGACAATAATACAATACCAGGGGCAGCTTGGCATGGATACAGAGGTCCTATGCAGGACAAAAGTACCAGGGGCAAATCCTAACACAATCTACAAGTAAAGAAGAGGTATATAATGGTAGGACCAACATACAGGTAAATGCCTGGTATATTGCGCTAACAGTAGGACTAGGCATACACTGTATATACTGAAATGAGGGAAGTAGAGTATATATAGTGGGGCGATTAGGCATGTACTGCTTTGCCAAGGGAAAGATAGGTACATAATAAATGTATAAGATGTATGAATGTTGCTGCAAGTACATTTATCTTAATGAATAGCACATATATGTAAGGGGGGGGTATATATGTGAGGGGGGTAATTATGAGAACTAGGACCTGTATATAGTTGGGAGTAAGGTACAAGTATACAGATGCAGTACTTAGGAATAGGACATGTTTGAATTTGGGTGATAGGTACAAGTATACAGATGCAGTATTTGGGAATAGGACATGTAGGTAGTTGGGTGATAGGTACAAGTACACAGATACAGCATTTTGGAATGGGACATGTATGAAGTTGGGTGATAGATACAGGTATACAGATGCAGTACTTAGGAATATGACATGTTTGAAGTTGGGTAATAGGTACAAGTATACAGATGCAGTACTTAGGAATATGACATGTATGCAGTTGGGTGATTGATACAGGTATACAGATACAGTATTTGGAAATAGGACATGTATGAAGTTGGGTGATAGGTACAGGTATACAGATACAGTATTCAGGAATAAGACATGCATGAAGTTGGGTGATAGGTACAGGTATACAGATACAGTATTCGGAAATAGGACATGCATGAAGTTGGGTGATAGGTACAAGTATACAGATACAGTATTTGGGAATAGGACATGTATGAAGTTGGGTGATAGGTACAGGTATACAGATACAGTGTTTGGGAATAGGACATGTATGAAGTTGGGTGATAGGTACAAGTATACAGATACAGTATTTAGGAATAGGACATGTATGAAGTTGGGTGATAGGTACAGGTATACAGATACAGTATTTGAGAATAGGACATGTATGAAGTTGGGTGATAGGTACAGGTATACAGATACAGTATTCGGGAATAGGACATGTATGAAGTTCGGTGATAGGTACAGGTAAACAGATACAGTATTTGGGAATAGGACATGTATGAAGTTGGGTTGTAGGTACACGTATACAGATACAGTATTTGGGAATAGGACATGTATGAAGTTGGGTTGTAGGTACAGGTATACAGATACAGTGTTTGGGAATAGGACATGTATGTAGTTGGGGTTTAGGGAAAGGTATGCACAATGAGGTTTCTAGCTTTTTGGGGCCCCTTTTTGGACGCTATGATGCTAAGGAGTTTAAACCATTTGATGATCTGTGCTCTTTGATGATCTTTGTTAAGCAGGGAACACACGGCTCTATATAGGAGCTGTTTGAGGTTCCCTGCAGCATTAAATCATCATGCTGCTGGCCAGTATAGGAGGAGCTCAGCCGATGCTTTGCATGGAGACCCAGCGGTCCCCATACAAAGCAATGGACATCGACCGTGGTTTATGGTCATGTCCGATATCCCTGTTTTCGAGCAGGATTAATTGGTACAGGTATACCGATCCAGTATCTAGGAATAAGACATGTACAGTTAGTAGTTGGGGTATAGGTACAAGTATACTGATATAATGTGTAGGAATAGGATAGTTATGTAGTTGAGGGTTAGGTACAGGTATATAGATACAGTATTTAGATAATAGTAAAGGTACCTATTGGTAAATTTGAATTAAGTACAGGTATACAGAAGGAGTATTTGGGAATAGGACATGGAGGAAAGGTAGAGGAATAGGAGAGGTATCTAGTAGTGGATTAGGTACAGGTACATACATTTACCAATAAGACAGGTATCTAGTGCCAGGGGCCAGTCATTCCTAATTCCCTACAGCAACATTCTTTCATTAGTTATGTTTTGGACTTTGAAGCATGTCACTAATTAACACTAATAATAATGGGTGTTTTGCATAGCAGGGGACAGGAGCCAGGCACTATGAATAGATGATCCCCTCACATCATAGCACCCAGAGAAAGTGCTTTCACCTGAAACTTCTTCTTATAGAGCCCCATTGTGGGAGATGAATAAACTTTGGATAAACCAGTTTGGTCATCTTTTGCTCCTCTTGTATGTAAATGGTGCTAGAGGGTCTTTCGTGGGAGAGAGACATGTGTCTGAGCATCTTCAGCAAACAATAAACCACCATCAATGAATTTAAATCCCTTCAAAGATGGATCTCACCTGCCAATGCTGGCCTTTTATGATCTGTGACCTTCATTTTGACCCAGGGGCTACTAAAGACCCGAGAAAGAGCAGAGTTGGGATTACATACTATTAAAGAACTTCATTATCATACCTTTTTCTCATTCTGGTACTGAAAAAACTCATTAAATATCTCTTTATTTTAGGGGATGCTTAGAAGACATGTTCATCCCCCAAACTCATACTTATGCCTCTCCTCTCCCCCATCTCTCTAAAGACAAAGATTGATGAAGGCATAGGCATGTCACCCAGGATTTTCCTCTTGAACAAGCAAGGGCAGGGAGGGGGACTTTCAGAATCAATCAATCATGTAGTAACATTCAGTATATAAAAAGCAGCAAATGTAATCAACAAAAAAAAGTAACGATAAATGATCATATCTCATAATGCATACACATTGTTGCAGATGTACAGATCTGTACACATGCTTAGAACATATTAAAAAGTCCAAATGGAGTAGATTCCACTCCAACACACGTTTCATTGAGAGAGCTTCTTCAGGGGGTACATTGATGCCATTCTATGCTAATTGCCCAAGGATCAATAGAGGTAAAGAGATAACACAATTTCCCACTAAAGGCCACCACACATGCAACGAGCGGCGGGCGATTTTGCTGCCGACCGATGTGTGTACGTGCTCGTGGCCGTTGGTCAGCTGCAAAATCGGCAGCTGAACAGGGAGCCCACATGGGGCAAAAGATCCTTTTCACCCCAAAACTTGGACAGCCAGAGAACTGACATGTCCATAAATCTCTGGCCGATGCTATTAGTTTCAATGGGGACCGGCACACTAAGGGTGCCTGCCACACAGACTTTGAACCATGTAAATACTGTGGTCATCTGTATACGGAATATGTTGATGTATTCCAATACAATCAGAGTAAATCCAGTGCGTACAGTTTAAGGCATTCGTCATCGGTGAATGGCTGTGGGAAATCAAGACCTTCTCATTGCCAGTGACCTTTTATAGGTTTATACTTACCTCCTCCACAAGTAGACACACAGATTCCTGAGTTCTATAAAAAAAAATTATATAACGAAAGCTACAATTTTCACTAAACTATTCTCTGGAATGCTGCCATGAAGGCCCATGTTTAGACACATACACGTGTTGACTTTGGCTCGATCAGTTGCCAGTTTAATAGGTATGTGCGATTTGGCCGTTGATCGATTGTACTTCCACACAGTGTACTCGATTTGTTTACTTTCAATAAAAGATTTATTCACGATCATACCGTGGAGCGCATGCGTAATAAAATATTGTATAATACGTGCGGAATCACGATACACAAGTGTATTGCAATACCTAGAAAAAAACAAGCAAAATATACCAACACATCCGATTACTTTACAGTAGATTTCGTATCAATTAAGATAATTTATTGGTCAATCGTACCAGAAACTCATGATATACAGTACTCAGACAGGAGATCTAAAAACTAAAAAATATTCTGTTTCCACCATTTACACAGTAAATTTGGTTTTACCGAACCAGGTGCCAGACAGTCTTTCTCTCTTTTTCTCTCAGCGTCCTTTAGCAGACTGAGCAAAATGAAACTAAAGTAGAGTACACACATGTAGATATGGGCCAGATCGATGTCCACTTTGAGCACTGTGCACGCTCACGGCCATCTATCTGGCCCATATCTAATGCGGCCATCCCTGTTTTCAAGCGGGACAAATCAATCCCGCTTAAAAACAGGGATATCGGCCATGACCGTAAATCACGTTCAATGTCCATTGCCTTGCATGGAGACTGCAGGGTCTCCATTAGAGATGGTAAAAAAAAAAATTCAACAATTTCGACGATTTTGAGTTAATTGCAAAGCCCTTGAACATGGTATCACTTGCTGGTGATATAGAGAAGGGTTGGGGGTATACTGCAAAGAAAAAAGTATGTCTCTAACACAAATAGTTTTTGCACAAATTAAGTTCAAAGTCAAGTCAAAATTTCAAAGATAAGAATTTCGACTTCGATTTTGAACTTAATTTATGCAAAAACTACATGTGCTAGAGCCAAACTTTTTTTTGTTCCCACAACCCTTCTCTTTATCTCCAGAAATTTTGGTGATGATACCATTTTCAGAGGCTTTGCAACCAGCTCACAAAGTTAGCAAGTCGAAAAATTCGACCATCTCTAGTCTCCATGCAAAGCATAGTCAGAGCTGGAGACACAGCTGTATCAAACGAGATCGTTTGCTCAAAGTGGTGCGCATCGATTCTCTGTTCATTCGCCGAACACTCGTGCACAGCGTGGTGACATCATCACGCTGCTCTCGAGGGTTCATCAATTGAATGAACATTGACCTGTGTATGTCCACCTTTAGAAAAGAAAACTCATGCAAACCCCACCTATAATGACTGATAAGCTTCTATATAAGCACATTTACCTTTCAGGTTTAATAACCCTTTTAAATATTGAGTTTAGTTATGTTTTTTTTTTTTTTATGTTTTTAGTCCAACAAAACTTTCCTGCACAAATCACAATATTTTTGTATTCTTCCCCATCGGTGCCTGGGAACGCTACGGGTAAAGTGATTTTCTGTGTCATGAAAAGCGGTTACAATTTCCTCATTCTCTCGTCATATCACCTGTACGTGGCTTTTGTGATTTATTGTTGGATCGGTATTTTCCTCTCTTGTGGGGTATAGTTCTTCATCCTCTTTTATTCTACAGGAAGACCAGAGAAAATCTATATTCAGGCCACAAATTCTCTGTCCTGCTTGAATTCCACCCCGGGGCTGAATTCGTTCAAACATCATCTAGCTCGGCTCCCAAACACCTTGCTCTCTAGGCCTTTTGTCTGGCTGTGTCATTTAAGGATATTCAATTGGAAGTTTATATCACTCAACCCCCAAGAGAGGTAACTCACGCGCTGTGTGCGCAGGATAGGCAACCTGATCCATCTTCAATGGTTACAGATCGCTCTCTGGGGTTTGTAGATGGTGATATGTAACTAAATCAACTTGTGAAATGTGGAAAGGGAGAGCGGAGGGGACACATCAGAATGGCAATCTCTCATTGATGGCCACCTCTGACAAAAGCACGAGGACTGCTTATTGTACATCTTCTGATCATTTCCTGTAGAGCGTCTTTTCTTTGTATAACATTCCATTCTAGCTCAGATCTTACTGTCAGGTATCATAAGATACACTTTGCCATTACATCTCAAGAATCATCTTCCTGGGAATTTCAAAAGAACCACGGTGACCTATTTTTGTCATGCATTGCGACGGTATGTGAGCCTCTGAATATCTATCGCTGCGAAATCTAATATATAACATTCTATTAAAAATAAAAAGTAGTATAAATATTTTATAGCAGACAGTTTGATATATTAGTATGAAATCAAGTACCTAGCCAAGCAGTCTACATTTATTAACATTAGTGGAAGATTAAGGGGGCATTCACACAACCCTCTGGAAATGGCGTGTTTCTGGCACCCGGGCACCTGAAAAGCAAAAAAGCCGTAAGGACGCAACATGAGGTGTCCCCTGATAATTTTTTCAGGCATCTGGCTGATATTGACAGAATCGGGATGTTTTTAAATGCCCGCAAGCTCCGGTTTGTGTAAGTGTAAGGGCCCTTTCACACTATATGCGTTGCATTGCGTTTTAAGAATGTGCACTTTTTTTACCGCACACTTTTTTTACTGCACTGGTTTTTACAACCAATTTGTTTCTGCATGCATTTTTTAAAACATTTTTCATTGATTTGTTCTAAAACACAAATGCAAAACACAGATGTAGAAACCCATGCCTTTAAAAAATGCATATAGTGTGAAAGGGCCCTGAATGCTTCTAAGTAGAGATGGTCGAAGAGATGGTTCAAAATTCGACGATTTCGAGTTAATTGCAAAGCCCCTGAGCATGGTATCAACACCAAACTTGCTGGGGATGTAGAGAAGGGTTGGGGGTATACTTAAAAAAGAAAGTATGTCTCTAACACAAACAGTTTTTGCATAAATTAAGTTCAAAGTCAAGTCCAAATTTCGAAAATCGGAATTTCAACTTTATTTTTTAACTTAATTTATGCAAAAACGAAATGTGCTAGAGCAATACTTTTTTTTCAAATGTTCCCACAACCCTTCTCTACATCTCCAGCAATTTTGATGATGATACCATATTCAGGGGAAGTTAACAAGTCGAAAAATTTGACCATCTCTGCTTCTAAGGCCCCTTTCACACTTGATGCGTTGGACCTCTTATGGGTTGTGTTGCGCTGCTGATGTGTGAAGCAGTACTTAATGCGTTTACGCACTACGTTGCATGATGATGTGCAACACACACAAGTGTGAATCGCAGAATACATTTCCTATGGAAACCTGTCTTCTTCACCTTTAGACTTGTTTTGCAGTAACGTGTATAGTATGAAAAGACCCTAAGGCTAGCCATCCGCTCATCAACTTTTATTAGATCCCTTCTCAATTCGATCAACTGGTGCAATTTTATATTGATCGATGGTACTACTGCACAGTGTAATAAATGCAAAAACAATTTCTTAAATTTGATTCCTTTCCAGTTAATAAGATAAAGGTGTATGCACATGATTCATAATACAATCTGATACAAATTATGCCAGATACTTGAGTAATCTACTAAAAACTTTCAATTTTATTATTTGTATTATTTTGATCAAAGTTCAATTTTGAATTTGCAAGAATTGCTTTTCTTGTTAGAAGATTATAGTTACATAATGGCTCCGCACTCAAGGCATTATCCTTCATATATTCAGATATCCTGGACTGTGACGGTAGAGATGTTCTCTGTAATTATTGCATTGTGTCCGGATTCCTTTATCTCCCCACAACTGCCCTGATCTCGCTCCGTTTTTCCTCATTGTAATGAGCTGAAAGGTCTTAAATTGGGACGCAGTTAATTAGTGGCAGGACGGTAGATTAACTAATAGCATCATCTGAACAGGGATAATGGGGGTTTAGACTGTGGGATGTAAAGGATTATTAGACATACTTAAATCTATTATGTGTACCATAGCAATAAATAATTATTAGCTCTTGTAGTATGCTTCTGGGGGATGTTTGTACAGCACAGACCTTATGCAGATATCGTACGGAATTATAGCCAAGCAATGGATATTGGATATTCATGGACAGCAATCCGAGTATAATGTTTTCCTGGATCTAGAGATTTTCCAAGTCTGTGGGGGTCTTCTTTCAAAAAAACTGTAGATAAGAAACCATGGCCTGATCATTAATATTCCTGCACACCAACATTCTCCTCCCTGCCACTCAATTGAAAGACTACTAATCTGAACTGTGAGGCAACACGAGATCTACCCTATATTAAGACCAGTTTTCAATGCTTGTTCCAGATTCAATGTTTAGGCAATAGTCAAATTAGTTTCCATATTAAAAGATTTTTAATTGTGCCCCCTTCTATGTGTTTGAGTTTAATACCTCTGGACTTATATTTCCTGCTTCTGCAGGCTTCTTCTGTCTTTTTAAGCAGAAACTATAAAACCACATGTTTATAGCGATCAAAACCACTCTGATGTCATCACAACAAATGCAGGACCAGTAATCAATAAACTTGTTGGTCTTAAGGTGGCCATACATGGTCGCACGGTGAGCCGACATGTCAGTAATTTCCATCCAATGTAATGGCCGGCACACAATGGTGCCCGCCGATCAGCCTATCTATCGAGGGAGAATCGCGTCGTCTATGGGTACCTTGAAAGACTGTCCAGCTATTTCGATTTGGAATTATGATCGGAATTAGAATTGTATTTAGAATCAAAATTACGATCATATTTGGAATTAGAATTAGAATTGTATTTGGAATCCAAATTACAATCGTACTTACAATCGTATTAGGCATGCCCTCTAAAGTACGTCCATAAATCGTTCATGTTTAACTTTAAATTGAATCTCTCTCTTTCTCTAAGATTGATCGTGCAAAAGTTGACACATGTATGCCTAGCTTGACAGTGCAGTGATGTAGCATTAGCATAGAAGGATGGAGCCAGAGAGGAGGGTACCAGTGCAAATAACCTATATCAGTCCACTGCCTTGAGTGGACATGCCCCCTAGTTAAACCTTAATCAAACTACTTACCCTGTGGTAGGTGATGGGTGCTATATGCACTAAATAGTTTTAAAAAAGAATAAGTACATACCTATTAATCTCTAAATGAATGGTTTTACTCTGATCTATTATCACGAGTGTATTAATCTATCAGGTATTCTGGCACAATAGGTCATCCAAAGAAGTAAAAACAATCTTGGTAATGTCATACGATGCACCTTTGCTGTAGGATAGTTTGTAAAAGTGTCAAGTGTGATTACATTATGCTCTGTTATGCTCTAACTCAGAAACGGTAGACATTCAAACCTTCCTTGGTGCTAAGGTTCCATAAGGAACTTCATGCAATGGAGTTTCATAGATGAAATCACACTCTAAAGTGGCGCGGGGCACATTGGCACATAAACCTGGGCACTGAAACATGTTTTGTGCAGTGACAACTTCAATATCTGATAGTATAAAGAATGACCATAATAGGTCCTAAAATGCTCTTATGGATGGATGGAAACACTCCAAGCCTGCAAAGTTGAACTATGTGCATAACAATGTCTGTATATTTAGAGAGCGACTCTATGGCCAGGTGTACCAATACTTTGACCACACAGAGACAAGTCTTCTAGCCTCAATGTTTTTTGTAGCTGTTGGGATTTAAGATGTGCTATGGCACTAAATTGCATGCATTTTAAGCCAAAGGAATATTATGCTGATGAATTGCTTTGGATAAGCAAAAAAAAATTGCCCAATCTTGCTTTTTTATCCGTACTGGGTGACCATATCTTATTGAAACTATATCAATAGGAATAGTTCAGTTACTATTTACATGTATCCACTCAATTGACCCTAAAGCAGATCAAGAAACCTATAGACCCATAGATGACCATGGATGAACTAGAATCCTTATTTTTTTAAGCAGAAAACAAGATTCTCAAGCCAAGTTCTCAAAGACAAAGTGAAGGCAAACTCATGATGAAGCATACAATCGATTTCAATTAGCTGATTAAAGCTAGGAACACACGGCTGATTTAAGCATACAATTGATGTAAATCAATGAAAATTGACATCGATCGTACCAAAATCGTGGCCTGGACACATGGTACAACCAACAATAATAGTTTGATGAAGAACATTACATCGATTGAAAAGTGATCGGACTAGTTGGAAAATTATCGTCGAATTGTACCATGATCGAACTACTTTCGTGGAATGTTTATTTTCATTGTACAATTGTATGCGAGGAAGTGATAGTTTACTGTTTTTAGGGCATCAATGGCATCGACGACTTTAGTCAATAATCAATGTTTTCATTGTACTACGATTGTATGACACTATAGCGCACATGGTACAATCGATAAAATACCAAAATCGAGGTTCTTTATGTAATCTTACATCGATTGTATGCTTAAATCGAGCCGTGTGTTCCTAGCTTAATTGTTACTCCTCATTGGAAGATCAAAATCATGTGTATAGATAGACAGATACACAAACATTCAAACATTTGAACATTCTGTAGTTTATTTGTACACAAACCCAGAAAGAAAACCAGAGCAAGATGCTCTTTTTCCCCCTAAATAAAATATTACACACAGGGTACCATACCATACCATGTATGTATGCATTATGTACCATAATACAGAACTGAAGACTCCTAATGCATACACTTGTTACATATATAGAGATGGTCTCTGCTGAAGATGTAGAGAAGGGTTGGGGGTATATTACAAAAAAAAAGTATTGCTCTAACACAGATAAGCTGAGCATAGACAGCCGATCGGCAGCCAAGCACGTTCCCGCAATCGATCGGCGCTCGGGTCGGCCTGACGTCATCACGCCCGCAAGGTCGGCTTGGCAGTTGATGGAAAAATTGCTAGAGCAATTTTTTTTCAAATGTTCCCACAACCCTTTTTTACATATCCAGCAATTTTGCTGATATATAATATATATGATTATATATTTTAAATATACTTTTCAGAGGCTTTGCTAGCAGCTCACAAAGTCAGCTAGTCGAAAAATTCGACCATCTCTATACATATATATTTATTTCTTAGAGCCCCAAATATCTAATTGTAAGGTTACAGGCACAAATAACACATCATACAAGTGGGATACATATATCTATGAGGTATCAAAGCTCATAAATTGGGATAATTGGACCAAAAACAACAAAAATATATATATTTTTAAAAAATATATTATTAATACATAATATATAATAGCATGCACTCTTACCTTATTGCCTATATAAATATAGCCCTTCCAATAGAATATAACAAGTGTAAAATGTTGATACTTGATTAAGATACATATGCCCTATGTGGAGTTGTTTTTGAATTACATGATCATCTTACTTAAGAACTAACCATTCAGTTTTTAACTGATTGAATTGAATCATCAAGATTATCATATTTGCTTTAAAATAAACATATTGATGATTGTAGCTTGTATGTTTTATAGGTGGAATGTTGATTAAGCAAGGTGATTATTTGTGTCAACCATGAAATTTGAACAACTTTCTGTGCCATAAAATATATATTAAATATCAAGTAAAGTAATGGTGAAAACAATTATAATGCTAAATGATTGATAGACAGATGGTGCATCAAAAACTAGTTATTATTTGCAGTACCAACTATAAATATGACTGAGTAACTACCACAATTGGTATGCCTTGCTAGCTGTGCTCATGTGCAATATATGAAGACATGGCACCTGTCATAGGGATTGCTGATCTCAGCACCTTTTGCGGCACAATCCTGTAATAAGTGTTTGTACAAAATCCTTCTCTTATCATGGGCTCATTATCAGCTAGAGTGAAAGCAGCAGATAGGAATCTGTAACAGATATCCGACACACTCCACACACCAGATCAGCAGAAAATCTACCTGGAAATCTATACAATCAAATCATTAGCAGAGAAAGGTGGACCCGCAATGTCTGCCCATTATCTGCAGGTATTTTCATCAGCTTACTACTTAAGAAAATGTTTTAAGACCCCATTCTCCGGGGTACAAATGGAACTGTACAGTTACCAAAGAACTACATTCTTTTTTTCTGCCATTAGGTAGTTATATCTTTTTGGAAGACATGAAGTTGTCTGTTGAGTACTTATGTAAGCCCGGTCAGCACAAATATAATGTATATTTCATTTAATATTAAGGGGGTGCGCACCGTCATCAGATTTTATTTGAACCAGAAAAACTTTTAACTCAACAGGACATCAAATAACATGAGTTACCTATTCATATAAAGTTATTCTAAATCTTAGTCAATTTGTAGCTTCAAGTAGACGCTAATTATTCTGTTTCAGTTTGGGCACTGGGTCTGAAAAAGGTTCGCCATTACTGTTATAAAAGTATTTACCACAATGGGAGAGGTGTACTCACTTTTGTGAAATACTTTATATACAATGATTAAAAGACTTGGAACAATGAGACCCTCTCCCAAGATATAGGAAGCTGTTATAAATTACATTTTATTTCTCTGTTTAGATGCTATGTAACATGCTGCAGTGCATGGTTACATTTATTTGACTCCACTAAAGTAGGAAGATCCACTTCTCATTAGACACAGAAAGCTGAGATTAGATACAACCACCAGGGCAGAAAGGACAATAGAATCTCTGGATATGAAAATGAGAAGCGGGAAAGGTGTCTGCAGGGGCACCGGAGAGGCACCATGATAAATGAGAACTCCTAACATTCACCCTCTCTAATGTCTCATCCTTTCTCTTCCTCAAGGAACTGATATTCCAGGGCTGAAGGTCATTCTTTTCCCCTCGGAGCTCATCTTTGACCTTGGAATACAAACCTGGCCCTGCAGCACAGAATAATTTGTCTGGAGCTGAGAACAACATGTGGGTGTCATTTTACTCCATCACCATCGTGTGCTGCAGCTTTCAAAGACCCCAAACCCAGAGGGAAAATCTTAGGTACTTACTATGTAAAGGTATAGGCAGTATTTTTCTGGGAAAGCTTGAAATTTGGATTAAAGAGCAAAATCCTGTGTCTGGTGCCCACAGTCATGCTGATCAGTATGGGTCAGTATAAGTAGACTTCATATTTCTGTCAGTACTGGTATGCTTTTATTCAGTAGGAGACAGTTTATTTTTATGATCAAGCTGCTGCATGTACAAATACATTTTATTTTCTATAAAAAACACAACCTCAAGTCTAGAGACAGGATCTCACAATGTTCATCAGATTTTCTAGTATGTAAAGACATTTAAAGGATTTGATTCAATTGTTTTATGATTAGGGCTACACATTCATTGAATTAAAACTTTCAACATAAAGACAAAAGTTCCCCAAATACTTCAAAATGGCAAGTTGGCGTCTCTGCTCCCCCTAGTGATGGTAAAGGATACTGCACCAAGGTGACACCTAGGTTCCCCATAGCCGAGCTATTCATTCCAAAACTGTGTACAGGGAAATGCATTGTATGTGATTGTATGTCTAAGATGATCATGGTTACAATCGGCATATGTTAGCATAAGTAGAGTGACATCTACCACATGACTCTGTTCTGCTGTTCTTTTATAACTACCTTAAAGTGAATCTGTACTCATCTGTTTAAAACATTAAACAGACATATTACTTCCCTTATGTTGTCTTTATCCAGGCAACTGGCTTCACAATTGTAAAAATGACATACTAACCTTCTTTTCTTCTCTCCTGGCGCTGTCATGTTTAGCACTGGCATCTAAATTTACTTCCTTAGCCCCCCCTAAGCCCCCTCGACACCATATAGCAGTTCACCCCCCCCCCTAAAAATTACCCAGAGTGTTCATAAAAAGGATGGGCTCCCCTAAACGCCTGACCCATAACACAAGTTAAACCACCCCATTTAAATCACCTCACCCTATGGCAGACCCCCCTAAACAAAAGGCCAGACCCATGCAACTTGGAAAGGAAGACATCCCTGTGACATCTACCAAGTCTTACACCTGGCAGCCCACTGCAGATCAATGTCCCTATAAGGGTGAAGAGTCAAAACATTTGTATAATTTTTATTTTGCAGGTACCCTTATTTTTACAATTGCCCCCTAAAGTAGTGTATTCTTCTGCAAGAAGTGCTCCTCGTTGCAGCGTTGGTGTTACTGTTTGTACTGTTGTTATACATGACCATGGACATAATATACCCTGATTAGGTGGGTTGATCTATGGTTTTATTTACTAAAATTATATGTTTGTTAAAAATTATGATACAGTATGATGATTTTATGGACTATTGCTCATTTATTGTTTACACAGAGTTTTTACTGTATGCACGCACAGCCCCTGAGGAAGCGGTTTACCGCGAAACGCGTCGGGATGGTGCTACATTTTATGTCTTGACTCATTTATACATGTATTGCTTGTTATGTTCCTAAATGGCTGTACTGTAATATAACATACTTTGTGGGAATCAATGTTTGATCTGTATGTTGGTGCCATTGTGTCAATAAATTCAACTAATGTCATCTTTGTTTGCCGTTAAAGTCCCTCTCGCCCAATTTGGGGAAAACGTAGTTTTTCCTCTTCCTTTCTATATAATTTGCGTTTGTAGCAGTAGAGTAGTGTAAATCGTGTCCGGCCGTAGATGTGATATGATTAGGAAATTCTTGAGAGTAAAAGAAGAAAAAGCTGAGAAGCTTAGAAGTAATCAGAATAATCAATCTGGGGAACAGGACACAATGTATCCGTCTCACTATACTCATCAAACACTTGTCTCTTTCTATCCGTATAATGACACAAGATGTGTGTATTCTGTACTGAGGGTTATAATAATGGTGTCTGAATCTGAAGAGGCCACTTGGTGCGGTATATGACAGATGGTTAAGTACATGATTCATTTTCTGTTCTGTGTGACAGTATTCACTGGAAAGATGGAACAATGGCACCAATGTGTGTCCAAACAGCCAGGCGGAGGGCTGTTCAGAGGTCATGCCAACAAAGACCATGTTCAGGGCGAAATGTAGTAGATGTAAACTCAAACCAAGTAACATACCAATTTTGCACTGCGCTCTATATCATAAGTGGTCATCATTTTGGTGCTGCTGATCCCATGCAGCTTCTTTGCAGTCATTCTGTGTCTACAATCATTTTCCTAAGGTGACAACAATGTGTAATATGTATTAGTGATGAGTGGCATAGGCAATATTCGAATTCCCAATATTTCGCAAATAATTCTACAAGTATTCGATTCAATATTTGTGAATATTCACAATTCGTGTGTATGGCCATGCATTGCGAAAATATATTTACAATTATAATCACGATTACCTTCAAAATGAATGGTATTTAATTTGCAATTCATGGCCATTAGCTTACCAATGCACAATATCTCGAATATTCTAAATTGCGAATATCCGCCACCATATTCGTGAAATTGGCAAATTCTTGAATAGTCGAAAATATTTTTGCAATTCAAATATTTAAGCTCAACGCTAATATGTACTAGAACAGACATTCAAAGTCTCCATTGGAGGTTCAGAATGACCACACAGGCAAATTGTCTACAGTTGTCAGAGGTAGATTGTTGTAGCCTTGGAAGTTAGTTGAGTCAGGGTTTCCCTTAAAAAAGGCTTTAGAAATTGCACCTGTTTTATAAATCATTTGTATTCCTAAGAAATGGCAGGTTACACAGATATTGATGCGTTTTGTGACTCTTAGGTCACGTACTAGCACATGTGCATTCGCAGCAATCGATTGTCTGGGAATCTAGTGCAGTCACCCAGTCTTTGAGCAGGATTGATTCCGCTTGAAGAAATGTCAATGAAACATGTTGGTAAATTCCTGTTCCCCATCCAAAGCATTGAACTGGAATCTCAAAGTGGTGCGCATCAATTGGCCTATCATTCAATGAACACATAAGTGCAGCATATTCCTAACATCACTATGCCCCGCTTGATAGATGAACCCACCCATGTTTAGGGCCCACTCGATCGAGGTATCGAACCATGTATAGAGACCTTAAGAGGGGTCACGTTCCATTATTTCAGTTAAAGTGAAGCGAATGGTTAGCTCCAAATTTTTTAACTGAAATCAGGGAACACGGCCCCCTTACTATATAAACCCTGAGGAAGTGACCTAGGATTCACTTAATATATTCTATATATCTGTGTTAGCTGCCGTTTCATGTAAAAAAAAAGTATTTTCAAAACAAAGGTGCCTCTTCTAAAGTTTTTTTGAGGGAAAACTTGGCTTGGTCATCTACAGGTGAGTGCAACAGATCCAACCACACTGTACATCCAACCCCCACAAAATCACTCCATTGGCAATACCCTACTATAGGTTGCTGGCAAATTAGACCAACCCAGGTCAATGTGCCATCAGCCAAAAAATAAGCAAATACATAGCCACATTCTAATAATAGGACACGCTCACCTAGCCATTTATTGTTTCTGACCACTCTTAATTCATTTCTAAATTTTAATTGTTTTCTGGACCTCTATTCCTTTGGAGCACCAAAGAACTACTATTATTATTGTAGGATTACCAGGGACTATTTTATCAAAAAGGTAGAAGAGAGAAAGTAGTTAATTAAATCAAAGCAGAATTTAAAAACGTTTTTGAAAATATAATAGACTGGACCTATCCCATTATACAATTAAGCATTCCCCTCCAAAGAAGTCGTAATATCCACCAATGTGTACATAAATACAATGTGACATGTTTCGCCAAAGTGGCTTCCTCAGGCTGTACACAATATTGTTGTATTAATGGATAACAGGTTATTGGCTTATTCAGGGCTATCTCACACAGCAGATTATTAGTTGAGTGTTCTCTTATAGTCGGACCAGCCACGAAGTAAAGGATCTGGCCAATAAGAGGACCAATGGTATGCCTACATTCTGTGTATATTCAAGGTGAAGGATACCAGCACAGCCTTAAGGTAGCCATACACGGGTCGATTTCCCACACGATTCCTGGCCGATCGATCACCGGGCGCGTGCACGTGGATCGATCGCCAAGGAATCCCGTGCAGCCCACCTTGCCCGATCGACCCACCCGATCGACATGGCCCCCAAATCGGATCAGCCAAGAGAACCAACCTGTTGGTCTTTTCTGATCGATTCAGCACACATCAAGGGGAGTTGCCATTTGTGAAGCGATCGATCAGGCACGGAATCGTCCAGGAATCGGTGGCCCAAGGTGGTAGGCACAGACGTAATTGGGCGATTGATCGCCCATCCGATCGCCTGTGGCATCGACGGAATCGATCGGATGGGTGATCGATCATTCAGGGAATCGACACATGTATGGCTAGCTTAACTCTGTATAGTAGACAAGTGGGCACAAGGAAGGTGCCTCAGCTCAGGCTAGAGAGACCAACCAGTATTGCAAGTTAGACCAAAACTTAGTGGGCAAACAATAATCTGGTTAACCAGAGTCAGTAGAGAAGATGCCTTCTCTTTCTGTAATCAAGCATTCCATTTAAAGACCCACCTGAGGGGAATCTTTGTGTTTTAGTTAATTAAATTAAAACAGAATCAGGCTATGTCTACAACTCTAGGAGATACATAATTGCACATCTTGCCAATGCTGAACTAATTCCTTTACACTACATTCCCCAAGGTCTTTGTGATTGCCCTGGACACATAGCTAGTTGTTACGGTCATTGTGACACATTAGAGACCCTTACTTCAGGTATGTGTAGACCTCGCCCTGTGACCCACCTGTACTACTCCATCATTACATAACAAGCATACAGCCATATCCTCAGCAGGGAACCATCTTGGACACTTGGAATTGCTCTAGTGGTGGAATTACAGCAGCCACAGGCAGGTGCTCAGGTGAAACCCAGAATCTGCATTGACCTGCCTTAGCCTGCAGCGGACTACAGCCCAGTCCTAGACAGTCCTGTGCCCCCCCACCAGGAACAATCACAGACAGAATGACATAAAACCAACATGAGGTCTACCAAGGAGGCAGAAATGGGCTTATAGCCCATGTATCATCATAGAATGTAATCTCATGTGAAACCGAGGAATTTCCCCACCCTGTCCATACTGTCTAATTACTGTCACACTGCACAGGAGATGTATGGATCTATTTACCTACATACTGCCATACCTGCCCTCTCATATTAGGACAAAATTAAATTTAAAGTGTGCATAACATCAGATATGCACAGTAAAGTGACAATATATCATAGAGCATATCCCACTTGTCATAGTACTTCCCCTGAAATTTTCTTCACCTGCTTTTATATGACCAACAATGCCAATGTCTTAATTTATCCATTCCCCAGAGCTTGCTGGATTCATATTCTGGCACAGAGATGACAAAATCTTCTATTCTATAGGATAGAATAGAACAGAACTATTAGTTTGATAGACTGGCCTATGTTTTATAGGAAATACATAGGAATAGTCCTATTGAATATTAAATTACAAACACAGAATGCATGTTGTTTTGATGCACCTGAAATGTATTTCTCTGACAACAGAGATTTATTTGTGCTTTAATTTCACGTACTCTTGTCTGATCTTTACTATACTTTATTGGAACAATATGCTTTATAAAGTTACTCTAAATCAGGGAACACAAGGCTCGATATTGGAGCCGTCCGAGGTTCCCTGCAGATTTCGGAGGAACCTGCTGTTTCCATGTTTTCGAGTGGGATTGATTGGTTCTACTCCAAAATAGGGATGGATGCATATGATATGGGCCAGATAGATGGCCATGAGTGCGCAAAGTTCGACGTAGACGTTTCAACTTGACTTTGCAAAAACTACATGAGCTAGAGCAAATCTTTTTAATGTTCCCTACACTCCTATGTACAATTCCAGCAAGTTTGGTGATGATACCATGGTAGCCCCCTGAGGACTTGAGACACAAATGCAGTTTGGATCATGAAGACATAGGTGCGAGCAACCGCATACGTCCCCAGTGTCAGTGATGATACCGGGGCTTCCCAATAGGCTTTCCATGAGCCATCTGGAAGAGGCGATCCCCGCTTTGCATCGTTTGAGGACACTACAGGATCACCTGAAGCTGGTCAGTCACCCCTGGCTTGGGATTACATATTTTTGTCATGAAAATTTATCCGCACTTGGAAAAACGGCATGTGACATGTGATCGGCATGTGACATGTGATCGGCAAAAAGTGATCGAAAGTTTTCCTCGATTGTACAATGATCGAACTAAAATCGTAGCATTGTGTTTGTTGGTCGGGATGATTGTATTCGATGACACATTAATATATGACTCTTTCCTGTGTTTTGTGATCAGAACGAAAATTAATGATTTTGGTCGTATTACGATCGAACCTTCCATGTGGTACTACTTTGGATTCGATTATGATCGATGTTCGATGAAAAGATCAAGAACTAAAATTGAATAGAAGATCGATTGTGCTAAAATCGAACTGTGTATGCCTAGCTTTAGAATTCTTTGTGCAAGATCTTGTTCACCTATTTCATTGGGCAGATCAGCAGCAAGATAACTGATGTTAGGAGAAAATAGTGAAGAATTGAGGAAAAAAACAAGAAACTTGTTGTACTACACACAGTAGGAAGACAAGACACCATTGTACACCATTCACACAGTGTAAGATAATTGATAACCCCCATAAAGAATATCCATTAAATTTGTAAAGACATTCCCGAGTCAGAAATGTGGAAATGTCAGGAATGGCAGAGAAATTACAGGTTGTGAGGGGTTTGGTGTGGCCGGTTCTACCTGTCTCTTCCTCAGGTGAGGGGACTATAAAAGCCTCACCTCCCACAGAGAAGCCCACTGGCCCTGTGTTTAGCCCCCTGCTGTGTTCTAGCGTGCTCTGACCAGGCAGGCCAAAGGCTAAGGATGGTCTGTGATTCTAATACCTGCTGGGGACAATCAATAGCTGCCCTCCTCTTACTGCTGTGAATGGCTAAATAGAGGCGGCCTAAAGAAAGCCAACAATGGGCTCCCTGGGGAACAGAATGATGGTTCACACAAAGACCATGGCAGGTAGTAATGGCAGAATGACTGGCCTGTCATTTTTCAAAGGGAAAGACGGCTCCACTTGCTGTTTTCCCAGACTGTCAAACACCTTGCGACTAAAGACCCCTCCATCACCAGGTAAGTCATTGGTAAGGTGGTCTCGGCTTCTTCTCTGCCAATGTTTCTATATATGGGGTCTGATTCGAATGCCCTGGTGTTAGGACACTCTTGTGGTTCTCCATAAGGCAGTAATGGACCATTAAAGAGATAGTATTACTATGCAACCAATCACATTAGATCTTTCGTCTTTTCTCTTTTAGCCCCCATACACCTTACAACCTTAACATACAGTTTCTGTACAATAAATTTTTGTTATACCAAAACCATGTAATATGAGGAGCTTTCTAAACCTTCACCAATCACTATGTATTCTATCAGGGAGGACCCGGCACTACATAGTTGTTGGCAGATCTAAAGGAAATTGTATGTAGTGACCTAAGGTGTATGGGGGGGGGCTTACTGTTTGCTTCAAGAAGACACCGGTGGGTATCATTAACGGGATGATATCTTGGAGCTATCTCCAGGATCTTTCAAATAAAGATATTTTCTTTTTAATTGTAATAATGTAAATTCTTGCAAAGTAGCACACATATATTTATTAAGCCAGTCAGTTTGTATCAGAGCTGAATTGGAACCATAAAGTCCCCATAAACAAGAGAAGGGAAGACATAAAAATTACTGAACATTTAGCAATTCAAATGTATACCTTACAAAGAATTTACCCATGGCCACTCACACAGGGCACAGACCAACAAATTAAACTTGTACTGCTTTTATTTTGGTTACTACAAGTTTCTCTTTGCTTTATGAAGAATTGATATTCACAGAATTATGTCAAGGGACCATCTTTGCAAGACTTGCAAGTTTTTTTCTATTAATTACACCGTAATTGGGAACCCCAACCCATCAAAACCATACTGCTTTTTCCATTTTTTCTGCCACTCTTAATGCCAATGTGAAGAACAGAGGACGGTGCCTGTATAGTCATAGGATGACAGGAGCACAAAAGGGGAACAAAAACTGAGTGTTCTCACTTCATAAAAGGATGTCCCTGAGCAAGGACCTTCCATGGAAGTTGAAAGTATCACCAGGTATAAAGCCCCCCATACACAGGTCGATACCTGTGACCCGCTCGATCGATGACGTCACACTGCCCGCGTTCACGCCCATCAGGTGGGTCATCTATTGCGACCACCCTTACAGCTCGATGGAACAGGCAATCAACATGTTTGACCAAGGGAAAAGCATCAAATGGGAATCTATTGCACAAAGTGGTGCGCATAGATTCCTGTTCAAACGCTGATAGCTTGAGTGGGTTATCCATTGTACGGGTATCGACCCATGTATGGGAGGGGGGGGGGGGCTTAACTTTATAGAAATCTGTAGATTTTACAATAAATTTAATATTTTACCTGTTAATCACACACATCTTTCTGTGTTCTGTTGAACTTTTGTAAATCATTCTTCTCAGACCCAACATAAGAATTAACTTTTTATTTAAATAATTAACACAAAACAAATGTTTTTTTATTGTTTTTTATTGTTTTGATTTTCAGATGAGAAAAACAATTGATCAATATCATAACATGCAAACATGTCAAAAGAACAAAGATCCACAACGTAATATGTTTCAAGGGCCAATGAACACCAGATTTGAGCTCTTGTGAGAATAGGTTACAATACAATTGATTTCCAGGTTCCTCTGCACCCTGTTTATGTGAATTGAATTGACTCTTTATAATTAATCACTTTGAGGAATGAATTGCGCTTACTCACGCTGTCCCCGTGTCCCCGATGCGACATGCCTCCTCGGCTGCTCGGCTGCTCGTGTCCTTCTCCCCCCCGCGGCGGAGGAGGCGGCGGGAGATTTGTACAGTAAATAGCATGAAAGCAGTTTTCTATGTAGAAAACTGCTTTCAAACTCCCCATATGTACTAAATATCGCCAGAATAAAGTCCCTGATGCCCCAGATGTGCCCATTTGCAGTAACCCTTTCTTCCCTGGTGTGATTTTATCACACCAGGTTAGAGAGGGTTAAGTGCAAATGGGAACATCTGGGGCATCAGGGACTTTTTATTTTGGCGATATTTAGTACATATTAGCATAGTTTTGTGACCTAATTTTTGTGTTTTTTTTTCATTATTTTTATTAAAACATTTTTTTTAATTTTACATAATTGTTTGTTTCAAGCATTATTATATTCAGGATGTCCATTAGACCCTTGTACGGACATATTTTGGGAAGTTACAGGCCTACGACATAAAGAAAAATTTACTATTGAAGTCTATGGTGCACTTTTGGTACAGAAATCTGGACCTCAGCAGTGCGCTAGGGAGGTTAAACTCACTGTATTTAGCAATATTGTGGTTTAGTTTCCTCATACAGTCCTGTAAGATGCTATAAACCTGTCTGAGAGGTATGTGCACCCCTCCCGCACACAAAGAACATGGAGTGCAACCTGCGACATGGGACAGCACGGCACAAATGTCAGGGAGATTCATCAGTTTTTATTAGTCATAAAATAATCTATCACTGGAGACAGAAGCAGTGCCGCCACCACGTGCGGGAGCGGAGGCGACGGAGGGCGTGAGCCGCCAAACAATGCACAAATACTGATTTAGGAAAAACAATACCTAAAATATAGAAAAAATTTAAGTTATGTGTCAATGCAAGAGGTGTGGTGTAGCCTCCTGTCACCTCTGCCATGCCATCATTTTTTAATTTGACTCTGTTATTCACTACATTTACCAAAAGCCTTCCTCATGGAATAGAAGTTACATATATTGTCCAATGTCAGAGGAGAGCAGTCATTGTGAATCCTCAGATGACCAGTTACTAGAAATGGCCGCAGAATTTCAACTAGTATATTTGGAATATGCACATAAATACCACATTACTCTTGAAAGGCCAACATGCCAAAAACATAGAAAATATAACCTTAGCAGGGATCTAATTCCTTCCAGGTACCTCCTTTTTCCCATGTCTACAGCGCTCTCACTTTCTCCATAGATATACCCCTTTGGGTTGGTGGGAACACCTACCTTCCATCAGGTGCCCCTGGCTTGCCCCAGGTGAGCACCCATGGGTGGGAATCGGTGCTGAATGTGCCATGTCATATGCTGGACCCATCCCTGGGATGGCTGTCCCCTGCAGGTTTTAGGGTGGAGTTGCCATTGACATCTTGCCAAATACTGACCAGGTAGGACAAACATCTTTCTATTTATGTATCTATTAACCTATGTATTTATCTGTGTAACCTTTGATATAAATATTCATGTGGCTATTTATTGTTAAACTGATATTGTTATACAGATGGTTGGACCCTTAAGGCTTCAACCCTGAGATAGATAATATCTTGTCACTATTGTTTCACGGATGTATTTAAGTATTATATGAGTCTGACATCCAACATAATTTTTAATGGCTATCTAAATAATTAACGGTGAGAACTATCTTGCAATAACACCATGTACCTAACGATAGCTAGAATTATTTGCACTAATCTTTTGTAATGTAACCATGTAACAATGTTTTCTGCGACTATATCAATTGACTATGATTGTAAATTGTATATATCTGTTTGTGGTTGTAGATTGCTTGTATATCTCCCTGAAGCCACACCGGCGAAACATGTTGGAGATGCATTTCTAAATCAGTAAATATAACCTACCACACATGGATGCAAAATTTGGCACTATAGATGACATTGTGGCTCCTCCATTGTGTTAGGAGTCATCCTAATGTATGTTTATGGCTCTGACTCCTTTTATTGTAACTGTGATTTTTTTACTGACTTATTTAATAAAGAATATTTTTTTATGATATTGATGACTAGACACATTTTGACATTGAGTGCCTTAAAAACCCGCTTATCTATGGTCTAGGTCAGGGACTGTTAGCCCTCTGAACCATTATGACCTCCGCTTGTGTTCCCTGTAGAGTGAATTAGGTGAAATAGGTACTGCTAGTGGCACTAAAGAGTTCATCCATTTTTTTGTAACTTATGTGGTTTATGAATCACCTACATGGACATTAAATGCTGGAATTTTGTATTTGAATTATGTATAGTTCAAATGTTATTTTGTGTGTCCCCTTGTCCCTACTGTTTGTAGGTGAACTTCCAAAGCAGACTCCTCGGTGTGCTAAGGTTATACTTTTTAGTATATTTGGAAGTTAATAGCAAAGACTGTAATATATATATAAAGAAATAAAGTGTCATCGCCAAATTAAATGTAGAGCAGAATTTTGGGAGCATTACAAAAAAAGTATTGTTCTACTACATGTAGTTTTAGCATGAACTAAGTTCAAAGTCAAGTCAAAAATTTGAAATGTAGTCATTTTTGTGAGTTGATTACAAAGCCACGAACATGCTATCGCCAATAAAATTGCTGAAGATGTAGAGAAGGGTTGTGGAAACATTTGAAAAAAAAAAGTTTTGCTCTAGCTCATGTGGTTTTTCAGTTTTAAGTTAAAGTCGAAATTTCTACTTGATTTTGAACTTAATTTATGTAAAAGATATTTGTGTTAGAGCAATACTTTCTTTTTTGTAGAATATCCTGGACCCTTCTCTACGTCTCCAGCAAGTTTAGGGTGAAACTATTCTCAGGGGCTTTGCAGTTTTGTCACAAATTCAAAGTAGTCAAACCCCCCCCCAAAAAATTTGACCATCTTTATTGTCCAATCACTATGGCTCACTATCCTGCCCCATATATCATCAAATTGGACTAGTCGTAAGCTTATAAGTCAGCATGAATACTTTAATGACATGCTACTATAGAGTATACAAAGCCATATGTCAGGAAAGCTCAATTTTTATCATTTAAATCGGTCTGTGGCTTCTGGTCCATGACCATGCCAAAACCAAGATGGTGGCATCAGGATGGAGCAAGCACCAGGACTTACATATCTGGTAAAGGCTCCCACACAGGTAGTGAGTCATCACACTGCATCCTGTCGCTCAGAGTTTCGGCGGGCACCCAGCCATTAACTTGAAAGAAGACGCTGGTCCCTATTCAAACTAATTGCATCGGCCAGAGATTTTCGGACATGTCCATTCTCTGGCCGACCAGGTGGGTGATGGCTCGCTATGTGTATGGGGGCCTTAATACTGACATTTGAGCCCAGTTATTTTATTATGACCCTAACAAAGGTCTGTATAAAAAAAAAATCTCTGTTTTTGCGGTGGTTAAATAACAAAAGTAAAGGTCATTGTAAGGGTGCCCACACATGGGTCGAGACATGACGTCAATACTCTGCACTTGAACAGAGATCCGATTCAAAGCTTACCACTTTTTGCAATCAAATCCAACATTGGATCCCTGTTCGAACCAACTTTCTTCAAGCGGGATCAATTGATCCGCTCAAAGAAAGTGGGGGCCTGTTTGATTCCTGAACAATTGATCACCCCATATGCCTGCCATACACCCACAAATGGGTGCCGACAGACATGCTCCAATATGCACCGGAATGCAAACGTGATGACGTCATCACGTTTGCATCCTGGTGCATTATGGGGCTGCTTCAGTCGGCCTGCACCCTTTGTGTGTCGGCCATTAGCTTCAATGAAGACGCCAGTCTTCATTGAAGCTAATGGCATCGGCTTGCATCGTCCAGAGAAGATCGGACTTGTCCATTCTCTGATCAGTCGCCCCATGTGGGCACACGCCGATTTTTCACCTGACCAGCGGAAAAATCGGCCGCTTATCGGCATGTGTATGCCAGGCATTATGCGCATGGTGATCAATTGTTTGGGAATCAAAATAAAATGTGACCCGTATATGGGGACCTTAAGAGAGATTACTGAGATCCCTTTGAGACATAATAAATACCTGGAAGTGCTAGGGACTGTGTCAATGGGTCTCGATGGGGTCAGGTTCATCTGATTCATTTTTGACCTACAGGTAATCTCCTTCTGACTTGCAATTCAGCTGTTTAGAGTGGATTTTGCATTTCTCCAGAATTCTCCGGAAATGAGATTGGAAACCTGAAGCAAAAAAAAAAAAAAAGATTTAATGCCAAATAGATTTTGGTGCAGAACTTTGCAGCGACTGGCCACTCTATAGCCTATTAATGAATTTCCTTTTGCTGAAGTCCTACAGAGGTAATTAAATATACCTGGTTTTGCCCTTTTATTCCATTGCTAAATCCCTATAAACAGAACTCAGCAGGAAAATATTGTTACTGAAGTTCTGTTTAATTGTATCATGGCTACCCTGTACACAGTGAGGACACAGGAGACCCCCCAGCTGTGCCAGACAAGGGGCATCCTGCTGGGTGTACAAAGCAGACAGTCAGCTCCCCTTTATCTGCCACATTCAGCAATACACAAGTCCCATTGTCTGATGATGGGGGACAACAGCTATATATTTCAAGGAGGAGAATATCCCTCTAGAACAGTGGTTCTCAACCTGTGGGTCGGGACCCCCTTGGGGTCGAATGGCCATTTCATAGGAGTCATCAAGTTTTCTAGAAGCATCAGAGCGTTGTGCATGGTAGAAAGTTATTTGAGCATATCATTTAAACAAGCGGGGTTGGAAAATATTAGGGAGAGGACATTACACTTACCTGATTGTGGTGGAGAGTGACTTCCTGTATTTGGAACGTGGAAGTGATACTCTGCACCCACACTTCCACATTCCAAGTACACTTTGTGACGTCACTTCTGGGGTTACAGGTCTAAAAAGGTTGAGAACCACTGCTCTAGAATATAGGATTTCAATGACATTTCAAGTCTACCTAGATAGATAGAGAAAGCCTACCGTAGTTGGGGGACTTTTAATGGCACCCCATGTAGAAACATTGCACCAGAGATAGCCATTATATTTAACATATTTTATTGAGTGTATATTTACAATAACAATAACAATAATAATAACAATATTAATAGAAATGACAAAGATAGATCGGATTGAATCATCAATAAAGGTGGCCATACACGCATAGATGGGCTGTAGATCGATGGCCGCTTCTAGCGCTGAAATCACAAATTGATGGCCATTGGTCTATCACCCATCTAATGTGGCCACCCTTTTTCTGAGTCGATGAAGCAGGTATCGGACATGTCCATAAATCCTGTTCCATTTGCATCCTTTGTATGGGGGTCAGGGTCCCCATTCAAAGGATCGGACGGGAATCAAACACCTAAAGTGGTGTGCCTTGATTCCCGTCCAATTGATGGGTGCGCTAGCGCAGAATGGTGACATCATTAGGACGTCATCATGTTGCGCTAGATCTGGTCATCAATTGAGCGCCCATTGTGACATGTATGGGCAGCTTTATAGTCAAGTATAGTTTTGACTTTACCAAAAAAGAGGGACACACTGGACCACTAGTATGCTTATGCCTTATCCCAATTATTTACACCACTTTTTTGTCCAATCATGTGGTGAGGATTAGGGACTAGGGGATTTTCAGAACACCATTTTATATATGCACATAGTAGTATTATGTGCATATATATAAAATGGCATTCTGAAAATTAATTGTTGTACAAATTAAACTTAACAATATTGTTATCACAAAAACCTGTATAGTTTTGACTATAATTGATGAAACTCGGAAGCATGACTTCCACTGCTTCACTACTCTCACCATGGAACACCCTGATCAAACTATAAAGGCTGCCATACACGGCACGGATTCGTGCCGGATTCCGGCGCGATGGATTCCGGGCGCGTGCACGCGGATCCATCGTGCTGGAATCCCCTGCAGCCCACCTTGCCCGTCCGATCGCATCCGATGGATCGGGGGCACAGAATCGGATCCGAGGAAGAACCAACCTGTTGGTCTTTTCGGGTCCGATTCTGCTCTGATCAGGGGGCGTTGCGGTCCGGGAGGCGATCCATCGGACACGGATCCGGCCGTACAAGGTGGGCTGCCACGATCGGATTCCCTAATTGCCTAATCGTTCTCACCTGAGGATCCCGGCGGAATCGCCGGAATCGATCGGGTGAGTGATCGATTGGCAGGGGAATCCGTGCTGTGTATGGCTAGCTTAAGACTATAAGTCAATATATACTATAAGTCACACCACAGGTGATTTGTCAACCTGGTGGTGTCCTTACCTGGAGTTATGATGGCCAATAGACACGTTTAATGGATATACAATATTGACATGAGTGTATTATTTTGAAATTATGAATGTGCAAAACATTCCTGAAGAAGCAACAGGAAATTGTGAAACGCATTTAATGACTTTTTTGCATGCCACTAGTAGATATCACATACATGTACTAATTATATGTCATTTTAATCTGGTTATTTGCATTTCTGTGAGTGTTGTTTTATACACTGAATACACAATGTGTTGCCTCAAAGTTCCTCTGTTACATCCCTTTAGGAGGAATAGCAGACATAGGTATGAAATAAACGTTTTGACTTGGCTGATGGACAGTTTAACAAATCATTTTAAATCACTTTAAAATGGTAATTGTAACAATTGCTAACAATCAATACATTTAATCTAGCCATACATGATTCAATTAAGCGTTCAATTGACATTATTTTGTAGTTCGATCAAAAAAAATCGAAAAACTATTTTAAATTAATCGATGTACACCACATGGGGAGTACGATTATTGTTCAATTTGACTGAAAAGTTCATCGAAAAAGTAATCGAAAATCGTCAATTGAATTCCTCTTATGATTTTAGTTTCAATCGGAAGTCATGTGTTAAAGGGAAGTAGCCACACACATCGAGTACCATTGACTCGACCCCAAAAAAAGCTGCATGGACTGTAGTCCGATGATTGTACAATCGAGCAAAATTTTCCAACCTGTCCGAACACGTTTCAATCCATGATTTGACAAAAAACGATATGTACTATGTGGGCAGCACAACGATTTTTGTTCAATCAATCGCCTTTTTCAGCGAAAAACAGGGATTGAATGCTAAATTCCCACCAGTGGGAATGACATTCTCACACATTCTGTGTGAGTTGTACATCTTGATAATTTTTATCAATCTAACTGACTAAAAACATTTAAAACATGTTTATTGTTCTAGTCATTTCAGGACTGATCATTTGAACATCACAAAAATATACTTATGTTTTTGACCTTGTACATGTCTGGTCTATGGCCAAACTTTTTTGTTAAAAAAATCGAAGGAAATTAAACCTTTGCTTATCCCTCTGTCTTTTTTGCATGCCTCTGTCGATTTTTTATTCGATGGACTTAAAATATGATTGTATTAAATTCGATTTTTTACATTTGGATCGTTTTATACCACCACAATATGTGGTCGATTCCAAACAGATCAATTCCTTTCCTTAGCCTTATGTGCATGCTCCATATTATGATCAGATAAAAATTGATCGCAATACCAAAGCCCCCCATACACCTTTTAGATCACTCTATGAAATTTCCTTTAGATTTACTTTCTATGTAGTGCCGGGACCTCCCTGATAGAATACATAGTGATTGGAAGGTTTAGAAAGTTCCTTATTAAACATGGTTTTGTTTGAGAAGAAAACATCAGCAAGTTATTTTGCCTAAAGTCATTACTGCAGATACCATGACTTGGATGACTATCGATGAAGGGATAGCAGGTGTAATAATATTATTGATTGCTATAGCATCGTTTCCCTTCAGTCCATCATCACTACCTTATATAAGACCACAAGGGTGCCACAACTCATGTTATACCAGAGGACATGAGTATGCCTGGGGTGCAGAATACCATAAACTTAAAAATATTGGAAAAGAAGAAGCAGAGACCACCTTACCAATGACTTACCTGGTGATGGAGGGGTCTTCAGTCGCAAGGTGTTTGACAGTCATGATGAGAAAGCTGTGAGTGGAGCCGTCTTTCCCTTTGAAACATGACAGGCCAGTCATTCTGCCATTACTACCTGCCATGGTCTTTGTGTGAACCATCATTCTGTTCCCCAGGGAGTCCATTGTTGGCTTTCTTTAGGCCACCTCTATTTAGCCATTCACAGCAGTAAGAGGAGGGCAGCTATTGATTGTCCCCAGCAGGTATTAGAATCACAGACCATCCTTAGCCTTTGGCCTGCCTGGTCAGAGCACGCTAGAACACAGCGGGGGGCTAAACACAGGGCCAGTGGGCTTCTCTGTGGGAGGTGAGGCTTTTATAGTCCCCTCACCTGAGGAAGAGACAGGTAGAACTGGCCACACCAAACCCCTCACAACCTGTAATTTCTCTGCCATTCCTGACATTTCCACATTTCTGGAAGTTAAGTGCATGTCTTCTATTTGAAGTCTTTAATTAAAATTACTGAGTTTTCTCATCCGCAAAGAAGGATGTGCTGGATTAGAAAAATATAGGCTTGGGTAATGGCCTATCTGACCAATAGACCTCTGAGATCCCATCATTTTGTACTGTTTTATACTTCACTGCTCCATCGATTTTATGTAAAATTTCTTTCTTATAAGAAAGCCATACGCATATAGATTCCTGTGTGTTTGGCCAGCGAGCAATCACAGCGTGATGACGTCACCATGCTTCTTTTAGTCATCAGCCTAATGTACAGGAATTGCGTGTGTGGATTCCCATAAGATACTTTGGAAGAAAAAAAAGAGTCAAAGCGGGTTGGCCATGCGACCAACTTGTGGTGCTATTCTGGATGATCCCTTCAGGTGGGTGCCTCAATTTTATGGACGATTGACCTTGAAGTGAGCGGCGTGAACATGCATGGCAGTCCGCAAAATTGTCCGCTGATGGACATGTGTTTGGGGGCCCTTAAACAATTAATTTTTATGTGGATCGAACTTTTCAAAATATCTATTCCTACCTTTAACCCCTCTTTGAGATTACCACATACTATGCAAGTTCATATAATGCACAGGTGACCCCACTGCACTGTTAAATGCATTTTGTTTGGTTATATGTTTTTGGAAAATCCCAAACATATCTTTAGATTCTGCCTGAAATCTTGTGTACTAATAACCTTTTTGTCTCTTCTGCACTCTGATAAGGTACATAATTCTGAGAACTACGGAACCTCTTCCATCTATGTTGTAGGTGATAGTAGTGGAGGCTTGGGGCTAATCAGACCAATTTCTGGTACTACGTCGGAAATATGTGCAGAGGTAAAACACAGATGGACTTTAAAGATTCTTCTGACCTTGATATTTACTTTAAATATTATTACACTTTGGCTCGTGTTTATCTCATGGGTTTGACACCCCTGGACTACACACACGCTGTACACACAGGGATGGGGCACACATGGACTACATATCCCTGTGTGTACAGTTTGTGTACTTCGCCTTCTTCCAGGCAAATCCTGGTACCCTTCTGCCAAGCTTTGCCATCCCTGCAGCCCCACTTCCAACTGCCATGCCTCTGTCTTCCAAGTCCAGCAGGCCTTGTAGTTTTCTACTCCCAGAGTGAAAGGATGGAGGGGCAGTAAGTGCAACTGGTAGGGGGTCTACCAAGAAGACAGATCTAGCAGATCTGCTGTGGGCCAAAGATATTTGCTCATATTTGGCTCCCGGGTCATAGTTTGACATCTATGTTCTAGTGCATCCTCTAATATAAATTGCTAGGTGTTTCTATTATACAAAGAACAAATAATCAAGTATGTATAGTGAAAATAAAGATCCTACAATACAAAATCAAAAACAAACAGTAAATATAACTCTTTGTATATGTGGGCATCTAGACCCCTCCATTTTTATGGCAATACACAGTCGAGCCTATAATTATTCATACCCCTTGCAAATTTCGACTTGCTGTTTAAATAAAAGTAACTTTAAGTCAAAATTTGCCAGTGGTATGAATAATTTTGGGCTCAACTGTAGATAATATTGCCCTAGAAAATTAGACCAAAAAAGAAGTTAGTGTCATAGGCCAAACTGGCAACTAAAGAGTTCTAGCAATTGTCTCCACTAGTCAATACAGTTTTTGTAAGTATATTGATGGATCTCTGTGGATATTAGTTTTATATTCACCATACATACTTTATTATGTGTTTTCTATTAGCAACATATTGTGTTTATTTGTTCATCTTAGAAACACTTCAGCATCATGTCTTTAGGAGGCGAAATGTGTTGATAGTGACAGTATGGAGGTAGCCAACCATACATAACAACCTGCAGTTTTTCCTTTAGAGCTCCCCATATAATGTTTGCTGTCAAATTCTGGGACCAGTTGCAATGTATTATCATATGTGTATGTATGTTTTATGTAGTTTATGTATTGCTGTTGAATAAAAATAATTTATTTTATGGATATGTGAGTATTTCAGTAACTTTAAATTAATTTGTGTTTGTGTATTATTTCTATAGAACCTTGGGACATGGTAACAGAAATTGGTCAGGTTAGCACCTATAGTAGGTGCACCTATACAATCATTCACTGGCTATTAATTTATTGACCAGTTTGATTTTCACAATCAAATTAATTATTTTGGTGTATTAAATGGGCATGTGCTAGATTGCTTGCTTTCTGGTAATTGCTTGTAAATGGAAGTATGATTTTTGGTGGCTTAAAAATGGTTCATATTGATACAAAATTGCAATGTTAATGGCCAGCTTTGGAAATCAGTACAAAGAGGGTCTTTACAGCCCCTCTCCCCATCTACTGTACACAGCCAGGGGTCAGAGCCAGCCGAAGAGATGGCAACTGATGATAAGTAAAGAATGCACACAATAAAGGTGATAAACCCCTCTATACACATTGGAATCCACATTTAATGATCATCCTAAATCATTGAAAAGACCGTTTTATTGTATATCCTGCAGCTAATTAGCTAATTAGTTTTGAGTATTTAATTTCTGATGTACAGTCCTTGTATTGTCCCCATACTGCTCTTGGACTTCTGTGTGGTCAGAATCAATAAAAACAAATCGGGGAAAGGATGTATATTGACAGAAACCAAAATGTGATCGCATAATTACATATACAGGTAGTCACACTGTATGGTGCTCAGTAATTCCATGAACAGCCCTAGTATTTCCTTATTATATAGTATTATATAGTAATTATAATACCCATAACACAATTAGAGGCACAATTTATACTACTTTATAAACATAGGAGGTGATTTTAGGCCAGTAAAAAGGAATAGTGACTATGATTTGGTTGGTAGATATTTGGCAGATCTAATCTGCTTCTGAATGAATGACACAGTATGGTGGGGAGAACTTGCATTCTCATATCACTAAAGCTGGCTCAACAATGTTTTCTCCCTTTTCTAGTTCTGGCACAGCTTTACAGTTTGTGTGGAGTAAAAGCCGCTCTACTCCCTTTATACTAACTTTGCTGTTTTCTATGTTTGGAATAGCTGTTCCCTATATATGAAATGTTGGATAGAACCTGTGCCGATGTCCCTAGTCTCACCCAAGCTGCACACCACAATCATTGTTGTTACCCTTTAAGATCACAGGATCTCCATCACCCAACATTCCCAGACATTGCACAACTCCGCCAGCCTTTGATGCTCCCAAAAAGCATGCTTTGTCATTGGCAAAGGTTCCAGGTGAAACACGTCCTCTCAGTTGTGGCTGCAATGCGGAGTTAGCGGGCTGCCTCACCCCTGTACTGTTAGAATGCCGCCAGACAATGCTTTCTTTCATTCTGTAGGTGGGAGAAATGAACATTTACATATTATAGAGGTGCAACACAATTTAGAGTTTATAAGTCTTCGTAGTAGTCGTAGTATCAAAAGGTAGGCCTTAGGCAGATGCACTATAAAGCCAAAAGTATTGGACCACACCAACATATTATTGGATCCAGGACAATTCCATGGCTACTGGTGTATAAAACCATCACCTAGACATGTAGACTGCTTCTACAAACATTTGTGAAAAAATGGGTCATCTGCAGAAGCTCAGTGAATTTCAGCATGGTAGTCAATTTGTGAAAATACCTCGCTGCTAAATATTGCATGGTCAACCATTCGTGGTATTATAACAAGGGGATGCAGTTGGGAAAAACAGTACTCTGCCATGAAACAGATGATAGCGGTCAAGTAAAATGACAGAGCAGGGTCAGTGAATGCTGAGGCACTCATTGTGCAAAGTCTCCAAGAACCTACAGAGTCAGAGCTCTTTCACACTATGCATGTCCAACTTTCCAGTAAAAAACTGTTACCATTCACAATAATGCTTTGTTTTTAGTGGTGCATTTAGCGATGTAGCTCCCGGATTTCCAACAATGGAGTTCGGCAGCACGGCGTTATGCGTAATTACGAGCAGGAGCACTGCTGTGCCCTGTGAGCGGGGTGAGTTTGACTTCATAACATTGATATGGCTACCTAATACGACATGCTATTCTGAGTATAACCAGATTACACTGGTCTTAAACGACATTTACTAGTCACAGGAGTCTAGGGGGGGCGCGCACGCCCGCGTCCCTCGGCTCGCTTGTGGGCAGGAGTTGGGGAGGAGCCCAGCAGGACCCCTGATGTCCACAAAGAGAACTGCATGCAAAGTGGAACCAGCAGAAGGTGCGATGGGCAGGAGGCCCAAGGTATTAAGGAGGGGAA
>CM070038.1:33656666-33670190 GCA_036250615.1 Ptychadena robeensis | reverse complement strand
TTTGAGGAAGTTCGCGTTCGCCATTCGCGAACGGCAAAATCCGGGTTCGCGCCATCACTAATTTGGACGATCGATTGAAATTTATCAACATGTCCAATCCCTGCTCACTAGATCTTATTTTCAATTTTGATCAACGCAAACAATCAAATTGTTTAGTTGACTGAACAGAAAAATCTGGCCACTTTTACTTGGCTGACTTAAGTCAAGAAATAATGAATACCTAGAGCCTTCCCTTGTATGCTGCAAAGTAGCTAAGGTTGTTGTTCAAAGCATTGAAATGGCAGACCTGATTCATACATGGGGAAGCCTTACTTCTTGAAGAAAGTGTTTGTTGACAATTTGTTTGGCTGATAAAAGTGTGTAAAAGACGAGATTCCATTCTCCCACCCTTTCCACATACAAACACACCCAATATCACACATAACAATATAAACGTAACCCTGGCCGAGACAAACACGCCTGCTGTGTGATGTGTGCACTGTACATGATGGATGTAGGTGCAGATAAAATGTTTAAAAGGGAGACCTTTAAATGTACAGTGTACAGGAGTCAAACAGTGGACAGAAGTGTTATTACTGACGGTTTCCAATAACACTGAAATTCAAAGACTCAAGAACAAAAATCAAACCCAGTAAACTTTGCACACACAACTAACTACTTGACAAAGACAAGATCAAGTGTGTTCACCTTAGATGAGTTCCATGTTTTTTTTTATATTTAATTGAATTATTCATATTAAGGTACTTCATCCAGAAAAGGAACAGAAATATATAACTGCACATGAGGATCAGAGATGGGTTAAGAAAGAATGGAGCCATAGACAAGGGGACAGCTTTGGTTCCTTTAGTTAACATAATATTAATAAATATTGCAATATGAACTGAAAAGGACAGGGGAAGCCTCATGTGTGGGGGGGGGCTTAAGTCTCCAATGACCTACATGACCATCCTCTTGTCAAGTGATTGAGCTCTAAGCATCTTCACTTTGGCCTATTAGACATCCACCAGATCCTAGGCTCATGTCCAGGGTCCAGGTCCTGTGGATCTCTCTCTTTTTGAGATCCACAGGACCTGTCTTGATCCTCAAATAAACCCCTGGTGGACCAAGAAGAAAACGCACTTTCCCACCAGAGCTGTGTAATGGTGGTAAAGTTGCGAACTTGGCCTTGGAATCAGGGGGATACAAAGGTTTTTTCGTATTAACACTGTGATTGATATGTATGATGCTTTCTATCTGTTTTTAAACGTATTTAATGTAGGAATAATGTGAATAAAGATTTATTATCTTTTAAGTATCTTAAAAAGTCTTTTAAGACATTTATGTGCCTAAAAAGCCCCATTTTTCTGCCCCCACATATGTTCTGACCTTCTGTATATCACAGGGGTGTTGGCACACCAAAAGCCTACTATCTAGGGAGCGAGCCCTCACCAGAGCCGTTTGGTGCTGGTAGATGCTTCGACATAATAATGTCAAGTAAAACAACCTATAGTGGGGTAGATTTTAGAGCGTTCTGCCAGCGACCGTTCACAGCATGGTGACGACACCACGCTTCTTTCAGTCATCAGCCAAGCGTATGGGAATCACAATGTATGCCATTCACCTCGTGGATTCCCGTAAGATACTCTTAAAAATGAGGTGCCTGTGGCCGGGCATTGTACATGCACCGGAAACATGTCTCACACCTATTGGTAAACAGTGGGCGCAGTATGTGACGTCTGCCGAGAAAATCAGCGCACAAACAGCAGGTGTTTGCTATGAACACGTCACGCCAACGTGTCCATAATGCCACCCATGGTTTCTAGGGTAGATGCATTTTTTAAACGTGCTTGAACTGCTCCCATTGTCCCCATTTTGTCAGCCTTCGCAGGAGCAGTGGGGTCACAGCATGGAGGAGCAGTTTTGGACACAGTTTTTAGCCCATTTAGGTTGAAAACACGGGTAAATTGCAGAGTAACTGCACAGAAAATACATGTTTTTTTGTATGCGTTTTCTGGCCGCAGCATTGGAGCTTGGACTGTAATGTTATTTTTTTAGTGGAGGGGTTGAGACCAGGGTGCCTGTAGGCAATCTATACAAGCATATATACAAGCAAGTTTTTATTTTTGTTTTATAAACTAAAAAATGCATTGTTTTATTAGATCGCTTGAAAATCAATTCCAAAAGTGATGAAGGCATGATTCGTCAGGTTGGAAAGTTTCATCCGATTGTACAAGGAATCGGTAGTACCATCAATCATTATCTGAAAGTCCATTGATCAATATCTGACAGTCTATATTTATATTTCACAAGTCCATTCTTTTGAAGATCAATCAAATAAACGTTAATGTGTGTATGCCTACCCTAAAACTAAGAAGCAAACTTGGAACCGGATGGCTAAGGTGGTACACACATGTTACTGACTGATCAATGATTAGATTGGGTAAGTGTAGTCAGGAGTAAGGGCTCATTTCCTTGTGCGGTTTTTGAGCAGCAGCCCATTAACAGATCACTCGCGATTCTAATCACGCAATTTTTTTTGCCCATATTTGAATAGGCTCATCCCCACAGCTGTGATCAGCCAATTGCCCCTGATCGCTCCCATTCATTTCTATGGGTGCAAACAGGGGCAATCGGGTGCGGTTCTTGTCTGCCCCAATCGCATCCAGTAAAACGCACCAGATTGTGGCACAGCACCGCGATTAGAATCGTGGGAGATCGCTAAAGTGTGGGCATAGCCTAAATGACCATGTACATGCACTCTAATATACTCTGAGGGCTAACATTTATTACATTCAAAAACCATAATATATAGGTCACAAGTTCTTGGATGTAATTTTAACACCAGAACAAAGTTGTAACAAGAATGAAGTAACAAGTGCACTGAATTTATGGCATTTTCTTAACTTTCCAAAAATTACGGGAAAAATTAATGCAGCTACAACATCTATGGACTGGCATCAGTTTTCTAAATTAGATATTCTATGAGGGTCTTTTCACATTTTACATTTTTAACACACGCATTGTTGCAGTACTGCGCTTTCACTGAGTAAACCAATGTTACCATTCACGCTGCATGCGTTGCGTTTTTAAAAGTGCAGCTTTAACACATGCTTTTTTTTTTAAACGCGCTGCATTGATTATGCTTTGTTCAGATGTGTAATGTGAAAAATGCATGTGTTTTTGTATATATGCGGAATCTGCAGATTTACGGCTGAATGACCGCAGGGTGATTAGGCCATGTTTCTATTTGGTGTAAGGGACATGTTAGTGTGTGCGTATGTATGTATGTATATATGTATGTATATATGTATGTATGTATGTGTGTGTGTTTTGCCTTTTGAGCATTGTCCAATTAAGTCCTATGGGAATACTGTATCAAAAATGAGTCACAAAGGCAGCTATGTGGACGCAGCTATGTCTACGTATATACTGAATCGTCCATCAATGGGAATTTCTGCATTGGCATTGATGTGACAACACGCACCAGCTGTATATGTGCATTTATCACATTAAATGTTTTTTCTGATTGTGTGTTTGACTTTTCAGTATATGCACAGGCACTTTGAATTCCCTGAGGAAGCCCCTTGATTGGGCTGAAATGAGTTGGACCAGTGAACTTCAACAAAAAGTGCCATAAACTGTATATACATGCACAGATAGAGGAGAGGTCCTGTCTGTATGGGGATCCCCCTCTCTAAACATGTCTTTTGTTGTCTTTTGATTACCAATGAGTGTGTGTAAAGATTACCCTTAAATAAATTTTAATCATGTATTAATAAAATAGCTTTTTTTTAATCTGCTGAAGCTTTCCTCTCTATGCAAGTGTTAACTATATGTGCCTTAAAAGCCCACAACTGTGGGGTTTTCATAAACTTTTATTTTCTAGTAAGTATATCAGGGTGTGGCACTTTGCTTTTGTTGATTAGATATTTTAGGTGACCATCACTCCCTAGATTCTGCTATTTCATATATTAGCTTCACCTTTTAAGTTAGATTACTGAAATACGGTAACTTTTGTACATTATTCAACATTTTCACAATTCACCTGTTTATCCATCACTAATCACAACATTACTAAAAGGCCAGTTCATTCTTGTCCAAATCAGGCCGGGTATGTCTGAAGGGGTCTCCGGTTAACGCTTATTGGTCAGATTGGACAACTCTAGGTTCCATTACCCATGTATACCCATTAGAGGTGGTCAAATTTTTTCGACTAGCTGACTTTGTGAGCTGATTGCAAAACCTCTCAAAATGGTATCATCCCCAAAATTGCTGGAGAGAAGTAGATGTAGAGAACGGCTGTGGGATCATGGGGATTTTTTTTTTTTTTTTGCTTTAGCACGTGTAGTTTGTGCATAAATTAAGTTCAAATATGAAATTTAGACTTTTGAAAATTTTACTTGACTTTGAACTTCATTTATGCAAAAACGATTTGTGTTAGAGCCATACTTTTTTGTAGTATACCCCCAACCCTTCTCTACATCGTCAGCAAGTTTGGTGATGACACCATGTTCAGGGGGTTTGCAATTAAAACAATTCGACCATCTCTAGTACCCATATGTACTAACATATTTGGTCTTTAATATGAGTGATCTATATTGATGTTATATGACGTTGTCATGCTCCGCCATGACACATTTGAGCAGAGCTGCAGCTGTGTGTTTATCATGTGAGCCTCCAGCACAAAACACCTGTTAATCACTTTTCTTTATATCTTTCCATTCCTCGCCGCACCACGCCCTTAAATATCTCCACTCAGAAAAACATCCCAGTAGTTCAGGGAGAAACAATTGACATCCGCCGTCAGTGACACACTCACCAAACCAGTCGGTCCGCGCTCTCGCCCCTGGGAGTCCTTCCACTCGCTAACAGATTGCTGTCATGCTGCAGAGAGAGTCAGAAGCATAAAAGGATAATCGCATAACTCAGCCAAATCACACAAATGTGGAGCATCAGATGGCCCGACGGGCATAGTTGTGGTTTATTTAAAAAGGCACATTAGGAGTCACTGAGTACATTCTGATTACATGACTGACTGCATACTGACAATCTGAGCACATGCCGTGCTACCCTAGGAGAATTATAGATCAATATAAGATCTATAAACTTGCAATTTGTCGACCCAAAACATTATCTAGTCATTGTCTAGTCTTCATTGGAACATCTGGAATGGAACAAACCTGTCCAATTGTAACACAACGATGTCCATGCCTTATTATGAACAAATGTCTGCAAAGGCCGCAATGGCCTAATAGTGTTGATCGCAAATATTCTAATTGCAAATATTTATTGCCAATAACAGCAAGAGAATTTGTAAATATGTCCAATGTAGTGCTTTATCCTCGTAATTGCAAAAGTAACTACCATAACTACCAATTCATTCCGAAACATTCCGATTTGTGCAATGAATGTAATGACTGAATTACAAATTCTCGAACTCACTAATTTATTACAAATGTTAGGCAAAACATTTGCGAATATTGCTGCTTAGCACTACTGCATAAAATGTATTGGGATGTTATAGCACTAACAAGTAGCACCCACATTTGATATTTTGGAATGTTGTACAAATACTTTTGCCCATTCTGCATAGTTATGTTAAAAAGCTTAATAGGTCATACTTCTTACACCAAATGTCATGGCCCCTGTCAGGGGGGAGTCTTGTCCCTGGCCCAAGCATGTAGGGGGACCTGGCGATTGAAAGCTAGGGGCCCCCTGGCTGCCGCCTGAGCAGAGAGGCGGGGAAAGGGAGGTGGTGTTACTAGCAGATCAGGACCCCCCCCCCCCCCCCCCCGCCCCGCTCAACATCTTCGGTAGGGAAGGAGGGCCCGGAAAATCGCCCAGTATGGCGCTGCATGAATGCGAATGGATGCTTGGAATTTTTCTTTTTTCTGCATGTATATGTTGTCATACTTTTCTTATACATAGGGACAACTGATCATTCTTTGCCTTTGTGTTTATTGTTGAATATTTGGATTTGGTCTATATAACATTGTTGGCTATTTAATTGTCAGATTCCCAACTTCAAATAAAGAATAAGAAATTATTAATTTCTTAATGTTCCTTACAGCATGGCTGAGTTACAATCAACCATATACATCAAACAGAAGGTGTACGAATTATTATACTTCATTTAGATAGGTGGTTTCATTGAGTTTGTAGCACCACATCAATGAGTTAATACCATGTAAACCAATGACATTTCTCTAACCAAAGTTTTCACATGTTTTGGTTTGCCGATGTTGAGGTTGTGGTATTGTTATCCAGATACCCCATGCTGCTTCTGGGGAGACCCACAACCATGTTCTATTGTTTTCAGGGAAATTCTGTAGAATGCCACTGAACACTTCTGTGCTTTCAACGGTTGCTATACCGGCACCAAGAAACAGTTGGAAATGGTTTTTAAATGCTGATCTTCTTTAGAAAACATCACAATTAGAAGAAATATGCAGAACAGTAGGCATGCTCTTTACAAGGAAGCAGAGGTCTCTCTGATGAGTCAGGCCTATAGATCTTTAATCAACAAAGCTCATGCCCCTGTGTTGATTGGAGATCTCTGGTATTGACTCATGAGGGTGCAGTGATGCCACCCAAACAAAAAGGATTTTATTTTGCAGGATGGTGGCAAGGAATGGGCTTTTCTGCTCCATCTTGGGCTCGTTTTAAAAAAAATCTCTGGGACCTTATACAACTTTTTATGGACCTGGAATGCATTTTGCTACCGTAATTGAAAGGTGAATTGAGTATTTCAATGAACCCTGTTAATTTTAGTTAATGCATTAATATCAAACTGCATAAATCACTGTCTTTCTGAAACCCATGCAGAGTAACATTCCTGTCTACATTTCAGTAACATGACGGTGAAATTCTTGCTAAATGAAGAATGCTAAAGATGTCACATCACAAAGTATTTGTTTTAGAGATGTCATACTGTGAGATTGACCTTCAGAGGATGCAGACTGTGAAACGTGTGTTCTGTCATCTAGAACTGTACACACTTTAATGCATTTTCATTTGTGGAACCCTTCCTGATATTTATATTCGTCAGCAAATTTTAGTAAAATAATAAAAATAATTATGAGGTCTTGGTGACATTATATTTGATATTGTCATTTATGTGAACATTTTCAGAAAGAACTATTCTTTACTAGTGATGGCGCGAACCCGGATTTTGCCGTTCGCGATTGGCGAACGCGAACTTCAGCAAAAGTTTGCGAACCCAGCGAATCCGCGAACCCGCCATTGACTTCAATGGGAGGCGAATTTTAAAAAACAATGATAGTCAATGGGATTTGAGCTGGAGAGCAGCCCGTGCCGTGTCACCTTTGCCCGTGTCACCTTTGTCGTGTCACCTTTTCCTGTGACACCTTTGCCCGTGTCACCTTTGCCGTGTCATCTTTGCCCGTGTCACCTTTGCCCGTGTCACCTTTCCCCGTGTCACCTTTGCCCGTGTCACCTTTTCCCGTGTCACCTTTGCCCGTGTCACCTTTGCATCCAAAGTAATGTGTGGCAGTCCCCATCCAAAGCAATGTGTGGCAGTTCTTTGGATGGGGACTGCCACACATTACTTTGGATGGGCGACTGCCACACATTTACACTTGCACAGATATGTACCCCATCATTTGAGTATAAGATTCGAGTGGCAACTTGAGTTTATGTTTATGGCAAGGAAGATTCAGTCAACGTTAAAAGTATATACATGTTATTTCTGTATAGTCCATAAATGACACAAACAGAGTTTTTGAAAGTCCTGCTTATACACTCGACGCGTTTCATGGCTTGACAAGAGGAATATGATATTTGAAGCCCATGTTCAGAATCCGTCTGTGTGTGGTGGCTCTTGATGTACTCCAGCCTCAGTCCACTCCTACAACAATTGCCTTTTTCTGGGAATCCTCTTCAGGCTGCGGTCATCCCTGCTGCTTGTGCACCCTTTTCTTCCACACTTTTCCCTTCCACATAACTTTCTATTAATGTGATTTGATACAGCACTTTGGAAACATCCAACTTCTCTTGCAAATACCTTTTGAGGCTTTCCCTCCTTATGGAGGTCATACCTATGATATTGAATCCTACTGAACAAGACTGAGGGACCATTTAAAGGCTCAGGAACCGTTTGAAGTGGTTCTGGATTAATTAGCTGATTAGAGTCTGATACTTCTCAGATTCTGAGATTTTGAAGTTTTCATAAGCTGTAAGCCATAATCATAAAATTAGAACAAATGAAGGCTTGAACTATCTCGCTTTGCATGTAATCAGTCTATTTTATATATTAGTTTCACCTTTTAAGTTGGATTGCTGAAATACAGGAATTTTTGGACAATATAAAATTTTTTTGCACTTGTATATCCTGTACATTTCAAGAAAGACAACAGCCACACATATACACTTGCAAAGATATGCACTCTGTGGGATTTTATTCTGTTACGGCAGAGATGACTTAGTTAAGTCAAAGTAATACGGTATATACATTACATAGACATTGCATATACATAGTCCATATATTCTGTCCACAAACAACACAAACACAGTCTTGAGTATATATCCAACGCGTTTCACAGCTAATTGCTGCTTCCTAGAAATTAAATCAATGGAGAACAGATACCGTATATACTCAAGTATAAGCTGCCCGAGTATAAGCCGAGGTACCTAATTTTTTATCTACAAAAACTGGAAAAACGTATTGACTCGGGTATAAGCCGAGGGTGGGAAATGCAGTCAGATAGTGGAGTTTTCTAAATGAGAAAATATAGAGAAAGCACCATTGCCCCTAGAAATTTATCAAACAGGATAAATCTTAGTGCCACATCATCAATAAATTTAAGAGAACACAGGATTATTATTATTACAGGATGGGTTGTGCAGGGCAATTCCTATTTTGTAGGCTATGGAGTTGTATCTGTACTAATAACTGGCCACTAGATGGCAGTGTGGAGTTTATTATTGTTCATCATCAGCTGATTGTCCAAAGCCGACGCTGACAGGAACTGACAGAAAGATCGCAGATGAGGAAAGCTGCCTGTCTGAAGCATTCAGCATGGCAATTCAGGTGAGGTGAGTGGACCCCTCTCAGCTGACTCGAGTATAAGCCGAGGGGAGCACTTTCTGCCCATTTTGCTGGGCTGAAAAACTCGGCTTATACGGTACATTTCGTAAACAACATTTACAACAAACATGAGTAAGAACATAAATATAAACAGTATAAAAATTTACCCATCTACGGCCAGTTTTAAGGTTACACAACAACTAGAAAGTTTTAAATGTTTATCGCAATATACAATATGTTTGGTGCCTCAGGCTTTGTGGCATATTCTGGTGCTATTGTGGCAAGTGTCTGTCAGATAATACACAAGTGCTATATTTTTAATTGAATATCTACCCCACCCCTCCCTTTATTATATCCCTAAAGCTGGGCATAGACGTCTCGGGTAGAAAGATAGGAGTGATATACAGGACATGCAATAATGAGAAATAACAATTAGACAATAAGGAGCCTTTGTAATCATACCAGCAATATTCTTGGAGTGTATACATTCGTAGAAAGATAAAAGAAAGAAGCAAAAGGGACAGGAGAGAAGAAAAGGTCCCCATGCACGCTGTGATCCACGGGCAGTTTTGCGGCCCATTGACCGGTGTGTGCGCTTGCGCTAATCTATCGGCCATGGATCGCGGGTGCTCACATGGAGCAGCCTATCTATGTCGGCAAAAAACTGGATGGCCGATCCATGTCGGCAAAAATTACTTGCGATGGCATATCCTCTGAGTGGTCAGCTGCCAACATCAGGCTGCAGTCTGTCCCTCATCTATCGAAGAAGAATCTGCCCATGCATGGGCACCATAAGGGAGAGTCAAGTAGGAAAAAAGATGGGGGGGGGGGATTGGGCAGGCCACTTCTAGAGTGGTCTAGCTAAGGACAATTTACCTGTTAAAACACTCTGCACATAAAGCTGCATCTTTAAAATAGAAAAGATTATTCTGAGGTCCTTCTCCAATCTATAACCAGATCCCCATTGGGCAAAGGATCTGGCAGTCCTAGGGAGGAGGGCCAACAAGCAAACATGGCCACTTTTAGACCCCCTCCAGGCAGAAAGCCATGCAAATCTTAGAAAGGGGGCAATAGTCAAGCAATAACAGGCCCAGTGTCAGGGAGGGAGGTGGGGGGTCACACAACCAGGCTCTTATGCTGTAGGGGAAGAATGCTTATGCTGTCAAGGTGGGGTTAAAACCTTGGTTAACGTAGGGCACCTTTTCCACAATATTGACCTGGTGTTGTGGAGCTCTTTGGGTGGGGGCTTATTGAGGATCCAAAGGTCCCCTTTATAAAAGGTATCCCTGGATCTTCACCACATAGAATTAGTAAAGAGGTCCCCCAGACCTCTTACTCATTTTGGAAGAAAATGAGTAAGAGGTCTGGGAAAGGAGTTGGAAGAAAAGATTCTAGAAGTAATGACACAAGCATGTTTTAAAAATTCTTTCATTCCACAAGCTGTCCATTTTAAAGGAGAAGCAGGTGCCATAATGACAACTCATATCTCAAAAAGCCAACACCTTTTCATCTAGATAAGGTACTATGTATGATAGTCTCCTTATCTCTCTTGAAGATCATTAGGAAAACCGGATCCTTCCTGCCACAAATACAGTACACTTTGATGGACTTAGCTATGCAACTGTGTTTTATCATTTCTGGTAGCAAAGGACTGCTCTCCATCCATTACATCACATTATGTAATTAACCAGCAGCCATGCATAAGTCTATTTTGTAACCAATTCCACCATTTATTGAGAGGAAAGTAACTAGAGTAGTACAATTTAACTGTAATCATTCTATGAGGATTTGTTTCAAGGGAAATCCAGATATTTCTAGCTACCATGTTTCCCCGACAATAAGACATCCCCATCAAATAAGATACTCCCCCCCTTTTTAAAAAAAAAAAGTTTGAAATAAGACACCCCCGCAAAGCAGATACTTACCCAAAAAACACCCACAAACCATGCACAAATCTCCAATTCGGGAACTGTGTGCCTCCGTCAGGGCAGCCTGCTATTGATGGCCGAATTTCGGCCATGTCCGCCCGATCGGACTTTAAAAGAAGTCTGTTGTCTGCACGTTCGCGGGCAGATTCAAATTCCCAGCCTCTAGGCAGGGAATCTGAATGTGAAAAACCGCATGTGACGCCACGAACATCAGTTCGGCCAGCACTACTGGCTGCAGTGCAGAGTGGAGCAGGAAGTGACTGCAAAGGCTCGTGTCCGCGCCTCCTCGTCAGAAAGGAGAAGCTGCTGCCTTCTGCTGTTACCTGGCAGGTAGAACCCACCAAAATTTTAGTCTGTGCTATCCATTGTACCCTTTCCCTTCAGATTAAGGCATCCCCTGATAAAAAGACCTGTTGCATATTTTTGGCTTCTAAAACATATATAACAGTGTCTTATCACCGGGGAAACACAGTGTGTCCATATGTAGTTTTTGTTGCCTCTCATCATAGGCATGAGTCAGGAACATGCAATATAACTCTTGAGTGGCATCTGAATTTGGTTAGGTCTTGTAGTTGCAGTAATTGTGTTGTTTTAATCAGGGATTATAATATATGTTGGGCGCCAGGGATTCTTGAACAACATTGTAGTATATTTGTCTAGTACACAAAACAGTGGAGGTAGTTTAACAGGATGAACATTCTGCCAGACAGAGTGTGTGTCTGCTCTACAACAGTACTACACCCTCTGCCCGGTGGTCTGTATTCTCCGGTTGAGTGCCAAGTCACCATCATTCATGTTCAATCAGCTCTCCTTGTCAATGCTCGCCTCGAGCTTCAAATAAAGGTGCAAAGCCTAGCTGGCAATGCAGGATACAATGACTGTGGTGAGTGCATGCCAAATTCTGTCTATACTTGAAACTCATCCAGATGGGACATTCCTGTTCTAAAGTTCAATCTACAGAAATTATTTTCTTAATTAAACACAAGAATTCATGTAACACAGCGGTGTCAAACTAAAATACACAGAGTGGCCCAAGGATAAAAACTTGGACAGTCATGGACCAACCTTAGTATTTATTGAGGAAATGTACATGTACGAGAAATTTACATTTGTGGAAGCTTTTTCTTCTTATCAGATATCATGATGAACCTTTTTTAATGGAAACAAATGTAAGTTGTCTTAAACATTAAATTTGCAACAAGCAAAGAGCAATACTATAACACTTGTGAAATCAAACGTCAAATAAAAGAGGTGGCATTCATTGCCGTCCCCGCAATGCAAGTGAGCATTGCCAAAACCCGGGAAATGTTGCAGCTATTTAGATATAGGGGTATATAGGGTTTTCCCAATCCACGCTCACCTAGTGAACCCAAACAGCGAATGAACTGGGTTCGTCTCAAATGCTAGGGAGGTTAAAAAACATCTTGTGGGCCAAATATAAATACACTGTAGGCCAGTTTTGACATGTGGGCTATAGTTTCACACTTTTGATCTTATAGTTAGAAGTAGTTAGTTAAGTGCAGGCCTGCACACACTTTGGTGTCTGGCAAGCAACTTTTAAAATGAATCTACCTAGTATATTGTAGAACTCATTCAAGAAGAGGCTTGGATATATTACAAAACATCTGCAATGACTTTTATCATTTAAAAATGGCTCACAATCTCAAAAAATGTGGGTACCCCTGGAGTAGACCATCTTGAGGGTCACAATAAAAAATTTAAAAACTCCCTTTTTGAATTTTAAACTGCCAAATTAAAAAAATTTATTTAAAACTTTCATCTATCTGATAGTTTATTGGTTTTTACTGCATCTGATCTTCTGATCAAATCCAATGAAGCAGAATGCTTTTAAACCAAGACTCCAAGCCACCATATTTATAGATCATTTATTATTATTATTAATATTATATTAAAATAACCCAATTTGTAAATTGTTCTAATATCATTAAATTAAATTTGTAACACAAGGAAATGGCAGCTTGTTATAAGTACTACATAAGAAATAAAGAACAAGACACTAAACTGGAATGGAATTGAGAATACAGTATCAGGACTTAAAATAAATTAACTTTGAGTCTAACATATCTGTTAAAACATTTGCAAAAGACCTGGGAGGAAATTTCTAAACAAAATGTCATTTTCATTGAAGAAAGAACATCAGCCTTGTATTCAAACATTATGTTTAGCAATGGTGGCCACTTTGGTATGTCAAAAATATAGTTTAAATATTTGTTTTTTTCTTATTGCGGCGAGGCGAGTTATTCCTCGTCCACTGTTCCCTCATCCAGAGAATGGGCAGATGAAATGGAAACGATTAGACACAAAGAAGCCTCACTAGCGCACATCAGAGAAAAAATCGCACAATGACACTTGGTCTGTGTGGACTTTATTTGTTGAAACGGATGACTTCAAGAATTGGCTAAATTGATAAACACCTAACAAGTTGAATCATGGACCCCAATCCTGCAACTCTTTCAATCTTTCTTTCTCTTCTTTCCTTCTTTCTCACCTCCACATTCCTCTCTCTCTCTTCTCCCTCCTCTCCATAATCTCCACTCCTTCCTTTCTTAT
>CM070038.1:33636565-33649188 GCA_036250615.1 Ptychadena robeensis | reverse complement strand
TAAAGTCCCTTAATCCCCTATCAATGTGATAGGGGAAACATACTTTTCTGTTGTTCCTATAGGTCAGATGCCTTAGGAAACAGTTACAAACAACTGGCTAAGGTTCTACTCCCCTTTGGGCTTGTGTCCACACAGAGAACACTTCCCATTTTACTGAATTGGACAGTGTCCACTCTGTGTTATCTGAGCGATGCTCCCGCTGTGCTGTTTTGAAGCTGCGGAGTGCCACGTCATTTTCCCAAGTCGATCGAACAGATAAAATGACCTTGTATGGCCAGGTTTGGTTAAGTAAGTAAAGGATGATACTTGTGCTTATAACAAGAATTGCCATAAAGTCCTCACATACTGCAGGCCTGTATCAGTATAAAGGAGGTGATATTCATTTTCTGTTTGGAAAGTGATCCCTGTGATTGGTGGTAGTGGGTATCACAGACAGTCTCCTGCATGACTATACATGATCCGTAGTCTGGCGGTGCTGGTATCCGGGTCCATGTCTTGGCTTTCTATCGATTTCCCATAAACTCCGCTCACTGTCTGTCCTGTGCTCGGTAATCTCACATACTGTCAATGTTTGCTGAGGGAACATATGTAGAAGGCGGCTGGGGACAGATAACATGGCGTGTCCTTGCTGTACTCTACTCTGTAACATCGTATACATGTGCTGGGGACAAGAAGATAACAGACAATACGACTCCAGAACATCTCATCCGTATTACTTGGATCAATAAATCCCTCTGCTGCTTGAAATGCAATTTTTGCTGCAATTACTAAACAGATGCATCATATGAATGAATCCAAGTCATAGATCACATATTATCTGCATACAACTACTTGACTATGGTTTTTATATAATCTGTGTTTTCCTGCTTCCAATACAGAAAAAAGCTACAAAACCTTTATCAAAGCTGTAATACATTCTCTATGACAGTGGTTCTCTATGACAAACTTGGGGGCACGGAGGTTTTCAGGGGGGGGGGCGCAGCTAGGGTGCTGAGGGAGGAACACGCAGGAAGCCAACCATGGAGGACTAGCTGCAGTAGAGCGCATGTAATGTGTATCTCTGTATATATGTTTCTATGTGAATGAATGATGTCTCTACCTGAGTGTAGTGTGTGTCTCTATGTCAATGATGAATGTTTCTACATGATTGGTGTGAAATCCAATTAAAGTTGTATTTCAAATAAAGGTTGATGGCCACTTCACACTAATACTAGTACATGATGACAAGTGTGAAATGGCCATCAATCTGAACCTGTGTAGTTTGAACGGTGGAGGGGGGGGGGGGGGGGGGGGGGGGGGGGGGGGGGGGGGGGGGGGGGCTAATGTTCCTATCTAGAAAAGGGAAAGTTTGGGAATCACTGCTCTATGACTAGTTAAGAGAGATCAGTAAAGTAATACTATTTTGATTTATAAAGCTAGCAGTACATTTATATATTATTATATTATATATTTATTATATTATCATATTATATACTAAATGTAGCTGTAATTATTTTCCTAAGTTTAATTATTTGTTATTAAAATAAAAAATGAAGTAAGTAAATATGACAAGCAAAAAGTATCATAGGGATAGAAGAGAGTACCTGTCATAGTACCATTATAGGGACAGTAGAGAGTATCTAGCATAGTTATGACCTAGGGATATTACAGGGTACCTGTCATAGTACTATTGTAAGCATAGAAGAGAGTACCTGTCATAATACTATTGTAGGGATAGTGGAAAACACCTGGTAAAGTACTATTGTAGAAATAGAAGAGAGTACCTGTCATAGTACCTTTATAGGGACAGTAGAGAGTACCTAGCATAGTTATGACCTAGGGATATTACAGGGTATCTGGCATCGTACTAATGTAGGGATAGTAGAAAACACCTGGCATACTACTATTGTAGGGATAGAAGATAGTACCTGTCATAGTACTTTTGTAGGGATAGTATAAAACACCTGACATACTACTTTTTACTATTGTAGGGATAGATGAGAGTACCTGTCATAGTACCATTATAGGGACAGTAGAGAGTACCTGGCATAGTTATGACCTAGGGATATTACAGGGTATCTGTCATAGTACTATTGTAGGGATAGTAGAAAACACCTGGCATACTACTATTGTAGGGATAAAGGAGAGTACCTGTCATAGTACTATTAAAGGTATAGTAGGGAGTATGAGCTATTTGTAGGGATTGTACAGAATAACTGACATAGTACTATTCTAGGAATAGAAGCAGGAACCTGGCATAGTAGTATTGGATAGGAAAGAGAATCTGGTATTCTCCATTTGATTGACTTAATAAAGAATAGCATCAATTGGTGTTTCACAATTTTAGTCGTTCAATTATCGTTTAATATCTGATGAGTTTTCCAGGTATTTCAATTGATTTGTATCCAACGTTAAACTGTTGTGGAGAGAGAACTTGGCATGGAACTATTGTAGGAATGATAGTGGGTACCAGACTTATTACTTTTGTAGGGATACAAGAAAGAAGGTGCAATACATTAATTCTAGGCATTGTAAGTGATTACTCAGCATACAAATTTCGAAGAAATAGAACAGTGTACCTGGCATTTTACTATTGTATGGATCCTAGTGGCATAGTACTGTTGTAGGGGCAATAGAGGGTACCTCTGAGAGACTTGTAAGAATAGTAGAGAGCACCTGAAGAAGCAGTAATGAAGAAAAAATATACGGTTCAGGGGTGTGCAGTGGGGCAGGGGACTATATAAGGAACAGAGGAAGGGAATAGTTTTTGCTCTTTGTGTCTTTGTGTCCCAGTGACACAAATATGTGACTCTCAATAACTGTTGGTACCTACTACAGGCTGTACCCACTCAGAGGGTAACAGCTCGGTATGGATAGCAGTATTCATGGCTGGTAAATGGAGAAAGTATTGTTGCAATACTTTACCCCACTAGTCTTATCTGTTTTACCTCCAGAACTTTATGTCCTGGCATGACCTCCCCCCAGCACACCCGCACATATTTCTCTGGGTTTTCAGGTTTGTTATGTACAGTATGTGGGAGCAGCTTGTACTGAGATGCTATTTAGCCCAAGGCCAGACAAAGTTGGCAAAGTTGTCTTCTTACCTACTGCATAGCAAAGCTTCAGCAATGAAGATTACCAGCAGAGGGCGCTGCATACTCATAAGACAGAGCAGTGCTTAGCTACAGGGTTATGGTATGTGTAATTGGGCTAGTAATATACGGTGCTCTGAGATACTACTGCCAATTCTCTCCTCCCTGAAAATGCTACTTTCTTGGCTGGCTTTGGATATGTTGTATCTTTTTAAAATGATCAAGTCATTGTATTGTAGATATATAAAGTCATTATGGAGCACTTACCTGAAAAGAAAAGTAGGAACAGCTTTTGAAGTTATAATGTTTGCTGTTCCTGATTTCTATACACTCATTTAACATACAGACGTGTAAGATATATCTCTAATGGCCATTTCTAGTACAGTCATTTTCCATACTAAACAATAGTTGAGACCAGAAGAATTTGCCCATAAGAGGACCTCGGTCTACCCAGGCTAGTAGGGGGGCAGTTAAACCCAATCAGTGAACAGTGCTGCTGGAACCTCCAGAATATGATTAAACTATCACCAGATCTGTAGGTCCAGTATACATAAACAGACTTAACTTTAACATACAGTTTATAAAACATTAGGACACTTTGATATGTTTATTTACATAAAACAGATTATGTTAGATCTGTCATCAAATGTTTTAATGGGAAGAATAGCCAGCTGATAAATGTGTCACTTCCAGACATTTATTACCTCTCCCAGAGATCACAGCACTCCCCCTGACACTCTCTTTATCTTCTCTCCCTCCAGAAGAGTGGAGTCATCATTTTACAAGAATCAGAAATGATGGTCTTGTAAATCTTGGTGCCTGTACAGCTTACAGACTTAAAAAGTCACTGACACCAACATATAAAGCTTAAAAAAAGTAAACACAAACATCAACCGTGAGACATGCAAAGCTGATGTGCTTGTAGCCGTGACAGACGGAATAAGTCATATTTGAGTCTATCCAGAAGTTGTGTGCCCAGATCGTCTGCTACGATAATCTACCGATATGACACATAGGTGAGCATCTAACATCCATTGGCACCCCTAAGACCATGACCACAGGGATCTGGGGGATCCATGGCGGCTCATCCATAGGGATTGCTATGAGAAGTTACTATATAAAGCCCTGATGAAACCCTTCAACTCATAGAAACAAAAAGCGATCCTATGGCCCCCCTGGGAAGACGATTCTTCAACAATCACTGGGACAGCACAGAAATAACTCATTGTTAGGATACAATACTACGGCTAATTTTAGGAAAATGTTTTTATGGCCGCTTTTGCAGGCAGACATAAGGAGGCAGAGTAGTCTGAAGATCTGAAGTAGGTCAGCCTACTTTTACCAACTTTTACTAACACTTTTACCCCTATTTGTTAGATTAAATCGAACTTCCTGATTGACTGATACCAGGTGGTGCAAAATGTATTTTGGGGACATTTTTACATGTGTAAAATGAGATATGAAATAAGTGTAATGTGCTAATAATATGTCTAATCTTTAAATGTCTAGAGACATGTAAAGGGGACATTTTTACATGTGTAAAATGAGATATGAAATAAGTGTAATGTGCTAATAATATGTCTAATCTTTAAATGTCTAGAGTTGTATACAAGGTTTTAACATGTCTGGCAATACATGTCTGGAATTACCCTTTTTGTGAGTTCTGCCCGGTAACAGAGAAGTTGCTGATGGGTCACTGAGGTTATAAATATGATTCACAGGTGCAGCCCAGTATCTCATGTGATCTGCCTGAAAAAGGAGTGCCAGGGCTCTGTCCATCTCTCCAGACTGTCCCTGTGGGATTAGGCCTATCCCAGCTGGGCCTGAGGGACTACAGGAACAAGCATCATTTTGTGTGTATCCAATAATAGCTAGGGATTGACCAGAACCATCCTAACCAGAGGCTCTTCTCCACTCCCTCACACACATCAGCACCTGACCTCTGGGTTAGAGCCTCAGCCGGGCAAAACAGGAAAGATGACCTGTATATTGTAAATTTTCTTGCTGTGTATTGTTTTGGACTGTTTGCAACTATCCCCCGAACATGGGCTCATTGGTAGCAAAAGCCTGTAAGCCTACCTTTATTATTGAACTGTGTGTGTTATTGGCAGAGGCATTCGCATGGCATCTTCTGTCTAAAGAACCTGGTTTGGAGGTGCCTGTCATCAAGTAGTATAAACCCACAACATTCATGAGGTAAAACATCCAACTACATTCACATGCACATGGTGACTCCAGGGTGACCCTAGACTATACTACACTAGTTCCTAAGGTTTGGAAGGTTGACCTTATAGGTTGGACAAACATGTGGAAAATCAAAACTGGACAAGTTTGTCCATCACTGGATGGTCATATTATTGAGTCCACCCTACAGAGAACAGCCCCACTTGTGTCTACTTGTTCTCTACATTTGGATTTCATGTAATGCACCCATGTTATAATTTACGGCTCACCAATTGGTTTGGACATTTTGAACTGTTGTCCAAAAACATTGTCATTGGACAGTCATAGATGCCAATAATATAAAGGTCAGAATAATGCCCCGTGCTTTAAAAAGGTGTCTTCAAGCAGCCATGCTTCATATCTTGAAGTTGTCAGAGAGCATGGACGAGTCTACTGTATGTAGATAGATACAGCTTTATTTTATTTTTCAAGTGGCATTGATCTACATGGTAAAGCCCTACTCCTCATCGTTTTGTATTTGACAACAGATTAGTTATTTACCCCAATCATGACAAAATTGAATAAGAAGATTCTCCGACCATAGATATAGTAAGGTAGGAAAACTTCAGGCAAGATGAATGGTTGAGGGGTTACATCAGGAGACCTTGTTACAGCATCCTGTCCTACTAATATCACACAACTTTTTTTTATAACCAGGAAGGCAGATGTCCCCATGTCACTACAGGGCACACATACGTGGCACTCATTATATTGCAGACCTGATGCAATGTTATATTGTACTATAAAGTCTATAACTTTCCTTAATATGTGCTTTGTCCATTTGTTGAAAGTAGGCAGGATCTTTCATTTTTTTTTTACAACTCCTTTAAAGTTGTCCCAGAGCTCCTTCTAAACCTTTGAGTTCTGTGACTCAAGCCAATCGTAATCCTTCGTAAGAAATTCCACTTATGTAAACGGGTTAAAAGATTAATAATCTTTTTACTGTTCTGTTTTATTTTCAGAAAAACAAACAGAGAAAAAAGTTTTTTAAGCTCTGTCAATACACATAGCTGGAGAAACTGCAGTGTATAAAGTATTGTTCGAGGATTGTTTCATTAGCTTATACAAATATTGGCCAATACCTGCACATATTCCTCTTTTCTCAGCATTTTTTTTTTATCTATTTGTGTTTTAATAGGTCAAATAAGCACTGCAGTAAAAGCACAATTATTCATGTATTGCGGAACCAGACTTCATGATAAAAATTTTCAAAGATACAATGTTTGAGTGTGGTACACTCAGTTTCCAGGTGGATTCTCAGAAGATGGCAGGTTAAAGTGTATCTAACTCTCTGTAATCATTTTGGATGGAGTGGTAAATGGTTATAGCCCTTTTTATACAGCGGACACCAGAACTGGCAATGAGAGGGGAAAACTTTGTATGGGGTCTTTCTTTGGAGAGATTTGACTTTCAGGTAAACCTCAAGATGAAGGATTGATTTAGGCTATAAAGTTATTGGAAAGGTTAAAACTGACCACTATTCCATAAGGCAATGGTTTTAGATGTCTCTAGCGGTCAGCCCATACCACGCTGTTTTTAACGGCCCAGTACAGGGATCGCAGCAGAGTACCCTGTACCGGGCTGGGAAACCGAGGCACCTCCATTATAATGGAGGTCTAAGGGCTTGTTTCCACTAGAGCGCTTTTTTAATTGCCCCCGCGAATTTCTACTCGATTAAACATGATTTTGCACACGATCGGATGCGTTTTCCTGATCGCCTCCAGTGGCACCCATTGAAAATTCATGGACGCAATCAAAAAAAGCATCCCTTTTCCCTATTCACTGGGCGGTCTGCAATAAAAAATGCAGGAGGGTGGTGATCAAAATCGCCCCCCTAAATCGCGTATGCTTCCCATTGTGCCCATCCTCGAGCGATCGCTTCAGTGGAATTAGACAAATTATTTTCAATGGGAGTGAGCGAACACAGCGAAGTGATTAAAAATGCGTCCATCCACCGCTGATTGCTCTAATGGAAACAAGCTCTAAGGCTTGGACCCTGCCCCTTCGGTGTCACCAATGATGCAGAAGGATCGGTCCTAGAATCACGAAATAGCTGCGGCTGTATAGCAATCGCCACAACTTTCTGGGGGTATGGTCAAAAAAATGTGTCTTAACCACTGGGGGGTGGGGGAGGGTGAGCAAGGCAATATTTGAATTTTCGACACTTCACAATTATTCTCCAAATTTTTTAAGTCAATTCGAAAATTTGAGATCTCTTGTCATTATGTAATGCAAAAATTGACACTTTTACATGCGAATACTGGGAGCGCAATGTGTTGACACAGGAACATCTAGTGGCAGGATGTGAAATTGCAGCTGCATAGAAGTAATTCATGTGAAATCGGCACTTGTACATGCGAATATTGCAAACACAATGCAAGGTACTTTCCCCAGAATCTCGAACCTCGAAGATATAGCACAAAATTTGAGATCTTCACAAATTCTTGAAGTGCCAATATTTGCAATAATAATTAGCAATTTGAATATTCACTCTCAACAATGCTACTAAATAGTTGTGCATTCATGATTTAGTATGTGTTCAATGTGCCTGAAGGTTTTCCATTGCCAATTAGCAAAAGAAGCTTGTAGGACTGCTCCCCCCTCAAAAAGAACACCCCACTAGCTTATGGGTGACATTCTAGAAAAGATAACTTCATATTATATTTAGTATCTCTTATTCTTCCTCCAATGTGATTGGTGGGTAGGCATTACTGACCACTCCTGCAGTTTGGTGATATGCTGGAATTTGCAGGTCGGAGTTCTGCGGTCAGTCTTTTCTGGTTGCCATGTGGACGTGATAATGTTTGTATACAGCATAAGAAAAGTCCCTTCTACTATTCACCAGTCTGTGATTACCTTAACCAAACATGGCGTTCCCGGGTGGCTGCGTGAGAAGAGGCCGCAGCGGGATCCCCTGTCTATCTCACGCGTCTTGCTGTTTGTGTTAATCCATATTTACTGGCTGTCATTCACACTGCGAGCATGACTCACTTCATATCTCTGGCACTTGAAGAATGATGTTGGTTTTAGAGTTGGGCGTGGGCTCCAAGATTTATTCAATGCTCACATATATGCTCTGTATTTACTTTCCTGCGCACGGCGGCGGAGGGCGACAATACTCCGTATCCACCAACCAAGTCATTCTATGGGGGCACACATATCCCTCTCATGCTGGTTTTATATTGCCAACTTGTTCATATGCTCAACCAACAGTAGGGAGGTCCGATTCATACTAAACTGTGTGCTAGACTATGCAAGTTAACGTATATATTCTATAAGTGTACATTATATTCAACGGTGGCCTTGTTCACAGGTAAGAGAATGCCAATATGTGTAAAATAAATAGGTGTTAATAGGGTTTAGGAAGAGAGGTCTGCAGCAGTAACATCAGTGGTAGAAGAAAGTAGATGACCAACAAAAATAGGCGGTGCTTTCCATACTTTACCTTTTATGCTTACCATACCCAGATAAATCTTATAACCCATACATACAATGTTCACATATTCTAATGATCCCTCTGGGATCTATTCCCATGTGTAGAGATGGTTATGAAATTTAGACTACTTAAATATAGATAATATCACCAAAATTGCTGTAGATGTAGAGAACATGCAGAAACATTAAAATGAATAAATTAAGTCCAAAATTACATCAAAATTTTACTCGAAAGTTTTGACTTGACTTTTAACTTAATTTATCAAAAAATAACATATACTAAAGTATTACTTTTCTTAATATTCCGATAAGCCTTCTCTGTGTCTCCAGCAATTTTGGTGATGATACAATATTCAGAGGCTTTGCAAGTAACTCACAAAGTCAACTAGTCAAGTTTTCTTTTATTTGACCATCTCTGCCCGCAAGGGATGCAGTTTTTTCTCCTACAAAGGCTTCTTACAAACTGATTCATTGGTTTTTCGCTATTGATAGATTGTGGAATGGGTAAGAGGGGTTAGACCAGGGGTGGGCAAACATTTTGACTGGTGGGCCGCTGTGGGTTTTTAAATTTGACAGAGGGGCCGGACAGAGAACCTGTAAGGGCCGCCCAATCCCAAGTCCTACCAGCCTGGGTGGAAAATGTAAACATTGACAAATTGATAAAGAAAAAGTAATAATCATACTGATAACAGGGAGGTTAAAAAAGAATAAATATACTTGAAATGTATATTTATATATATATCGTATTTTTCAAACCATAAGATGCACTTTTTCACCCCCAAAATTGGGGGCAAAAAGTGCCTGCGTCTTATGGTCCGAATGCGCGACCCGTGGTCCGTGGTCTCGCCTTGGCTTCCGGCCAGCTCTCCCGTCACAGAGATTAGCCGGGGAGCTGGAGGAGCTGTCAGATGTGAGATGCTGGCTGGTGTCCGGCTCTCCCATCTGAACTGTGTATTTGCCTATGCCAGCAGAGCTCAGGGCCCTGAACTGGCATAGGCAATGAAGAGAGAGATATAGATGAACTGGAATCTATATTTCTCTCTCCTGTCCGTAGGAACTGCAATCACTCTGCAGCTTCCACGGACACAGTAACAGCTGATCGGCAGAGCAGAGGAGAGTAGGAGACAGCCTGCCCCCACCTTCCTCCTGTGGAGAATGACGTGTTCTGCTGAGAGTGTACTGCTGCTAGTGACACTTACTGGCTGAATTGAATATTGCAATAATTGAATTCATTGCATTACCCAATTGATGTGAAAACGTATTAATCTTTTTTTCTGGTTTTCCTGCCCTAAAAACTGGGTGCGTCCTATGGTCCGCTGCGTCTTATAGTCTGAAACTACGGTATATATATACTGTGTATAGTAAATCCAAGCAAACTACGGCCTCTAACAGGAGATCTTTATAATCATTCTCTAGGCATTTTCTCCAGGGAATGAGTGGAGGGGAGTCCTTTCAACAAGTTGACAAAGGGCCAGTTATGGTTCCCGGGCCATAGTTTGCCCACGCTTGGGTTAGACTGTAAGGTCCTGTACAGCTGCAAGCATTAATATGCATCTAAAGAGTACAAAGGATCTCATCCACTACTGTAGGATACATCCGTACCACGTACAGCCAACTAATAGGATTCCTACATACAAGGCAAACCTATCCTTAAAAACAACCTTGTACAGTAACTTACTGCAAGATTCAATCTAATTTTCAGATGTGAATGGTGCCTGATTGATCTGGGGTATCCAAAAAGGCCCCCCCCCCCTCCCTAAGAAAGGCTGTAACCCTATCAGTTTGGGCCATATGGTCTTAATATGGGACATTTAGGGCTGAATATTTATACTTAATGGTCATCTCCCGAAGAAGTGAAATTTGTCGCGAAACGCGTCGAGAGTCTTATGACCATTTGACCGTATGAAATTATGATTTGTTATATATCGTATTAACTGTTTTGAGTAATTAAAATATACCACATGTAATGCTTCCGTTAAAGTCAGTTGTGGCTAGTATTTAAGATTTTAAGGGTGCCACACTATTTTTTGTCTATATACGTTTTGTTGGATGTGGGTAGCGAGCAATTTACTTTGGTTGTCAGGTGTACTTTTCTGTTCCATATATATTATATATTATTGAAATTTTTATATGTTTGTACTGTATGTATAAACGAGATTTCTGGTAGTCAGCTGCACAGTGTTATTATGTATGGCTCCATACACCTTTCCTCCATACAATGATGTTTGTCACATTAGCTGACACCAGTTAACTACCATAATCTCCAGATTATGCAATAATCAAATACTAAGACAACGTTATTCATAAAGGCAAACTAAAATAGGAAAAAGTTCCCAGATATAATTGTCAGACCAGTATTGGGCTGTTTTATGATACCCTAGAGGAGAACAATAGAGATTGATTTGTTGCAATTTCTCATCAACGTTTGGTGTTTTTCCAGCTCGTTCAACAGGTTACAGGAGCCATGTAAGCCCATTGGCATGCATTTTACATTTATGCTAAAGTTTGCAGAATCCCCAAAGCTTTGCTGCTCCTTCAACATGGGTGAAAAACATTAGGCGACACAGATGGTTATTTTCTTTATTGTACTGTCAGACTAATGAACATCATTACTTTCAATATTTGTTTGCGAAAGAGATTTTACACCTTCCAAGTTGGCAGAGAAGTTTTCATCTAGAAACATGAATTCAAGTCTTTGTTGAGTCAAAAGATTCTGCATTGAATCGGTGAGAAATATTTGTGGTTAAAATACTTGTGCAGTTTATCTTCTCTAACCATCATTGCCTGTAGTCATCAGGTATTCATTACACTCCTGTATTTGGGGAACATTTCAGTGTGACAGTAACTGTGGCAGTGCAAACTGTCACTAATCCTAAAGGAAGTAATAAAACATGGTAATCCAGCAGAAAAGTGTAGATGGGAGGGCTGCTGTTTACCAGCAAGCGATAACAAATACATTGAAGTGTGCACCATGATTAGAACTTTTTTGTTTGCTATCCTTTATTTAAAGTCAATTCAAGGGAAGCTTTATTTGTATATGTATTGTGTGCAATACATCCTGCTATGAAAATATCAAATATTGAGAAAGCTCTGCTTATTATTTCTAAGTTCTACAGCAGTTTTGAAGTTTCATTTAAATATCATAGAAAACACATGGACAAACACCATTGGTTCACAAATACATAAATCAAAGTTTAGACAGCGGAAAGGCAAATTTTGCTCTCCTTCATGTCAAACAAACATGACATTTAACATACACTTGATGGTATTGAAAAATATATACAAAAAAAAAAGTTTTATATAAACGTATTTATATGACAGGTTAAGAATTGCCTAAGTTAATATCATGTCCCCCCCAAATATTAACCCTAGCTGGAGTATTGAGTATGCTTGAAATATAAATTCACTATTCAGAAAAGTGTTTAGGCAGCTATACATTGAAAAAAAAAGTACAGCAGAGAATTGCACTCAAAAGACTCCACAAAACCCCAAACTGCAATGCAGCGCCGGCGCTATATGGGGGCCGCCTACCTATGCAGCCGTCCATCCGAGGCGTAGGTGTGCTCCCCGAAATGGATGCCCGTGCTCGCCCCTGCCTGCCTGCTCCTTGTGCTCTGGCACAGACCCTGCTGCAATACCTTGAGAGCTGATAGCAATTCAGGGTTTAAAGAGTTGTTAGATGATATTCCAGAATGTTATGACATGACTAGATTTAAAAAAAAATTATTAAAAACCCTGTCTTATTTTTGTGGAAACATGGTAGGTATAGAATTTTTACTATTTTACTACTTTAGATATTTTCTAATAGAAATTAAATAAAAAATCCATATGACTATTAGAGATGTCCCGAACTGTTCACGCGCGAACTGTTCGCGGCGAATATCGCATGTTCGC
>CM070038.1:33602530-33623303 GCA_036250615.1 Ptychadena robeensis | reverse complement strand
CCAAATACCTCCTTGACCCCACAACCCAAAACAGCCTAAACTAAGAATTACCAGTAAACCCCCCTGGTGGTCCGATTCAGTCCAGTTATCTGTACCAAAAGTGTCAGGAAAAATGTAATCACTGAGATCTAGATTTCTGTTCCAAAAGTGGTACATCAGTTGTCAGATGGACCAGCACCCACTTCTCACTGACCTCCCTAGAGTTGCTGTGTCATCGTTATATCTGATGAGAAGAAAAATTAAGCATCTTGTGAAATAAATGTTATCAGCGATACTTGTTTGTTATAATCACAATTTCTTCATATACATTAAGCAATAAACAACAAATAAAATTAAACTTTTAATTACCTTTGTGTCTGCAATATAGTGGAAAAGTGGTGTACAACCCCCCAAAAGCACAACTTACTTTTCCCTCATCCCTTCCCATCCTGGCTGCTGGTATCTTCACTACTGGTAAATGAATCCTCTTCTGCCAGTCTTCCTGCACATCTATGAATGACCAAGTCAAGGCTTGGGAAGAAAGCATCTTTGAGGTAGTGAAGTCTCCCTTCCCAAGTCTCCTTGTGCTTAGACTAAGATCTCTTTCTACCCTGTTTCCCCGAAAACAAGGCACCCTTACATTTTTTACTTAAAAAACAATCGTTTTAAAATTGATTCCTTTTTAACTCAATCGATCGACAATAAGTGATCCAAATGGAAAAAAAAAATGATCAAGCAGTAAATTCAATAGTTCAAGTATCTGTTGTGTTTTCTTGGTATTCAATCGATTTGTATCTGATGACTGGAAAATGTGCACAGAACTAAGGAAAGGAATCGAATGGTTGTGAATAGATCACATTATGTTTTGTCAGAACGATCATCTTTTAAGGCGATCAAGCAGCCTTGGCGTGTATGCCCAGTTTAAGATGTGAAGTTTGCCATATCTGGTTCTATATGGCACATTAATAGCACCCTGGCTGCTACTCCAAATACATTAAGGACTAATGGAAAAAATTCTGGTTGGGAGTGGGAGGAACCGTGCCTATGCATAGAACCCGAACACTTCCCTGTTTGAGGAGCTTAGGCACTCCAAGGGACTTTTAAGGCACCTGTTTAATAATTTGATTGATCTAATCGATAAAAGTGAATGAATAATTTATTGGACAGAGTTGTTACAAGGCATACATAATTGGTCACACATTTGGGGCTATAAAAGGGTGCATGTCCGTCACATCCATAAAAGTTGTACATCACACCTATAATTGTATACAGATCTTTTCATGATAATAACAAAAACATTGCTAGACAAACACTTCTCGACGCGTTTCGCCTGTGCGGCTTCTTCAGGAGATTTGCGTGTTATCCATTACTATAATCAACAAAATTGATAATCAATATACAATACAATTACAAATATATAACAACGGCATAACAGTAGCTTAAGTCAATACATGTAGAAGTGGATGTGTACTCACATCCTACAGGTGCAATGGGGGTCAGCTGTGGCTAGCTGGGAACCCTCCCCGGGAACAGAGCGGGGGCACCAAGGGCCTGGGCGGTCTAAGGACTAAGGGGTAAAGCTTGACACTGTGTAGTCTGCACTTCTAAGAAAAAAACAGTACTGACTTTTCTATTCTGTAATCATCTGTGGAGAGATCATCCTAATACAGTTCCTACTAGGGCAGTTACGAGTTTTAATTTTGTCAGGGTGAGTCATCCACCATTAAAGTCATAGTCAAGTTGACTAGTTGTTTGATGACGTCATCACACAGACACAGTGGGGGAACAACAATGGAAAACTTTTTTCTCTGTTCTCTGTAACATTAGCAGTCAACATGGCAATAAACAGAACAACGGCAAACATCTTAAATGTTGTGGTAAATTTAAGTGCAAAACATAAAGTGGGTGCAGTATTAACTGCAGCAGACACACAGGATGAGTCAACACTACACACTGTGTTTCACAAAAAAGCCATTATCATTATAAAATAAATATAACTGTAAATCTACTCAATGTGCCCTGGACTTGATGACTCGCGGCAATGCTAACATCACCCGTGTTAGCGTGCAGATGGCGTTTCAGATGGCCGTGTATAGCAGTAGTACTTTTATTGTTCTTCAACACACTCTACTACGCAAATTCAGCCCTCCAAAGAATGCGGCCATCTCTACTAATGACACCAGAAGAGTATATAACATGTGAATTGGCCCTAAAAAGACAGGAGAGGAGTGATATGGAATATTCTAGGGGGCCAAAAAATTTTATTGAAAAAACACCTACAATTGTGGGAGTTTTTCCTTCTCATCAGATATAACAATGAACACAGCAACTCTATGGAAGTTAATAACAAAACAAACAGTATTATAGCCAGGATGACTACTAGACCCAACATAAACTAAAATTCATGCAAAACCTATGTACCACTTTTGGTACAGAAATCTGGATCTCAGTGGACTGGCAGGGTGGTAACATATTTAATGGCGCTTTTGGTACAGATAATTGGACTTAATCGAACCACCAGGGGTGTAAATCCTTAGTTCTGACCATTTGGGAACAGAGCAGTTTTCGGTTGTAAGGGGTTCGGGGGAAGAAGGGGGGGATTGGAGTGGCAGGTCCGGGAGAGGAGGGGAGGCCTCTAAAAAATTTGCTATGGGACCCAGTCATTTCTAGCTATGCCCCTGTGTCTGCCCCCTAAAATGATGACAGCAAGGGTGATAGCCCTGATATTCTCTGCAACCCTCTAATTCTAAAAACATACTAATATGGAGAAGAAATCCTTCCTGCAAGGATTGCAGATCTAATATGGACAATTACATTATGTTGATAAGATCTGAGCTATATCTCATATTACCTGGTGCAGAATATTGTAACTGTTAGCAGGTTTGTCATATGTAATGTCTGGAGCCCCATCAATCTAGCAGAATTTATTGTCCAGATTATCACAAAACAAGTTCACCGTGGTCATCCCCTGATGTGCCAGGACAACTTTCCACCCAAATTCACATACTTAATGTGAAGCTCTCAGACCAGTGGCATTGCCAAGTCCAAGAGGCATTTGGTGCCATAATCTCTTCTAATCCAGCCTCATCCTGACATTTCCTGCCCACAGTCCTGCCAAACAGAGATCATCTGTGCTCATGACAGGAGATTAGGATATTTACAGGATTTTGTAATGAGAAGAGAAAGCTAATTATTAAAAATACTGGGAGGAATCAGACAGCCACACAGATATCCAGTGATATTACAGGACATGGAAATAACCTTTTTACCCTTGTGTGGGGACTTTAACTGTATTTTTCAGACTATAAGACACTTTTTTTTACCATTAAAATCAATGGGAAAGGGTCGCTGCATCATATGGTCCGAATATGTAAAAATAACTAAAAAAATTATTCCACATTGCAATAAATAATTTTTTTTAACAAAGACTCATACCTCCTCCCATATGTAAATAGCTGCTCATGGGTAAGTTGTTCAGTTCCAGATTGTAAAATTTGTCTCTTCATAAATTGGTCATTGTGTTCAGAGAATGGGTACTGCTAGTGTATAGGCATATGCTAAAGCCAAGACCTCCCTCCTGACACTGGCATTTTGGCTGGAGGAATAAAGGGTGAATATTGCATGGTCCAGTCCTTCCTACTTTGCAGGAACATTCTGTATATTTACTTGATATCTGAATGACCTTGTTTCAATTTTTTTCCCTAATTTTCTCTCCAAAACTTTGGGGTGTGTCTTATAGTCCTAACAATACAGTAACTGGTACTCACTGTCACACATTGATAAGATTCATACATACAAATCAAGTGAATTAAAAATTACAGAACTTTATTATGATCCAAAAAAAAAACAAATATATCTCATACACACATGATTATTGGGGATTCAACTTGTCATATGGTCAACATTTTTCCCCTCATTAGGGCTTCCACTGGACAGACAAGGAATCAGTTGTAGTGTGTATCAGCTGACCCCATATGATTTGAGGGAACACTTCTGTACCCAAGCAATGGAGGTCCAAGTGAGGCAGGGGTGGATGGGTGAGGAGGGGAAGCATTTATTGCACCCCTCTCCCCAACAGACTGGACCCGAGTGTCAGGGGTAGAGTACAGGGTTTAAACAGGTGCAGAAATTTACATTACAACCACCAGACGACAAGAGGTGGCTGTAATGCTTGAACAGTAACTTTATTTAGCAACAAGGCCTTAACCGTGTTAACAACAGGCAACCATGCAAACTTGAAAATTGAAAATTGAAAATTTGTAGTCCCAATATTGTTCCAAAATTGTCCGCAGAAAACTCCCCACAAAGGGGGGGGGGGACTATAGGAGCACCATACCTTCTTACCCCATGTATGGTCAGCGCAAGTCAGCATACACTGGGAAGTAAGTGGTGGGCCGGTGTAGCAGGCGCACAGCAATGGCTCCACAGTGACCTTGGCTGGGCCCAGGGTTCGGAGCCTAATGTCTACCCCACCGGAAGGACCGTATTGGTGCACGGTGAGGACTGAAGCGGAGCCCCCAAAGTTTCAGCGTAACAGCGGAGTGCGTGCTATTATGTTCTCTGGCTGCACGGTCTGGTGCTCTCTTGCTGGCTCCAATACATTTGAATGCATAAGGTGGCTGGCTCATCCAGTGAAATTGTTATGACCTATGATGTCATAAGAGGCACCCTAAAATATCTGCTGCAATCTATATAATTTATTCTATTTTAACGTTTGTTTTTAAAAAATTATTAAATTAGGAAATCAATGGGCCTGAAAAACAAGTCTGGGATTTAAGATTATTTGACTCACACGTATAGTCTTGTTAGAGTAGCAATTTAATGCATTAAGATATGTAGACATTATCAAGACAACATACTAACCTTTAAACTGAGGAACAGGATGGAGTGATTAGCTAGAATCACACAGGCCTTTGAAAACACAGCGTGCCATTCAACACCACTTTTTGGCCATTCGCCTCATAGGGTTAACATAGGGAGCACTTGTCATTTTGAAAAGCACCTATTAAGCGTGTCCACATCATTTGTGCAAGTGCCTGCACACATACGATTACCCGGCGGCTGATGGTCCCTAGTGGCCTGTAAATTAGTCTAGGGGATTCTATCATTACATTCTGATTTCTGATCAACCTTCTGACCTTCACAATACTGCAGATCATCACAAACTGGGTTTTTGAACAAAACAATAAGCTCACTGTGAGCGATGGAATTTCACATCATGGATGTGCAGCAGATAAATCTGCAGGAACTATGTGATATCAATATGGACCAAAATCCCTGTGCAATGACTCTAGCACCTTGTTAAACTTATGCCATGAAGAATTAAAAGAGCGCTTAACCCTGTACTAGCACCATGTACATAATAAAGTAGTTGGTAAATGTGTGACTGTGGCAACTCCTCTGGTGTTACTTTTTTTATATTTATTTGCCTAGGAATTGATATGAAAACATCCTCTAGTGAATTCCTGTGCAAGATCCACTTTGGGATGGAATCTATGAGATCCTATAAATATAGGGCTCCTATACTGAGGGGGCACATTACCTCCACAGTGAACAGGTCTCTGCTCCATCTTCTGTCAGCCCTATTCTAATCCCCTGGAGACTGCTGATCAGCCCTTCTCACTTGGCGAGCAGGAATGATGAAAATTAAAGATATGTTGAGGAATCAGGGCAGAAAGAGCTGACATAACAATGACCAATTAAACTTATTGTCATCTCATCTAGTATTCCATAATCCACACTGCACATCGGCCTTCTGAGGACTCCGCAGACCCACCTAACGAGAAGTTTAATTACACAAGCAATTTTAATCCTTACTTTATATAAAAAATAGAAGTATCAGTCCTTCCAGATGCGGTACCTGAGATATAAGCAGAATCTAGTTACCATAAATCGAATAACTGAATTATTCCACTCATCAATTAACTGATAATTCTATGCAATAACCTATCAATAGTGATAGCCGAACATTCGCCAGATCTGTCAACGAACAGGTGGATCGGACTTTTAAAGAAGTCCGACGTCCGCCTGTCCACGGGCATATTCAAATTCCCTGCCTCTTGCTCCTGATCCTGCCAGAGAAAGAATAGTCAGCTCCTTCTCGCCGGCAAACGGGGCGGGTTGAACACCCATACTGCTCGCTGGCTAGAAGCAGTGCCATCACTACCAACCAACCAATGTGGAACTACAAGTTAAGCAGGGTACAGACGGCTTGATATTCGAGCCGTCTGATGTACCCTGCAGCAGCGTGATGACGTCATCACGCTGCTGTCAGATGCTCTCTCCCCGGCTCTGCTGAAGCTTTGCCTGGAGACCAGCGGTCTCTAGGCAAAGCATCGGACATCGGCCGTATTTATGGTCATGTCCAATATGGCTGTTTTCAAGCGGGATTGATTTGTCCCACTAGAAAACAGCGATGAGGGCAGATTATATGGGTCAGACAGATGGGCGTGAGCTCGCACGGCGCTCGCAGTGGCCATCGATCTGGCCCATATCTGCAGGTCTGTACCCTGCTTTAGAATATGTCCATCTGCATGTAAAGAATAAAGTATAATAACAACTATATGAGTACCATAGGCAATATCTAAATACACAACATTTTGCTAATTACTCTCCAAATACAAGTAAATAAAAAAATTCAAGATCTCCTGTTGACTTTTTGGCGAATATCTGCACTTTTAGATGCGAATATTGTGATCGCAATCAAACTTGCTTGAATGAGACCACTTATACACATGAATATCTGTAGGATGTAAGTGCAGAGATTTGATGTCATTTTAAATTTTAGTGTAAACTTGTTTGTTTGTTAGATTAGATTATAGATTCACATAACCGGTATGAGATAGAGATAGAATATCTAATGCTAGGCATACACATGCCGATAAGTGGACGATTTTTAATCTGACCGACGGGCGTGCGCGCTCGTGCCATCGGTCAGGTTAAAAATCGGCCGCTAACCGGCATGTGCCCACATGGATCTGTCGCCCCACAGCTCGGCCGGCCAGAGAACAGACATGTCCGATAATCTCTGGCCGGCGCGAGCCGATGGAAGCCGATGCCATAAACTGCAATGAAGACGCCGTCTCCATCGCAGCTTATGGCCGGCACACAAAGGGTGCCCAGCCGATTGAAGGGGCCCCACAATGCAACGGGATGCTAACGTGATGACGTCATCACGTTAGCATCTCGGAACACATCGGAGTAGGTCGGTCTGACCTACTCGGTGTGTGTATGCCCAGCATAAGTGGGAGGAGGATGAAATTCATTTAATGTATTACGTTCATGTATAACCTGGTACAATCTGTATAATCCATATCTTAATATTGTTGTTATTTATTTTAAACTTGAATAAAAATTATATTTAAAAAAAAAAACTTGCTTGAAGACGTTTTTTTTACCATAGGATTACCGAACGATTGATTGTTCAGTGACGGAATGGAACATCAACCCGAATATTCCAGATTATGAAGATATAGCACTATTTTCGAGATCCGTTGAAAGTGACGACATTCGCAATAAAGATGTGTAGTTCAAATATTCACGCTCAACACTAGTAAAAACACACAACAACACTTTCATTGCTATATTAGTAATCGTTTGGCTAAAATATATTTTCAGATGCACTCTCTGAATTATGTTATGCAATGGTCTCTTGTTTCTCTTACACAGGGCTTTTCTGTTATGCCATATAGCTATACTGCAGTTTATTTCATTTGTATTTCCCGATATACAATGGACAACAAATAAGGAGTGACACCTTAAAAATGAAACCTATACTCACCTGCCTGGGATGACAGGTCTTCTTTTCTCTTCTTTACAATTTGAAGGCTTAAGTGCAATTATCTGAACACAGAGGAAAAATATGCAACTTGGACATGCTTCATGGACATAACCTCATTCCAGAAACATTGGGTTAATCAGACATGATCATTCATGTAACATGGGGAACGCCATTGTAAAAAGGAAGCACCCACTGCTCTATTGCTACCCCACCTATCGCTATCTCTATAGTGTGGGCGTCATTTATCATTTCCTTGCAGTATAGAATGGGCGATAACATTTATATTTACCCTATTACCCCACTTACCTTTAAGACATGGCTTTTTGTCACATTTTGGACCTGTAATACCAATAATATATAATATTATAATAGGGAAATGAAAAAGTTTTGGTTTGGTCGCACATAATTAGGATATATTATCCGTGCCACACCCTGAAAAATTGTAGATAAAGAAGATAAGCTAAGGGGGATATTGAGAATATATCACTCACATAGCTTAAAAAGGTAGGGGTTTTAAGGCACAAAGGTCAACACCATTACTTTAAGTAAAAAAACATATTTGATTTATACAATTTTAACCTCCCTAGCGCACTGCTGAGATCCAGATTTTTGTACCAAAAGTGCACCATAGACTTCAATGGTAAATTTTTCTTTATGTTGTAGGCATGTAACTTCCCAAAATATGTCCGTACAAGGGTCTAGTAGACATCCTGAATATAATAATGTTTGAAACACACAATTATTTAAAATAATTTTTTTTTTAAATAAATTTAATGAGAAAACACAAAAATCAGGGCACACAACTATGCTGCTATGTACTAAACATCACCCAAATAAAGTCACTGGTGCCCCAGATGTGCCCATTTGCAGTTAACCCTCTCTAACCTGGCTTGATGGATGTGGTAATTTCACACCAGATTAGAAAGGGTTACTGCATATGGGCACATCTGGGGCACCAGTGACTTTTTATTTGGGCGAGATTTAGTACATAGATGCACTTTGAAATAAGTTTTCTACATAGAAAACTGATTTCATGCACTGTACTTTCAAATCTCCCACCGCCTCCCCGATGTGACGTCATCACGTCACTCGGAGGGGGGGAGAGGAAACGGAGGCATGCTGGCAGCCTTGTCACATCGGGGACATCGGGACAGCGCAGAACTGTGAGTATGTGCTCCCGGTGCCCCGATGTGTACTGGACGGCAGCATCTCGTCCAGTGCTATAGTAGCGCTAGCTACTGAGCTGATTTGAGGTAGGGACATGATACATAATGTGCATGTATCACTTGTCCTTGATAAATACATAGAAATAAATCATAAATCACAAAAATTGTCACAAATACATGTATGGGCATACAATCGAATCCAACATGTTTCGCCGTCAGGCTTCGTCAGGGATTAAAGTGCTGGTATTTGAAATAATCTAAGTGTAATAATGAATTTAATGATGCACTTCGCATAGTCATTGTATATAGCCAGTATCATCATAGGGTCTGAATCATTACTTCCAATCTTCCAATCAGCAAGTACCACCAGGACTTGAGAACCAAGGTCTAAACAGCCTCTAGAAACTACTTTTAATAAATTGAATATCCTAATTGGATGGGAGCATCATATTTTGAAGACAGAAGTACAGTGCGGGTATCTGGAATCCAGGCTTTGGAGATCACTTCTCCTCAGATAAACATGTAGCGTATATGCAACGCTAAAACACAAAACACACCAACAAGCTATAAGTAACTTCTTAATTTCAAAATAAATTATATTATTATAAATATATTATTTTTTTATCTACTATATTAAGGTGGGTTTACACGTCAAGATTTTTTCGGCCGACAGATGGACGACTAGCGATTTTTGTTTATTGACAAAATCTGAAAACGTCATTTGGCCCGATGGATTTTTTTTCCGAATATCTGAAAAAATAATCGTCATAAGGTGATCGGACTGTTGGTAAACGTCATCTGTCGTTTATTTTTAGTTGTAAAAAACGGACGCTCCGTATTTCACTCGATATTTTTTTGAAGCGATTTTTAACCAGAGCATGACGTATTTCCTGCGCAATGAAGTTGGGATTTTACAAATTATTTTGATTCGTCCATGATGTTTGTTATATTTTCTTCCGAGTAGTAGAGAACTTTCCGAACGAAACAATTGCATGGTGGCCGAACGTACATATATTTCAATATAAATGTCAGGGTTGTGTGTGTACACTAACTGCCAGCACACTGTACACACACCTGTATAATCACGGCAGACACACTTTAAATCATACTTAAAATTATTCACTGGGTATTGGAAAACCTGTGCTGCAATACCTTCTAACAGCAGATCCCAGAGATGCACCTCCTCACCTAACCTGTGCTGTAATCCCCTTTACAGCAGATACCCAGATCAAGAGATGGCACCTCTATCACCTAACAATGATGCTGTAATCCCTGTTACCTGTCGCCTGAGAAAGCCCCTCATAGGAATTTGGGAGCCTAGCAACGCACACCAGAATACATCACTTACTTAAAACCAAAAAATCTGATAGATTTTTCATTAGTGTTTCAGACGATTATTTTCATTCGATATTTTTGCGTCGGTTGTACAAAAATCTACCACAAATCTAATTACGTTCGATAAATGGACGGAACGAAATCTGAAAAAAAAATCTAACAAAAAATCGAATAGGAGGTTGGACGAAACAAAAATCTTGACGTGTAAACCACCTTGTATACATTTATTTCAATGAAATATGTATGCTTTTTTTTTACTCTGTTTTTTTTTACAAAATGTTCATGTAAAAAGACACAATCTAAAATGCCAGAAACATATAATTCAATGTAGACCAGAGATAGAAATGGAAAGATCACTCATTGATTAGGATTTATGGTTTTAGAGACCAAAGTATCTTCATATCAGTATTAGCAAGTAGAGATGTTTCTTATGTTTGCATACAGCTCTAAACCAATATGTTATTAACAGGTTACAGCCCGGGGTGGGGCAAACCTTTCTAACTACTGGACTACATGGTTCTAAAGCAGCTATATACTTTTTCTTTCTTTTTCCTCAAAAAAAAAAAACACATACATTACATTGACATACTACTCACCTGACAGCAGATACGTTGTGAAAATGGCTACAGAAAAAAAAACTTACATCACTTCCTCATTCCTGAAGCCATCATGTTAAGTAATGAGCAATGGAGCTGTAATTTTGTTAAAATGGCCCACTACATGGCGCTTAGATTACATACATTAAAGTGAAGCTGCCAGGAGCTTTTGCAGGCAGTAAGGTACAAAAAACGGCTCCGGGGACATCACACAGTTGTGATGGGAGATCCCGAAAAATACCTCTCCCGCTGTAAGAATTTTTATTTTGATTGTCTAATTATAGACAGTGCGCTGATGATAATATAAGTGTCCCCAGGAGGTGTAGTCGCTTTAAATTTGACCAATGCTGCTGCAATGCTGCCCAGCATTTCCAGTTGTGTTCAAAATATTCAACCCCCACTGAAATTGAGGGTTTTGGCATTTTGACATATTTGATCATTTCAGTCATCTTGTTAACAATTAATCAGCGAGACACTTGTAAGTCAGACAAAAAGAACTTACTTAATGAAAATTAACCACAAATGTCTCGTTCTGTTACATCTTATAGTTTTATCCAACCCCAAGTAACCATTCATTCTTAGTATTCGTACAACATCCTTTTCCAGTAAACAGCTTTTAACGTGAAGCTAGCTGACACAAGTGTCTTGCAGCGATCTACAGGTATCTTAGCCCATTCTTCATGGACAAAAGCCTCCAGTTCAGTAACATTCTAAGGCTTGCGCGCTGCAACTGCATTCTTCAAGTCCCACCAGAGGTTCTCAATCAGATTTAAGTCTGGTGCCTGCGATGGCCACTCCAAAATGTTCCAGCCTTTAATCTGCAACAATGCTCTAGTGGACTTATAGGTATGCTTGGGGTCATTGTCCTGTTGAAAGGTCCAACGTCTCCCAAGCCTCAGGTTTGTGACAGATGTGAATCACATTTACTTCCAATATCTCCTGGTACTGAAGAGAATTCATGGTACCTTGCACACGCTGAAGCTTCCCTGTACCTGCAGAAGCAAAACAGACCCAAAGCATGATTGACCCCCCGCCATGCTTCACAGTAGGCAAGGTGTTCTTTTCTTCATAGGCCTTGTTCTTCCTCCTCCAAACATAGCGTTAATTCATGGGCCCAAACAGTTCTAATTTTGTTTCATCAGTCCACAGAACACTATCCCAAAACTTTTGGGATAGTGTTCTGTGGACTGATGAAACAAAATAAGATAAAAAAAAAAAAGAACGGTGCGACCCTTGTGTCATTGAGACATTGTAAATTTCCAGTACCTACTTTAACAAAAAAATCATATTGCCAGAGATGTTAAAACAATATAAATCATTGGAATTGTGTAAAACTATTAATGAATATTTTTAAATGTATAAATTAACACAACACATCACACTTTAGTAAGCTTGCCTGCTATATGTCAGTCAAAGTGATGAGGCTCGTTCACTTTAATGAGCTGAGATAGTTCCCTGTGGTGGGCCAACATTCAGAATTAAAAGCTTACCGGGCCAGATATGGCCCCCGAGCCATAGTTTGCCCATATCTGGGTTAGAGTGTTACTCTATGTCTGTACACTGTATTCCATCTTTCAGTTCTATAATGATACAATAAAAGATTCCACTTCATTAAAACATTCGCTAAGCAGTCTTTCTCTAAATGTAAACTGCGGCCAGCTGGCACTTTTTCGATTTTGCTTGATGCCATCTGGAGACGAAAGACGTAAATGAAATGCCAGTCTACATAAGCATTCTATAATTCTATCAATGACATCAAGGACTCCTAGCCGCCCCTGTAGGGCCTTTAAGGCCGTCTATGGCACAAGGAACAATTTGTTTGCAGTAATTTCTACTCTAATTAGTTTTTAATGTTATTATAAATGATTCAAATTGCAGAATAAATGTGCACTCCTACAAGAGGAGGCCGAGGAGCTTTGCAGAATGTATTTGTTTATTAAGATGTTAATTAAAACCTTTTTAACCAGCTCACAGGTTCAACCACCCTGTCAGAGGGCATGTCTTAATGTGTGTTTATTACTATCCATCCTGCTTTCCTTCTTATCCAAGTCAATGTGAGTGCAAAACAACTACAGGGCAGTCCAAAGCAACCAAATTCTAACCATAAGCAACTCAGAGGCAAGCAATTTATACATTTCTTGTGTACCTCTTCCAGCTGCTGCAGAGTGGCAGTTTATCTACTCTCATGTAAGAATATGGCATTGTGACAGCTGCATGTCCTTCGTTCTCGATTATCTGCTGAGTTATGTCCTGAAGATCAAATTTCGCCAGCACAGGCTGTCCACATAATTACCTCCATTTTTTGACCCCTGACCTCTGCTGTACAGCTTCTTTCATCCAGATGAACACCCCCTCTGCCCCTTAGGACATACTGACACCTCTGAAGTTTGTGTATACGTGCTTGCTGAGCCATAAGCACAATGGACCTTTCTAGAACAGTGGGAATCTTCAGGTCCCAAAAATCCCCAAATTCTGGGTTATTTCTATTCAGGATATGAAGGCATCACCATGTAACCCATTCCTGTATGTCTCTTTGGCCAGCAACTTCTCTATAGTACATTTCATGCCTTATTATACATATAGGATCATTTATTGCAGAAAATACATATTTGTTTCAAGCTTCTTGACCATCATCAATGAAGTGTATTGAAACAATGGCTTTTAAGAAGGAGGGCTTCAGTTCAACTAAAGAAGTGTTGTACGATTATGTTGGGTCGATACAGGGGTTGATCTATTGCATCTATTGCACAGCTCATTAATTATGGCCACCCTGCAGCAGGATCTATTGAACAGGGAACCAACATGTTGGTTAACCCTGTTCGATCTCCAGGTGTCCCCATCCAAAGCATTGAATGGAAATCTTGTGCACAAAGTGATGTGCATAGATTCTCGTTCAACCAATGAACACTCCAGCACAGTGTCGACCCATGTATGGGGGTCTTTAGACAGTAGTACTCAAGTAATATGATAGTCAGATACCATTAGTCAGAGAGTAGAAGTCAGATAGTAGTAGTTAGGTAGTATAGAGGTCTAAAAGCAGTAGTTAGGTTTGTTGTGATCCGAAGTTATTAGTCAGATAGTATTGGGGTAGGCAGCACCAGTCTGTAGTGTAGGGGTCAGAAAGCAGTAGCCAGATAGTAGATATCATATAGTAGTAGTCAGATAGTAGTAGCCAGATAGCACAGGTGCATATATTTGTTGTCATATAGTACAGGGGTCATATACTAGTAGTCATAGAGTACAGTGGTCATATAGTAGTATTTAAATAGTAGTTGTCATATAGTACAGTGGTCAAATAGTAGTAGTGAGTTAGTAGTTGACATATAGTACAGTGGTCATATAGTAGCAGTTAGATAGTAGTAGTCATATAGTACAGTGGTCATATAGTATTAGTCAGATAGTACAGTGGTCATATAGTAGTAGACAGATAGTAGTTGTCATATTGTACAGTGGTCATATAGTAGTAGACAGATAGTAGTTGTTGTCATATTGTACAGTGGTCATATAGTAGTAGACAGATAGTTGTTGTTGTCATATTGTACAGTGGTCATATAGAAGTAGACAGATAGTTGTTGTTGTCATATTGTACAGTGGTCATATAGAAGTAGACAGATAGTAGTTGTCATATTGTACAGTGGTCATATAGTAGTAGACAGATAGTAGTTGTCATATTGTACAGTGGTCATATAGTAGTAGACAGATAGTAGTTGTCATATTATACAGTGGTCATATAGTAGTAGTCAGATAGTATAGTGGTCAGATAGTAGTAGTCAGATAGTAGTTGTCATTTTGTACAGTGGTCATATAGTAGTAGACAAATAGTATAATGGTCATATAGTAGTAGTCAGATAGTAGTTGTCATATAGTACAGTGGTCATATAGTAGTAGTCAGATAGTAGTTGTCATATAGTACAGTGGTCATATAGTAGTAGTCAGATAGTAGTTGTCATATAGAACAGTGGACATATAGCAGTAGTGTCAGGTAGTCAGATAGTATAGTGGTCATATAGTAGTAGTCAGATAGTAGTTGTCATATAGTACAGTGGTCATATAGTAGTAGTCAGATAGTAGTTGTCATATATAACAGTGGACATATAGCAGTAGCGTCAGGTAGTCAGATAGTATAGTGGTCATATAGTAGTAGTCAAATAGTAGTTGTCATCTGGAAGTGATCACATTATAGAGGTCAGATATGAGTACTGTAGTAGAGGTCAGGCAGGATATAGTACTATATACTATAGTATAGGGCACCTATACTATGTCTTGGGTTAGATAAAGTAGTAGCAAAACTTCAATGAAGCTGTTTTACTTGACCTGGGATTCCTCTCTGTTTAGCCGGATACCTGCATTCCAGACATTTTTGGATGTGGATATTTATAAAAATGAAATGATAAAGCTATTGAAATTGTTAAGATTCCAGCTTTGGAAGGACCATACAAGCTGTTGTCCTTCACAGTAGATATGTTTATGACCTGCTAAGTACTGTTCTTATTCTATGATACAAGAGTGCCACAGAGTTTGGGAGATCACAATGGGGCATGGTGGGAAGTCTCATAAATGTATAATGTCACACCAGTGATTCCACCGTAGAAGGAGCAGTGAGAGATAAGTTACAGGTAAGTGGTCGCTAAGCAGTCATGCCACTAGAAAACATTTGTGAATTCTTTTACATTTCTTAAACTGTCTCTTAGTCTCTTAGAATTTGAGAACGTAATAAACGGCAGTTATTATACCAGTTATTACAACTAAAGGCATCTTTAGAAAGTTCTTTTCTTTCGCCCCCTAAACTCTATGAATAATTTGTGGAGAGTTGATTTCTTCGTGAAACCTTCTCCCTTCTTGTCCTCTCTCCTTCTGGAAGTAACTACTGCCTGTGCCGGCCCAGCAACTCCACACATCCTTTCCCCTCCAAGTTGAAGTCATTGGAATAAATCAGAGTGCCACTTAAGTCTGCTCAGATTGCCAATGTTGGTCCTTTATCATGAGTCCCTGGGCTCCAGATGGCCACAGAAGGGGGAATTTTACTGTAGCTCATTAGCAGAAAATATACACTGTAAATACACTTTATTTGGTGAAATAAATGGTCTCTCTAAAGTAAAGTATTACTAAACTTTTATTACAACTACCCTGTTTCCCCTATGATAAGCCATCCCCATCAAATAAGCCACCCCCCGATTTGTACCCAAAACGTTAAAATAAGCCACCAACAACCCCCCCCCCCTACCAAATAAGACACCTACCGATACCTGCCCCTGCCCAAATCTCCCATTCGAGTGGTACAATGGGTAACTGTGAGCCTCCGTGTGACTCCGTCAGGGCTGGCTGCAGTGCAGGAAGGACAAGTAAGCCGCTGATCCCTGCCGTAATGGAGTCTGTTACCCAGCCATCCCGGTAGAACCCAAAAAAAGTGAGTCAGTGAAGGGCACAGTGATTGGCACACAGTGATCAAAGGGGACAATGAATGGCACAGAGTGATCAGAAGGGGACAATGCATGGCACAGAGTGATCAGAAGGGGACAATGAATGGCACAGAGTGATCAGAAGGGGACAATGATTGGCACAGAATGATCAGAAGGGGACAATGAATGGCACAGAGTTATCAGAAGGGGACAATGATTGGCATAGAATGATCAAAGGGGACAATGAATGGCATAGAGTGATCAGAAGGGGACAATGAATGGCACAGAGTGATCAGAAGGGAACAATGATTGGCACAGAGTGATCAGAAGGGAACAATGATTGGCACAGAGTCATCAGAAGGGGACAATGATTGGTACAGAGTGATCAAAGGGGACAATGAATGGCACAGAGTCATCAGAATAAGACATCCCCCTGAAAATAAGACCTAGGGCATATTTTGGTGTTTCAAAAAAATATAAGTCAGTGCCTTACCATCGGGGAAACAGGGTAGAAGAAGAGAGTGTATATCTTAGCCCCCCAAAGCACTTATCTGCTTCATAGGCAATCACAGTACTGAACACATCACTGGCAAAGCAGATGTCAGGAGGAACCTCTCCATCCTTCTAAAAAGGAGGAAATGGTAAGACAGCATATGTAATAAACTGTTGAGGCTCTCCCTGTATTATAATGTTCGTATATATTTCAGCACCCAAAATGTGCTAAAACATGGATTTGAAAAACCCCTGAACATTGTATCATCACCAAATGTGTTAGAGATGCTCTCAAACTTGTAGTTTTTGCAAAAATTAAGTTCAAAGTCAAGTTTATTTTAATGACTAAAATGTGAACTTATGCAAAAACTTGGCAAGATAGAGGAGTACTTTTTTTTAATGCTGTTACAACCCTTCTCTACATCTCCAGCAAAGTTAAGCTAGGAACACACGGCTCGATTTAAGCGTACAATCGATGTAAATCAATGAAAATTTACATCGATCGTACCAAAATCGTGGCCCAGACACATGGTACAATCGACGATAATAGTTCGATGAAGAGCTTTACATCGATTAAAAAGTGATTAGACTAGTTGGAAAATTATCGTCGAATTGTACCATGATCGTACTACATTCGTGGAATGTTTATTTTCATCGTACAATTGTATTCGAGGAAGTGATAGTTTACTGTTTGTAGGGCATCAATGGCATCGACGATTTTAGTCAATAATCAATGTTCTCTACATAGATATTGTACTACGATTGTATGACACTATAGCGCACACTGTACAATCGATAAAATACCAAAATCAAGGTTCTTCATCTAATCTTACATCGATTGTATGCTTAAATCGAGCCGTGTGTTCCTAGCTTTAGTGATAATACCAGGTTCAGTGGCTTTGCAATTAAATCACACAGTCAGCTAGTTGAAATAATGGCATCCTGAAAAAAGCACACTTGCTGTGTGTTTCTGTGTCTCAACTTCTGCATTTCCCACTCCAATCCTTTAGTTTTTCCATATGTTTTCTTGGTTTTTTTTAAATTAAAATTAAAAAATATATATAATTTGAATGTAATTTAATACTATTTTTATCACATATTTGGGTCAGATCATACTTGAGTACATACTGTATCATATTTATATAAATAGTGATTATTAACATTAACATTATCAAGTCGGTCAACTGTGACTACTAATGATGTCTATAACCAGGGGTGCACATAACTTTTTTAGTGAGCTTCTCAGATGAGTACCAGAAGATGGTGTTTGGTACTCACCCCATATGTAGGGTGGTCTTCCTCACTGTCTCCCTTGCTGTCCTTTGCGTCAGCCTCCTACATGGTAGATTCTGCTGCAGATGGACCTCCCTGTTCCTGATTGAGCCTCCAATTAGCTGTCTCCATCCACAGGTCACCAGCTGGCTTTGGGTCACATGTAACTCTCTCAGTACAACACGTTTGAACCCCCAGATCTCATACCTCAGTAGTGTGACCCTGAAAATTTCTGGCTTAGTAACTAACCCCTGAGACTACCAGCAGTCCAAATGGCAACCTTTCATAGTTATATTCCAGCGGTCACACACTGCATTTCTCTTGTCAGGTTTTACCCTTACATATATCTACTCTGACTTTCATTCCCCAGATCTCCAACATACTTAGAAGTCCAATCTAATTTACATTCCCAATTTCACACCCCTAGCTGCAATCATTCATAGTTATTCATATTTCCCTGCAGTTAAGTGACATAAATTGTATACATGTAACATTTAGCTGCAGCCGCCCAGACACAAGTTGTTAGTACGCATATGAGCTTTGTAACAATAATGCAGGACGCCTAGCTAGTTTTGGCCCCTTATAAGTACCAGAGTACTGCTTATGTGCACCGCTGTTCTAAATTCCTCTAATCATTAAGAAGTATACAGAGAACTAGAGCTGTAGTATGACATCGTGGATTGGCATGTGTTTGTTATGTTTCATGCAATTGATGAACAGTTGCTATTTGTAAATGAGTTTATATAGAGAACACAGATCCCATCTGTGATTGTTTAGAAGCCCTGAAACATCCAGACACATCAAGCAAGTTTCCAAATACAACATCTCACCCATTTCTCTGTTCTTGCCAATTGTGAGATTTATTGGGATCACTGAGGGTTCTTCCAGATCAAATTTCCTTTTATTTTACTATAAATATGATCTGATATCATTTTACTACGCTTGTATAGCAGCATGGGAGGTAACATACCACTTAAGGCTCCTGTATGACAAATTCCAAAGTAAGTGACATATAAGCCTCATAAAGTAAATCAAAACCTTCTATTACCTTCCAATGGGGCCTCACACCTTCCAAAACCAAGACACTACAACAGGCAGCCCAGTGCTGATTGACAATCTTCACCTCCAAATATCATTGCATCCTTTAGTAGGTGGACCACTCTATCATGACCATTAAGTATTTAAGTCACAGTACATTTAAAGTGCAGACAGACGTATACTTGAGTACTTATAATTAAGCTTGAGGTAAATAAAAACACAAATTAATACAGTATGTTACTTAAAAATCCCAAAATTCAATTTAATTGTAACTGGAGCATCCCCTGGTGACCATCCTATTATACCTCTTTGTCTCTCAAGCCTTACATTCTAATCTCCCCTCCAGAGTCATATCATATTATAAATACTAATATATTATGTTATATGATGATAATACACTATTACAACATACAGATAAAATGTTAAATATAATATACTGATATAATGTATAATGTTATCTACTGATAAAATGTATAATAGAATATGCTGAGATAATGTTTAATATAATATACTGATATCACTTACAAAAATTGTAATATACTATTACTACATAATGTACTGATACCTTATATAATAGAGTATATAACATATATATAATGATATAATGTCAAATATAATAATATACTGTTATAAAATAGTGTACTGATATCATATATATTGTACTTGTAATGTATAATGTAGTATACTACTATAATGTAGTTGGTTATCATGTATAAGTTATAAGACTAATAAAAGGTATACTATAATGTACAGATATAATGTAAAATATACTAAACTGAAATAAAATGTAATATACTGATTATAATATATATATATATATATACTGATATAACATACACTGCCTGGCAAATAGGTACGAACCTCCTATTAGATAATTACTTCATGGGCGATTATTTTCCAGCTAGCAACAAGTTATTTAACCCCAACTGGTCCAATATACTGAATGTCCAGGTTATTCCATCAATAAATTTTTCTTTCCTCATGGCATGGGCATATTCCCAGGCTTAAATTGTGGAAGAGTTTCACACAGAGCCAGACCTAACCCCATTGAGAACATTGGATGGAAATACATCTTGTGACATTGCAGAAGTTTATCGAAACAATGCTACAGTTTTTTGTTGGCGACTTTTTTGTGGGCCAGGCAGTGTACTATACCAATACATACTGTATATGTAGAATATACTGAAATAATGTAGAATATACCAATACAATGTAGAATATACTGATATAATGTAGAATATGCTAATAAAACATAATATACTGATACAATGTAGAATATGCTAATGAAACATAATATACCGATACAATGTAGAATATGCTGAAAAAATATACTGATATAATGAAGAATTTACTGATATACCATATTATACTGATTTAATGTAGAATATACTGATAAGATCTACTGATATAATGGGGAATATACTGATATAACATTAATGTACAGATATACTATATGTACTATATACTTTAATATACGGATATCATGTATAATATATTAGACTGATATAATGTACAGTATACTCATATCATATACTTTATAATATATTTTATACATTTGTATAGCTGTCCAGAAAACACAGAGGAATGAGGGTTTCCAGCTACATTGATGTGCCCTAAGCTGACAGTTTGTAGGTTTAGCATTGTACACATGCCCAATGTTTGCTCTGCCTTATTACATAACTTGTATTTGGCAAATTTCCTGTGTCTGTGCTCCCC
>CM070038.1:33565788-33593992 GCA_036250615.1 Ptychadena robeensis | reverse complement strand
AGGATTGCTATTAGTACAGGTACAAGGACTGGTAATCCAGGTACAGGGATGGGTAACACAAGTACAGTGACAGGTAACACAGGTACAGGCACTGGTAATCTACATGCAGGGACTGTTGTTAGTACATGTAATAGGACTAGTAATCCAGGTTCAGGGACGGGTAACACAGGTACAGGGAGGGTAACACAGGTCCAGGGACTGTTATTAATACAGGTACAAGGACTAGTAATCCAGGTACAGGGAGGATAACACAGGTACAGGGACTGGTTATATACGAGCAGGGGCTGTTAGTACAGAGACTGTTGTTAATATATTTGCAGTAAAAGGTAGTATTGATCCTTGGACTGGTAATGTAGTTACAGGTACAAGGACTGGTAATGTAGTTACAGGTACAAGGACTGGTAATGTAGATACAGGGACTATCGGGTTAGGTACAAGGACTGGTATTGTAGATACGAATGTTTTTTTTTATTATTGAGCCTCGGGCTGTGCAAGCACACATGACGAAAATTAGTGGCATCCAGTGCAAATACAAAGTGAAAGCGCACAGTAGTGACGGGTGCATAGGGGTGACTATGGGAAGGACAGCCAAAGCCATCCAACCCTTGAATGTCCCGTTCCATAGGTGACCTCGACCGGAGCCAGGTCTCCCAAGTACTAGAGACCGGGTACCTCTTTCCCTAGGTGACCTTAGCCGAAGCCAGGTCTCCCAAGTACTGGGTACAGTCTGAGCTGTAAGCGGTCTCTCCCCACCACTTTCTGGGGCAGTCCAGAAGGACTAGTCAACCCTTACTTGTGAACAATACTAACGTGCAAGAAAGTGGGGGGACAGACTACATAAAATGAATTAAATAAATTAGTGCTCCGTGCCAAAAAGGATGGGGCAGATGTAGATGCAGGACTGTTGTTAGTGCAGGGACTGGTAGCACAGATCCTGGGACAGGTAAAGTAGTTACAGAGATTGTTGGTATAGGTACAAGGATGGTTAGTACAGGTACAGGAACTGGTAATATACTTGCAGGGGGTGTTAGTACATACACAAAGACATTTGTTTGTACAGTGTAGGGACTATTAACACAGATCCTAGGACTGGCAATCCAGGTACAGGGATTGATGGCACAGGGATTCTCAGTACAAGTACAGGGACTGGTAATCCAGGTACAGGGACTGATGGTACAGGGATTCTCAATGCAGGTAAAGGGACTAGTAACAGGTAAGGGTACTGGTAATACATGCAGGGGATGTTAGTATAGGGGCAGAGACATTTGTTAGGACAGGTGCAGGGACTGGTAGCACAGGCTATGTGATCCAAGTACAGGGACCGATGGTACAGGGATTCTCAGTACAAGTACAGGGACTGATGGCACAGAGATTCTCACGTACAGGGACTGTACTGAATGTGATCCAGGTAAAGGGACCGATGGTACCGGGATTTGTAATCCAGGTACAGGGATGTTGGCACAGGGACTGGCAATCCAGGGACAAGGACTAGTAACACTGGTACAAGGAGAGTCAGTGGTGTAGCACTGCGGCTGCAGGTGGGATGGCGGAGCTGAGATCTTTTTATTCTGGACACACACCGTCTGATCCGTGTGTCTGTACAATGAACGGATGGCTGTCAGTGACAGCAGCAGGAGGGGCTGGAGGAGGGGAGGACCTCCTTAGTACAGGGCTGTCCTTGCTGGAGGATGATGCAACTTTGCCTTTAAGAAAAAGCAGCTCAGTGACAGTTCGGGGCCAGTGAGAGCTCCGAGTGCTGAGGATTTGGGGTCACTGCAGCATGGTAAGGGGCCACCTTCATGTCACCCTTCCCAGCCTGCAGCACCATGTATGTCTGCACTGGGGACTCACTATCACATCCCATGGCTAGCGAACTTCTCTCCACATCTGCGGTATACCAGACATCGGAGACCTGTGGATTGTCCTACTCCAAGACATTCCGAACAACTGCCCTGGGGTCAGAGCAGAGGACCTGCCAGGACAATGGGGTACACACTGTGCCAGTCTGGATGCGCACACTTTGGGGTGCACTTTGTGGGTATCAGTGTGGGGATGCACATTGTGAGGGTGTCAGTCTGGGGATGCACACTGTGTGGGTATCAGTCTGGGGGTGTACACTTTGTGTGTATCAGTCTGGGCGTGTACACTTTGTGGGTATCAGTCTGGCGGTGTACACTTTGTGGGTGTCAGTGTGGAGTGCACACTGTGGGATGTCAGTTTGTGCAACACATATGGTAGCTACTCTGGGGTATCACTCTGAGAGGGCATGTTGTATGTAGTATCATTCTGGGGATGCCCACTGTGTGGGTGTCAGTCCGGTATGCACACTTTGTGGGTGTCAGTCTGGGGATGTACACTTTGTGGGTGTCAGTCTGGGGATGTACACTTTGTGGGTATCAGTCTGGGGATGCACACTGTGTGGGTATCAGTTTGGGAAAGCACACTTGTGGGTGTCAGTCCAGGATGTACACTTGTGGGTTATCAGTCCGGGATTGAACACTATGTGGGTGGTAGCAGTTGGGGAAGCACACTTTTGGTGTCAGTCCAGGATGCACACTTTGTGGGTTATCAGGTCCGTTATGCCACACTTTGTGGGTGTCAGTCTGGGGGGTTGACACTGTGTGGGTATCAGTCTGGGGGATTGCACCACTGGTGTGGGATCGTTTGGGGAACCACACTTTGTGGGTCAGTCCAGGAGCAACTTTGTGGGTATCAGTCCGGATACACACTTTGTGGGGTGTCATCCAGGATTGCACACTTTTTGGTGGGGGGGGGTGGGTGAGGTGTCAGTCCAGGATGACACCTTTGTGGGTATCAGTCCTGGATGCACACTTTCTGTGGGGTATCAGGACGGATACACACTTTGGGGTATCGTCAAGGGATACACACTTGTGGGAGCAGTCCAGGATACCTTTGTGGGTGTAGTCCCGATGACACTTTGTGGGTGTGTTCAGTCCGGTATACACCCCTTTGTGGGTATCAGTCCAGGATGCACACTTGTGGGTATAAGTCCAGGATGCACACTGTGTGGGTGTCAGTCCGGAACACACTTTGTGGGTATCAGTACCAGGATGCACTTTGTGGGTGGTATCAGTCCGGGATACACCACTTGTGGGTATCAGTCCGGATGCACACTTGGTGGGTATCAGTCCGGGATACACACTTTGTGGGTTAATCAGTCCAGGATGCACAATTTGTGGGTATCAGTCAGGGATACACACTTTGTGGGTATCAGTCCAGATGACACAACTTTGTGGGTGTCAGTCTGGGGGTGTTTGTACACTTGTGAGTGTCAGTTGTGAAAAACATATGGTAGCTACTCTTCTAGGGTGTCACTCAGGGAGGCATATTGTATGTAGTATTTGTGGGATGCACACTGTATGTGTGTCAGTAGGGGTGCACAAAGTATGGGGTATCACTTGGGGTACATACTGTATGGGGTATCAGTCTTGGGTTGCACAATGAAAGGGTGTCAGTCTAGGGGTTGATCTGTCCGATGTGTGTGGTTGTAAACTGGGTGAAGTGTCTACGGGGGGGGGTATGTACAGTTTGAGGTGTCAAGTCTGGGTCTGCACGGAAGGCAGGGTTCAGTTTACACCGTATTGGGTTGTACTCTCTGTTTTGGGGGGTGTCACGATCATTGATAGACCATGTTTAGGGTAATTGAGACCGGATTTGTTTGAGTATTGTGACCACTCTATAGCGTAATGTCTTTGTTAGGATATCTGTGCTAATACATTAGGGTGGCCAGCGCTTAAACTTTTGAGTTTGTAAGTAAATGATGTGGATTTATGTCATTGTACATGTTGTGAGCTGTCCCCTGGGGTCTGAAATTACCCTGTAGGATGTCATTGTGGGGTTGGATCTGGTGTGTTGTGTAGTATGGCGGTCCAACACTTGTTGTACACGGCCTGTGTCTTCAGTATTCTCATTGATAGGTATATAAACCTACGCTGTCCAACCTTATAGAGTTTAGTATACTCTTGGTTGTCAGTCTGTGGGTTTCATACTTAGTGGGCTTTTAGTCTACTGTGTCAGGCTGGGGTCTGGGCACTGTATAAGGTGTTGGTAACGCTGGGGTCTGTTTACTGTTTAGGGTATCATTCTGGGGTGTAAACACTTTAGGGTCGTATACTGTTTGGATTTCATTTTGGGGTACATGTGTTTATTGGGTGTCAAATGGGGGTTGGACTTGGTCTGGGGATTTATCCGTTTGTAATGTCCTCTATGTGTCTGGGTTGCCGGTGGGACCAGGTCTGGGCTATTCATCTTTCTTTGTTCTGCGGATATTGGGGTCTTGACATTGTGATGGAAATGGAAGATTAAGCCTTCAATGGCAGCAGTCGAATTCTAAATTTAGTAGTTCAGTGTTGAGGGGACTCACACTTACCTCTATGATTTCTGGTTCTTCATGGAAGTATATCTAAGTATACGTGAGTGTAAACAGAGCTAGACTGGGCCAGTCCTGCTCTATTATGTCCCCTGTCTGCCTGGTGTTTATGTCGTCCTTACTCATGTCTGGACTATCTGGGTTCTCCTTCATCCCGTAAATCCTGGTAGAATCTGGGTCCAACCTGTCTACCTTGGTTGTCTGTGTATGTGTACCCCCCCCTTCTTCGCACGACACGGTTGGTGGGCTCACCCAGTTCCCCCTGTGTGTCTGTGTTGTTAACCCCTCCTTTCCCCATTTCTGCGCTACAATGGATCTCTACAATCAGTCAGTGCTGGGCTCTCATGCCCCCCTTGTGTATGTGTGTTGTTGCCCCCCATATCTTTCACTAACACGGGATCTCTACAGATCAGTCAGTTGCTGGGCTCTCATGCCACCCTTTGTTGTCTGTGTTGTTGTGCCCCCATTCTCTTCACTACACGGATCTCTTACATATCAGTCAGTGCTGGGCTATAATGATCCCCCTTGTGTCTGTGTTTTGTTGCCCCCTCTATCTCTGCACTACACTGGGGATCTCTTAATATCAGTCAGTCTGGGCTCTCATGTCCCCCTTTGTATCTGTGTTTTGTGGCCCCCCATCTCTGCACTACACTGGGCTCTCTTACATATCCTCAGTGCTGGGCTCTCATGTTCCCCCTTTGTGTCGGTGTTGTTCTTGCCCCCCATCAATCACTTACACTGGATATCTTCCATATCAGTCAGTGCGGGCTCCATGTCCCCCTTTGTGTCTGTGTGGTTGTTGCTCCCCATCTCTTCATACCCGGGGATCTATTACATCTTAGTCAGTGCTGGGCTCTCTGCCCCCTTTGTGTCATGTGTGTGTTGCCCCCATATCCTCCACAACACTGGGTGGGATTCTTACATCTCAGTCAGTGCTGGGCTCTCATGTCCCCCTTTGTGTCTGTGTTGTTGTTGCCCCCCATCTCGCACTACACTGGGATCTCTTACATATCAGCCGTGCTGGCTCCATGCCCCACTTGTTATCTGTGTTGTTTGCACCCCATTCCCTGCACTACACTGGATATCTTACATCTAGCCAGTGCTGGGCTCCATGTTACCCCTTTGTGCTGTGTTGTTGTTGCCCCCCATCTACTGCCAATACACTGGAATCTCTTACATCTCAGTCAGTGCTGGGCTCTAATGTACCCCTTTGTATCTGTGTTGTGCCCCAATCCATGCACTACACTGGGATCTCTTACATCTAGTCAGTGCTGGGCCTCATGCCCCCCCCCCTTTGTGCTGTGTTGTTGTTGCTCCCCATCTCTGCGCTTACTGCGGATATCTTACATATACAGCAGTGCGCTGCTCTCATGCCCCCCTTTGGTCTGTGGTTGTGTTTGCCCCTATCTCTGCACTCCACTGGGATCTCACATATCAGTCAGTGCGGGCTCTCATGCCCCCCTTTTTGTCTGTGTTGTTGTTGCCCCCCATCTCTGCACTACACGGGGATCTCTTAAATCTCAGTAGTGCTGGGGCTCTCATGCCCCCTTTGTGCTGTGTTGCTGTTGCCCCCAATCTCTGCCGCTACACTTGATCTCTTACAAATCAGCGTGCTTGGGCTCTCATGCACCCCTTGTGGCTGTGTTGTTCTTGCCCCCCATCTCTGCACTACACTGGGATCTCTTACATATCGTCAGTGCTGGGCTCTATGTCCCCCTTTGTGTCTGTGTGTTGGTGCCCCCCATTCTTGCCACTACACTGGGATCTCTTACATCTCAGTCCAGTGCTGGGATTACTGTTCACCTTGTGTCTGTGTGGTGTTTTTGCCCCCATCTCGGCACTACACTCTGATCTCTTATATCAGTCAGTGCTGGGCTCTCATGCCCCCCCTTTGTGTAGGTGTTGTTGGCCCCCCCCCCCCCCTTTCTCCCAGTAATTTTCCATACCATGTGTAGTGGGCGGGGTTTGTCAGCACAACAGGAGAACCACGTGGCAGCTGATGTAACTTGTACTCTCAGTGACAGAGGAGAATCAGCATTGGTGCTGTCTGAGGTCTGATCATCTGAGGTCTGAGCATTGTCATTGTATGAGGGGTCTATGGTCATACAGTGATACTGATCAGGGGAGCGGGCGCAGCAAGTGATTAATGGATAGATGAAGGAAAAGTCTGATAAAGACAATCTTTCTAATGTTAGGGAAATCTCCTTTATAGATCCTCCAATGCTTCATTAAAACACCCCTCAGATGTAGACCAAAGCTGCCCTTATTTTACATAGACTTTATTACAGTCTGTTTTTTTATTCCACAATCTGATCTATTAAAATATGGACAAAGAGATTTAAAAGCCTGTTCTAACGACATAAAAAAATGTTTTTCATTTAAATGTTTTGCCCATAAGTAAGAACAGTACTGTCCATACAGAGGATTAGTGGTGCTCATGGAGAGGATCCGTAATGCTGGGGGAAAGGGTGTTCTCAGCATTGTACATACAGAGAGTGAGAGCTACCCATGGAGAGGGACTAAGCTACCCATAGAGAGGGTCTAAGGTATCTATGGAGAGGGTCTAGGCTACCCATGGAGAGGGTCTTAGCTACCCATAGAGATGATCAAAGCTACCAATGGAGAGGGTCTGTGCTACCCATAGAGATGATCAAAGCTACCAATGGAGAGGGTCTGGGCTACCCATAGAGAAGGTAAGAGCTTCCCTTGGAGAGGGTCTGGGTTACCTATTGAGAGGGTAAGAGTTACCCATGGGATGGTGTAGAGCCACCCATGAAGCGGGTTTAAACTACCCATGGAGAGGATCACAGCTACCAATGGAGAGGTTCAGTGCTACCTGGAGAGGGCACTGGATATCCATGGAGAGGGTCTGAGCTACCCATGGAGATGATCAAAGCTACCAATGGAGATGGTCTAGGCTACGCATAGAGAAAGTAAAAGCCACCTTAGGAGAGGTTCAGAGCTACCCTTGGAAAGGGTCTAGGCTACCCATTGAGAGGGTAAGAGTTACCCATGGGATGGTATAAAGCCATTCTTGAAGCGGGTCTGAGCTACCCATGGAAAGGATCACAGCTACCCATAGAGAGGATCACAGCTACCAATGTAGGAGTTCAGAGCTACCCATGAAGAGATTCAGAGCTACCCTTGGAGAGGGTTAGAGCTACCAATGGAGATGGTCACAGCTACTTATAGAGAGGTTCAGAGCTACCTACCTAGAGGGTCATAGCTACTCATGGAGAGGATTAGTGCTACCCATGGAGAGGGTCAGATCTAATAATGGACAAGGTCAATGCTTCCCATAAAGGGGATAAGTACTCTATTGAAGGATTCAGTGCTGCTCCATCCATAGATTGATAGTGAGTTCTTAACTTTGAGAATTTGCGAAGATCTCAAATATTGTGCTATATCTATATAACGGTGTTATTTGAGATTTTTACATCATAAATATGCGAATATCGACACTTTTTATTGTGAAAATCTTTTTCGCAATGAAGAAAATAACGTTGTTGTGCTCATTTTGTATGATGTTTCTGAGCTAGTATGATTGTCTTCCCCACATCCAACCAGCTTTTACTTTTAGTTTTTTCTAACATACCTAGCATACTTTAGTAACGTGAAAAACTTGGTCGGCTGCTAGAAGGAAACACTTTCTTCAGAAACAATCCACGTGTGCTCCTTCCTCAAGCCATTTCCTTATACAAAAGGTAAAGGTAGCCAAATATGCATCAACCTTTTCTCAATCTACCTTAAGCTGGCCATATACCTTTAGATTTTTCTGTCAGATATCCTTTAGATCTACCAACAACTATTGGGTCCTCTGCGATTGAACACAGGTAGACTTGATAGTTTAGAAAGTCCCTCATATTACATGGTCTTGGAAAAAAAGAAGAGCTAAAGGAAATCTAAAAGATAAATTTAAAGGTGTATGGGGACCCATAGATTAAATCGGCTTGTGCGAAATATCGACTGCCTCGTGTCTAAAGGCCCCCATGCACCTTAAGCAGGGTACAGACGGCTCGATATTTGAGGCGTCCGATGTACCCTGCAGCAGCGTGATGACGTCATCACGCTGCTGTCAGATATCGGAGAAGCCAGGGAGAGCATGAACTGTCTCTCCCCGGCTCCTCCTCCTCAGCCGAGCTTTGCCTGGAGACCCAGGCAAAGCATCGGACATCACCGTATTAACGGTCATGTCCGATAAGGCTGTTTTCGAGCTCGGAAACAGCCTTGGGGGCAGATTAAATGGGTCAGATAGATGGCCGTGAGTGTGCACGGCGCTCAAACGGCCATCGATTTGACCCATATCTCCACGTCTGTACCCTGCTTTACAATCTTACCATACAATTTCTATACAATCAACCTTTGTTCTACCAATGCCATGTAATATGAGGACCTTTCTAAACCTTCCAATCACTATGTAAAGCCCCCCATACATTTTCCGATTTTTGTCCCGACCGATTTTTCGTCCGATTGGGTCACCTGATTTTCACTTAAAATGTTCTGAGCGATCGGACGGCTGGCACGGAAAATCGGAATTCGAATTATCACCGATCGATAGGCCCGACACTATTTAATTAACAGCAGATCGATCAAAATTTACGGACAGGCCCGAACCGGCCCGAACTGGTACATAATTCTGCATCCGATTATTCTCCTGATCGATCACCCCAACTGACCACGCTGGTCGATCGGGCACAATTTGTACAAAAAATCTGAATGTGTATGGGGGGCTTTAGACATTGTAAGGTACATGGAGGGCTTGTATTTAGCATATAGATTGCTAAAAAGGCATTGTTAAGGTGTCCATAAAAACATTGATTGTTTAAGTCAATCGTTTGGTAATCAATTCCTTTTTATCTGAATCAATCGACCATAAGTGATGGAAATTGAAGATAAAATAGATTGATCAGTGATTGGTCATGTAGGTAAAGTTCAGTAGATGGCCCAAGTGCTACTATAGAGCATGTGCACAGGGCTAAGTATAAGAATCGGTCGTTTTTCGATCCAGCAAATGTCTATTGGTGTATGGATAGCTTCAAGCTATGTACACCCTATCCATTATAACTACTGGGTATGATTGTTCTTGTTTGTTCCCAATGTCAAAGGAGAGAACATGTACACAGCGTTTGTTCTGTTCTATGGAGGGGGCATCAAGAAGCACCCCACTGCGTCTTATACCATAGAAGATGACAGTTCTTCATCACTGAACAACTTCGTCAGACAGCTGTACACACAAGATATTCCTATAGTAAAACGCCAAGGCCGACTGTTACCTTAAAGGTGTACGGGCCTTTATTGTTACCCGGATACATTTTTTTTGATTTGTGTGGCCTTGTATTTCTCTAAATAGATAGATTTATTAATACGTTTCTTTATTTTCTTCTTTTAGTTTCCTGGAGAAGCTTCATTCAGATGAGAGGAGATCCAGAAGACAGATCCAATCTTCATTCAGGTATCCTGGGATATTTATTATATTATAAAAGTGCTATTATTCCTGCAACAGCCCTGATCAACCAATTTCTGTCTGCCCATTCTGTCACTGCACAGGATAGTCTCTTATTAAGCCCCCCATACACCTTACAATCTTACCATGCAATTTCTGTACAATTTTCCTTCTACCAAAGCCATGTAACATAAGGACCTTTCTAAAGCCCCCATACACCTATAAATCACTCCATACAATTTCCATTATATCTACCAACAACTATAGTATAGTGGCCTCCCTAATAGAATATATAGTGATTGGAAGGTTTAAGCCCCCCATACACCTTCTGTTTCCTCCATACAATTTCCATCAGATCTACCAACAACTATGTAGTGCCGGGTCCTCCCTGATAGAATACATAGTGATTGGAAGGTGTACAAAGGTCCTCATATTACATGGTTTTGGTAGAAGAAAAGTTGATTGTACAGAAATTGCATGGTAATTGTACGTGGTGTATAGGGGGCTTTAGAAAGGTCCTCATATAACATGGTTTTAGTAAAAGAAACCTAATTGTACAGAAATTGTATGGTAAGATTGTAAAGTGTATGGGGACCTTAACCCTTCTAATCACTGTGTATTCTATCTGGGAGGACCCGGCAGTACATAGTTGTTGGGAGATCTAAAAATTTTTTATCTAAGGGTATTGATCTATGGCCGGCTTTTAGCAGGCTCCTCACAGCGTGATGACGTCACCAGGCTGTGAGGAGTCGGCTACAGAACGGACAGGAATCCCGTGTGTTCCACTAACACACGCGATTCCTGTCCGACTGTAGCCAATTAACTCGCAGGATCGGGCAAAAAAAGAACCAGCAGGACGGATCTGTGTGCGATCCGACCTGTCGGCTCTTTTGGTCGGATCCGAGCAGGAGCAAGCACGTCGGTTGGTCAGCCGCAACTATGGCCAGGAATCGGCCTGTCTATGGGGGGCTTTACATGTTATGTGCATATTGCTTTTTGTATGCATAAGTGGGTTTCAGTGTTATTTATATTTAATGATACCCCAACACAACACCTCCAATGTACAAACACACATTAAACAGTTGTGGTGCATTGTGTTCCATCTTTTTGGTCTGTCCTTATGTATAAATCTGGGCAAAGACATTTAGATTTCCCAGCGAATCCGGAATCTATTCCATTTACAGAATCGATCGCACACTGCACCATATGACGTCTTAGATTCCTGGTCCATTCTTTCCCGCGATCTATCGGATTGTGCGATCTCCAGCTCGCAGCTGTTCTAATTGGAAATGATGTAATGTGAGTTGGGCACCAATAGGTCGCTCGATAGTAACGATCGCATGTCTCCATTAATGTTCCACAATTTCAGAGCGATCAACTAAATTTGATTTTACAGGTCCGATTCCTGCTCCATTGATTTTGCATGCGATTTAAGGTCAAATTGATCACTTTGTGCATCGATCGCAGCGATCGATTCCGGTGATCAATCTCACAGAAATCGCATGGAAAATTGGAGACATCTGTGCCCAGCTTTAGACATATGGATGGGCTGGCTTTATGTATGACATCTTGCACGAGCATTATCACAACGCACCTATGCAGGAAGGTTGATGGTCCCTGAGTGATTCTGTAATTGTTCTATAACGGATTAAACCATTTGTTATAGTACAACAAGGACAGCTTGGTCAACCAATCTATACACTATACTATGCGTCCACTAATGATACTCTATGTTTTGTCATGTAATGAATATCTAATTTCCTAATTGCTAGCTGTAGCCTTCATGGAGAGAAGAACAAAATATTCTCCAAAGCAGCCTTGTTATCCATCATCTGAATCTGACGTCGCCTGCGCACAAGAGCGGCCCCCCTGCCCCGTACATTCTAAATATATTTGTCCTTTTCTAGGCAGATATTTGGCTGCAGCTGTGTTTTCTTCGTTTGTCACATTGACTCTGAACGATCCACTGACTTTTCTGATTAGCCGGGAAAAAAACCCCCCCCAAAAAATATGAGGATTTAATTAATAAGCTAGGTCAGCCGTTAACAGTGTAGGTATATCCACAGCTGTCTGTTTATGTGCGGCTGCCTTTTATATCCCAGTGTGTTTCTCTGTCTTGCAGGCAAACGCAGGACGCCGGCTGCGTTACAAATGTACAGCAGCCTATCTATTTTTAACCTGATTTCTCTCTTTTCTCGTGATTTTTGTACAATTTTAAAATGTGGGGATTGATTGTTTTGGTAATTGTTTCTTGTAGGACATGGCACACAGGGTGCCATATTGGACTCTGACAGTAAGGACCCATTCACACCAGTGAATACATGTATAATACTTTCGATATGCTCCTCCTTTTAAATAGTACGTAGTAGTGCGTTGGGACCCATCTACATTCTTATTAGCTTATAGAGCTTCCATGCAATCCATGCAATCGACTTTAAAAAAGCGTTCTTTTTAGGGCCCCCATACACCTTACAATCTTACCATACAATTTCTGTAAATCAACTTTTCTTCTACCACAACCATGTAATATGAGGACTTTTTTAACCTTCCAATCACTATGTATTCTGTCAGGGAGGACCCGGCACTCCATAGTTGTTGGTAGATCTAATGGAAATTGTATGGAGTGATCCAAATGTCTATGGTGGGCTTTAGGTCTGACATTTCAAAATCGATTCCGACCAAATGTAACATGAAATTTAACAGTGTATGTCAGCTTAATGCTAATTAAGATTTTACCATGCAATCGATAGTTTAAGTTGCTCATCTGAAAATCGACTCCTTGTTGTAGGGTTAGGGTATCCATGGAGGAATAGATTACTTTATAGAGCAGTGGTTCTCAACCAGTTGGCCGGGACCCCCTTGGGATGGGTCGGCAAGTTCACTAAAAGCATCAAAGCTAATAGTGATGAGCAGCATAGGCAATATTCGAATTCGCAATATTTCGTGAATAATTCTAATAATATTCGAATCTATATTCACGAATATTGCGGGCGCAATTATAATCGCCTTGTAATTACCTTTAAAATGAATGGTCAGATGTGCTATCTGCGAATATATTGCGAATATATATTTGCAATCCATGCCCATTCGCATTCTAACGCAAATATTCGACATTGCGAATATCCGCCGCCATATTCGCGAAATTTGCGAATTCTCGAATAGCTGATATTCGAATGTTCGAGCTCAACACTAAAAGCTAATGCCCACAAGCATGGTGGGAAGTCCTAACTTACACGGTTCGATTTAAGCATTGATCGCCCTAAAAATCAAAGTTTACATTGATCGAATTTAAATCATATACTGCACCAAAGGAGTTTTAAACAGTGGGCGTCAGGCTGGTCGGTCGCCTATGATGATCATAATAGATATGTCTTAAGGGCTAATTCACATGGTCGGCTGGAAAAGTTACATTTCCAGCAACTGGAAGCCCGCAGACCATAGCTGCCTGTAACACGCGACTTGCTGCATTCCATGGCCATTCTGTGTGCAACCACAACCACAATGGTGGGCAGGCAATTTTCAGGGTCCTGAAACAGCAAATGTAAATACAGCCTTAAAGTGGTCATTGACGGTTCGATTTGCGACCAGCAGCAGATCGACCACCGTGTGCTCATGTGCTGCCGGTAATAAGGCTGTGGTCCTCGGCTATTAGGTTCGTTCTAATTTTTTCATTATTGATTTGATATACTTTTTGCGGCAATTCAGATTTGTTAAGATTACTTTTCTTCAGACCTGTTCATGGGACTTGTTGGTATGGTTTTAATGTTTGCTTGTTGTGAATGTGACATCCAGCTTTGAACAAATGACCCATCTCAGACTGAGCCAGGCTGGGTGGTTCTGATGGGATAAAGCAGCGTTTGTAGGTGGCATTTACATTGTTATAGAATAGCGCTTGGCACAGTTACTTGTCCCAGTATAACGATTCTTCAGCAGGTCAGTGAAATGTGTCACACAATGTGTGCATGAAACTGTATCCTCTGGGATTTGTTTGTGCCGTTCTACCTTTCTCGGTTCGCTGACATCTGAGCAGCTCAGTTAACCTTTCCACTTCCACAAGAGAATATTTTTAGATACGTAAAGCCTAAAAATTTACATTTGGTTGATTAATGTAACTTCAAAACCATTGTGCTATAATTTTGGGTGAGCGGATAACTTTCTCTCTGCACTGCGATGCGCTTTCTACCTTCAATGCTGTTTGTTGACTTCAACTTTTGGATTGTACAAATGGAGGACATGCATGAGGCTTCCATGACCTACTACTTATCTTAGATAGTCTGGATTCAGAGAACGTAATCTCTACCTATCACACTTCCTCCCAGCTCCATGCAAAAGTGTTTATTGAACAAAAATGTCCGTCCTGCTCAGCTCAGCAGATTTTCCCACATCAGGAGAACTTTATCTGTGAAGATGGAGCAGAGAAGACGCTCACAATGCGGTTATCATCTGAGTCAATTACAGATATTTAGCAGTTTGGTGTCACCCATCTCGGGGGATCTTCCACTCATACACATATTGCCTGTATTCCTGGTTCAGGTGTAGAGATGGTCAAAAATATTTCATGAAAATTATACAAAAAAAATAGTTCATAAAGATTATAGAAAAGATAATATTTCATGAAAATTATAGAAAAATAATAGTTCAGCAAAATTATACAAAAGATAATAGTTCATGAAAAGTATAGAAAAATAATAGTTCATGAAAATAATAATAAAAAATTAAATAGTTCATAAAAATTATAGAAAAATAATAGTTTATCAAATGATAAAAAAATAAAATAGTTCATGAAACTTCAACTAGCTGACTTCATGAGTTTATTGCAAAGCCCCTGAACATGGTATCATCACATTTAAAACATCAAATCAAATGGATTAAAAGGGGCTTTGGGAATGTTACAAAAAAGTATTGCTCTAGCAGTTATTACATAAATTAAGTTCAATGTCAATAAAAATTTATTTATTGTTTTATAGGACAGCTTAGTGTGTTTTTATGTGTGCATAGCCTTGCAGAGTGTGGACACAGAGGTGTCATCAGTGACATATAAACCTTTATGTTGTAGGCTGGGGCCTGTTAGAAATAGTTTTAACCTTTGTCGGGAATGCTCAAGGCTGGTCACTGATCTTAGAACAGGGGTGGGCAAACGTTTTGACTTGTGGGCCACAATGGGGTTTTAAATAATAAATAAATAGAAGCTTTTGATAGAAAAGCTTAAACATTCTATTGCAGCAAACTTTGGCCTCTAGGAAACAATCCAAACAATTATCCTCGAGGTGCCCATACATGGCGCGGCGGGCGCTCGATCGATGACCCATCCAAGCGCATCCTGGTCCCCATCCAAAGAAATGACATTCGATCAGGACATTTTCGACAGACCTGTGTTTGAGCAGGATCAACCAAAGAAAGAGGCCACATTAGATGGGTGCTAGATAGATGGCGATCAAAGCGACTATTGATCCAGGGCATATCTATGCGTGTATGGGGATCTTAATCTTCACTTATTGCAGGGGATCAGGATTGCCAGAGCGTCTTGACACCAAGGTGACAAAGGGCCAAATTTAAAGACTAAAGGGCCACTTTTGGCCCCTGCCTATGTCTATATTAGCAGCATGTTCTGTTGACAATTAGTAAACTTTTCATGAAAAATTTACTTTTTTTTTCTAGTCAAATACTGGCTGTGCCCCAGAATCCGAAAATTATTGCTGCCATTTGATTGGCTGATACATCTGAGCCTCCTCACCCCTTTTTCATGGGGCCTAATGTGTTGGGGCTGCTTTTCTATCTTCCTTTGATAAATAGATATAAGAAATAATAACTTTCAGCTGTAAAACCTGTACACATTGATCGGGCTTTGTAAAATGCCACGACCAGCCCTGGAGCATTGTTTCAGAATCCTGGTCACCGGCATGACTCTCAGCTTTCAGCAGAAGCTGCCTTCAATGTGGGAAAGGAATTGAAAGAGAAAGATGAAAGTCTAAAGCTAGCCATACACGTGTCGGATTCCATGGCCAGTCGATCACCCATCCGATCGATTCCGGCGATTCTGCCGGGAATCGCAGGTGTGATCAATCGGCCAATTAAGAGTATCCATCGCTGCATACCACCTTAATCCAACGGATTCCAGGACGATTCCGTGTCCGATTGTCCACCTCACAAATGGCAACTCCCCCTGATCTGTGCAGAATCGGATCAGAAAGACCAACATGTGTCGGATCCGATTCTGGGCCCCTGAACGATCAGACCTGATCGATTGGACAAGGTGGGCTGCATGCGATTCCGGCACGATCGTTTCGCGTGCACGCGCCCGGAATCGATCGTGCCGGAATCCGGTGGGAATCCGACACGTGTATGGGGGCCTTAACACTCTCAGTTTTGTGTTTTATTTTTAGGTAGGACACAGCAATACAGGGTGTTTATTTCTAGTACAGCGAAGTTGTGGCAATTTCTAGTGTCACAAGATTTGATGGGGTAGTGAATACAGGCGTCCAGTTCTAGGTATGACATGACAGAAATTAGATGCCAGTACTACCACGTGGTTTTCTGCCAGTTCCCTGATGACTGATCACCTCGTGCTTTGTCTTCTGTATTGTTTATTTGGTTTGTGTCGTTGTGTTTGTTTTGGTGTGTTTTAGTCACTTTTCTAAATGTTTCCCAGATTACCTCATTTCTGATCTTCTCAAAGTCCCCAACACAATAATTAGCAACCAATATTTAAAGGGAACATTTTTTTCCTAGCCACTAGCCCTTCTAAGGCTATGTTTCCACTAGAGTGATCGGCTGCGATCCTGATCGCGGGTGGAGATCGAACGTGATTTTTTGCAGCCACAATTGGGCGCGATCAGGGGTGATCAGGAGTGTTTTTGCCTCCTCTTAACACCTTCCCTTTTCCCCTAACGATTACCCCCTTCATCTTTATCTCCACCCCCTCCCCAGCCATTATCCTTTCTCTGCATCTCTAAAGCTAGGCACACACGGGTAGATTTGTAAAAAGATTCAAGTACAATCAATCAACGTGCGCGGTCACGGTGATTGATTGTACTCTAATCTGCTTACAAACCTACCTGTGTGTGCTGTCCTTCGAGCAGGATCAATAGAGCCCACTCGAAGAACCTCGATTGAACGGGTTTCCAACATCACTAATACTTTACATGAAGAAGAATCTTCTTTCATCACACAGCCGCCTGTCAGCTCTGACTCCGCCCAGGCTCAGTGTGAAGGGGGCGGAGTCAGCACCCTTCACCCTTCATACCGTGTGAATGTGTTCTTACACGGGCTAGAGGCTGGGGAGAAACATGTGGAGGTCACCATTGAATGGGAATCAATGTGCCCATGTGGTGCACATTGATTTCCGTTCAATTGATCTCCCATCAATCACAGCCTGGTCACCTCACCACGCTGTGATTGATTGGGGGTCGATTGCACGGGAATTTATCTGTGTATGGCTAGCTTAACCCTTCTTTGCATTGGTCTGACCCAAAGGTGGGCAAACTGTTTCACTCGCGGTTAAATGATTAAAGGAATGTGTAATAGGTCATGTGTGACAGGGGCATAGTTATCTTTCAAAATTTCCTGAACTGAAAAAAATGCTCATTTATTGCAATGAGCAGAGATCATTCCTAGAGATTGCCTGTTGTCTTCATGAGGAATGCACCCACAGAGTCATGATTAAGCCACTGCATCTTCCATAAGGTACCATTTGGACAGCTCTAGGCATTATGTGTACTCATTGCAGAGAACAAGTGGAGGGGAGCATCTTTTCAACAAGGTCACAAAGGGCTGGAGAAGAATGCTAAATGGGCCGAATCCGGACCCCAGTTTGCCGACACCTGCTCTCACGACTTTCCAGACCATTAGCCTTAGGTAGCCATACACGGTTTGGACTTTTGCACAATCGATCTTAGATTTGATTGTCTTGTGCAATTTAAATATTGATTGTCAGTCTTGCATCGATCAATTGTACCACCACACAGTGTGATCGATACAAAACCAATCGATTCCTTTACTTAGAACGGTGTGCATGCTCCAGAGTACTATTGGATACAAATTGATCTAAAAATACCTAGAAAACCGCCAGAAACTTGTACCATCTACTAAGATTTACCAACATCACTGCTCCATCGATTTAATGACCACTTTTGATCAATTGTACCAGGTGTGGCAACCTTACCAGGTGTGTGTCCACTTAAAACTATTGTTTTTTTGGTCCATCGAACAGAAATATCGAACTGTGTATGGCTACCTTTAGGCTAAGTTTACCAAGTCATTTCTCGGGCTGCTGTCGGTCCACAGGGGCCCAGGAAACAGCCAGGATCTCCCGCAGCAGTGGTGAAACGACCTGTAACGAACGCCTACACACTTGTTCTGTTCTGTTGTACGCTGTGGAAGGGTCGGGGTGATATGAGCACCAGTGTATTATTGGTGGGGGGGGGGGGGGGGGGGGGGGGGGGGGGCGCAAAGGTACTCCAGAGGGAGCTGGCCCTCATTCTGAACCTGTATTTGAATGGAGAGGGGGCTCCATAATGTTCCTAAATAGAAAAGGAGGGCCCTGTAAGGAAAGTTTGTGAACCTCTGGGTTAATGTATGTGTCTAAAGTAATCTTATTAGTTACCCAGAGTGCGCAGGGGGTAATAAAGCGTTAATTCTGGCTGCAGTGCTGCGTACAGCCGCGTACGGATGCAATCACACATGAAGACATCGCTCTAATCAAACACAATTGCGATTGTCTTGCTTCCTGTGGCAGGCATGTTGGTAATGTGACGGCTGCCGTCCTTCTTGTACACACTGAGCTCAGGAATGTTCCGTCTCACTGATTGTAAATGATATTACAACAATATGGGGACTTGTTTAATGATTGTTTCAGCTTTTATAACACAATAGTCAATGTAAGGCATGGGGGGGGGGGGCTGAAATCCCGAGTATAATGCTTTCGGTTACTCAATATATACACTGCCTGGCCAAAACAAAAAGTCGCCACCAAACAAAAACGTCACACACATAATATTTCATTGGAGCGCCTTAAGCATTGATTAAGGCACGTATTCACTGTGACATTGTTTCCATTAGCTTCTGCAATGTCGCAACATTTATTTCCAAAATCTTGGATTGATGATGGTAGAGTCTGACCGCTGCGCAAAGCCTTCTCCAGCAGATCCCACAGATTCTCAATAGGGTTAAGGTCTGGACTCTGTGGTGGCCAATCCATGTGTGACAATGATGTCTCATGCTTCCTGAACCACTCTTTCACAATTTTGAGCCCCATGAATCCTGGCATTGTCATCTTGAAAAATACCTGTGCCAGCAGGGAAGAAAAAAATCATCCATTGATGGAATAACCTGGACAATAATATATTGCGTTTTTGCCAGGCAGTGAAGTTGGCCACATTCGCAAAGTCTTGTTTAAAAAGATCATCTCCAGGGGTGGGCATACTAAAGGCCTGGGGGCCGGATCTGGCCCTTTGTCACCTTGTTGAAGAGATGCTCCCCTCCACTTGTTCTCGGCAATGAATGCACATAATGCCTAGAGGTGTCCAAATATTGCCTTGAGGACGTTGCAGTGACGTGATCATATAATGACACTGGGCGCATCCTCATGGTGACAACAGGAAGTCTCTAGGAATTATCTCCGATCATTGCAATGCATGTAAGTAAATCACACTATCCCTGGGTTTGACTTTTACAGTAAAATGTCATATTTGATCAGTATGAAACGCCCAAATTACATAACTTGCAGAGTTAGGCCATCATGGAGGAGCGGAGGTGTTCCCCAGGAAAAACAAAAAATGTAACTCACTGATCCACTCACTCAACATATTCATCTTTATATCCTAGTGAGATGTTGTTCTGTAGTCCATAGAGCAGTGGTTCTCAACCTTTTTAGATCCGTGACCCTGAAAGTGGCGTCGCGAAGTTTCACTTCACTCTGCAACATCACTTCCAGCATCAGGTACGTGTAATGTCCCCTACATATATTTTCCCACCCCTCACCTTTGCACAAGCATTTGGAGTTAGGAGGGTCATTACAATTCCTTCTAACAGCCCACCCTGCTTGTGGGCATCAGCGCTGCTGCTTTGCAGCAGCATCTCTCATGCTTATAGTGAGCCTGAAATGATTGCTTGACATCCAAGTGGGTCCCAACCCACAGGATGAGAACCACTGCCTTCTAAGTTTCTGGCAGGATCCACAGGTTTTTTATTAACTACATTTTACAGATCTTAAAAAGAACAAGCAAATATGAAATAAACAGGAAGCCTTGGTTCATGCGTTGCCTAAATCTTCAGTGCTCTTTAATTGGACAATTGCCTTCATTATCCTCCTGAAATAATATAAAAGCTGAGGCTGAGCGGAGTTTTGGCGGTCCTTACACAGCGGAGGAGCACTAGAAGCATTGTGCCCGGGTCCTGTGCGTCGCCCGCGGATGGTAAGCACGGCTGCCATGGTAACCCAGCACTCCACAAACACACATTTTGTTCCAAAAACTACAGAAATGTTTGTGCTGATATTTGTTCCCAGACTGCAGAGCGAGAGCGGTTAGATAAACAGGAGATACACCGCCATCAGCTGCTTCCCACAGCCAGAGAAATAGGATTTCATTACCTGGTAATGGCGCGGATCAGATATAGAATTGGATGGGAACTGATGGGCATCATGTATTCTTATTGCCGTGTCCCAATGGTTTATTAGCATCGTTTCTATGTATTTGTGATAATTATATAGATAGCTGGCAAATCTGATTATCCGTGCCAAGCCTGAATTGTAATACTGCATAGTGATTGTTCTTTGCTGCTCCTCACTCTCAGTGTGCTGCATAATGGGTTCACATAGGTGTTAATTGTAAATGGATGAACCCCGTATAAACACTTACACTGACCTTTCATTATAAGAATGCTCGGTATCTAAAAATCTACGGCTCCTATTTGATGACAAGGAACCAGCAATCAACTGTGGAGTTCTGACTTTCCAATCTGTGGGATTGTTCCAGGTCAGTGAATGAGAAAGTATTCCATCCACAGACGAGCCATGTCCTGGCAGGTTCATTTGTTGCTCATATCACTCTAGCCATGGGCCTGTGCTGTACAGATTTCAGCGTGGTAGAAGGAGTCATGATAGAAGGCTTCATACGCACTGCAAATCAGTGATTGGTTTCACTGACAACAGTTTTGTACAGACAATGCTCATTGTGATCTATGGAGAGGGGAAGATAAGCACCCCACAGTGTCCTCCCCCATAGGAAAGGATAGCGATCACTGCAGTCAGTTATTAGGCAACATGACGAATTGTTATATGACCTTGAGATATAACTGTAGCTGTTATAGTGTTATATAGACGATATTTGGGTTCGATAATTTAATAAAATAATAAAATAACATACAGTTCTCAGCCTGTGTTGTGAGAGATTTTCTCAAAGCACGGGCTGAGAACTGCATTAGGATAGAAATGGAAGCCCAGCATGGCCCCCCTCTCCTTGTACACCGAGCCGTGACAGGCCCCGCCCCCTTGCCACAGCCGGCAGCAGATTGATCACAGCTTGTAGGCTGTATGCTCTCTGCTTTCATTACTTCAGAGGGGGAATCAAGGACCCCCTCTAAAGTAATGGACATTGGCTGAGATTTACAGTCATGTCCGATATCCTTATCAATCTCGCTCGAAAACAGGGATGGCCGGATATGATATGGGCCAGATATGCGTGAGCATGCACGGCGCTTGAAGCAGCCATCGATCTGTGCCATATCTACACGTGTGTACCCTTCCTAAATTTTGATTGATCTGTTAAACATGGAATGTATATAGAGCGTGTCATAATGACATTCGATCGTTTTTTGTTCGATCTGAAAAATAAGCATTAAGCTACTTAATGTGTAGAGTTGAATTGAGCACACGTTCGTTCATATTATGTTTGTTTGTATTATGTTAGTTCGTATACTCATGTGTTTTTGGCTACACTACAGCACTTCCAAATGAAAAAAAATCATCATGTTTGGTCGAATGAAAATCAAGTGTATACATTCCATATAGGTACAATCGATGTTCGTTCAAAACTTTCTGATCAAATGGATTGTCGATCGTGCAAAAATCTATACATGTATGGCTACCTTTAGATTTTTCCCCAAAACAATCACCAGCATCTGCACAAGATCTGATACAAAGGTGCAATGACAGCACACTGATGGCGATTTTGTAATTTACTAGGAGGAAATTGGTATTACTGGTCAGGGTGGGCAAACTTTTTTGTCTCGTGGGCCACAATGGGTGAATAAATTTGTCAGAGGGGAAAGACCAACAGCAGCTGGAAAACTGACCAGTACTGTCCTATCACAAAGTAAGTGGAAACAGGTCAAATACATGTCCAAATTCTATTACAAATGCATCAAAAGTGCATCCACTTCAAGGATATGGTTTAATGTGTTTCAATGGCCATGTTAGGATGTGTTTACACTGGGCAATACCGACAGCTGCACTGAAAATGAAGCTAAGCTTAACCTACTTGGTGGTATGCCCCAACCCAGTTGGGGCAGAGTTTGTTTACAAAACAAACTCTCTCCAAGTTGGGATCAGGTACACTCGCCTATGCTTGGCGAGCCCACCGCGATTACGCATCAGGGCTGGCCCACCGATCACTGTGCCGCATCTTCAGCGTCAGTGGTGATGCTGAAGAGGAGGGGGGTGGCGCCATAGACCTCCTTGTTAATGTAGAGGAGTAGCTTTCCAGGCCCACATCAGCCTGAGGATTTGCCGGAAAAACTAGCAGAGTAAAAAAAAAAAAAATTTGCCGGCGACTTACTGCAGCATAGCGACGGCAACTCTGTAGTTGCGGACCCAAACATTAAGGGTTCCCAAACACCTTTAGATCTCCTTTTGTTTTACCAAAACCATGTAATATTAGGGACTTTCTAAACAATCAAGCCTACCTGTGCTCAATCACAGAGGACCCGGCACTACATAGTTGTTGGTAGATCTAAATGATATCTGACAGAGAGATCTAAAGGTGTATGGCCAGCTTAAGCGTGAGCGTGCACGCCGATCGATCACCCGCAATTATGACTGGGAATTGTGGTGTCTATGGCCGGCTTTAGGAATTGATAGTTTAGCGTTGCAGAAAAAAACAACAAATATCGAAATAATAATTGGCCATGTTATTTAGCTGCGTATCTAATCGCTGAGCCGCTCACTTTACCATCATACAAGTCCTTAATCCATTTATTAATCTGACCCGTGTTTTCCAATTTCCCCCCTAATCACGTCTCTCTCTTTATTCTCCCAGCCTTTAATTTCCTCTCGGCGGACTTGGGCGTTCTGAGTGCGGCCATATCATAGCAGATATCAGCAGGATTCTGTCTTTAATAAAGTCCTTGACGCCTGACTAGAACTTTAAATGGAACTTAATAAGTTTACCCGCCTATTCCCAACGTTGTATGAATGTAGATGGAGCAGTAGATAAGCAGGAGTTACACCAATGGTGGGCAACTGAGTTGATATGGAGGGCCACAAGTATGGCCCTCGGCATCACTTAAGGGCCGCACATAACATTCTCAATCCATACTGACTTGTCTAAGCATTTTATAATAAAAAAAATCACAGCAGGCCGAGCTAGAAGACATTTTTTTTCATTTTTTTTATAACAAAGCTTGTTTTTAATGATACTTCAAGCATTAGGGAACACTGTAGTGTATATCATCAAAGGTTATGTGCCACATACAGTAATCCCCCGTTCGTTAGTGGAATAGTGGGAGCATATGCACCTGTGGAGTAGGAACCACTATAGCAGCCATAGCAGTGCTATGGGGCCCATATTCACAAGGGGGTCCACCACTCCTGGAAAGACAGGGATTGGAGTTACAGGTTGGGATGGGGGGGGGGCATAACATTTCTAGCTACAGCCCTGATAGGCACACATCTTCTTAGAACAGGATATTCTTGGTGAGCGACTTGCTGAGACACTGTCTGGGTTGCTGATTGGCTTTCATGTGCTTAGCCAGAGCAAGTCCCTCTTCTCCTCTTCCCTCCCGAAGAAGATCCTGGGTGAGGACAGGTGAGTTCCTATGCATTAACAGTTAGGTTTCTGGCGGCCGCCAGACGGGGGCCGCCAAGGAATGCCCAAGGGCCGCAGGTTGGGCACCTGGGAGTCACACTTTACCCATAAGGATCGCTGAATATCATGAACCTGATCAACAGCAGCGCTGGCACCGGCAATGGAGAAGTTTTGTAATACGCATTGCTTGTGTCCATTTTGGTGCTGCAATGTGTGTGATGTTCATTGTGGTAATGCTTTTTATCTGCTGAGTTTTGTATCCATGATTGGTGCCATATGCCACCTACTTGCCATAGGTATATGCCACCTACTTGCTTAGGTATATGTCCTGCTTGCTTATCACTGACAGCATGGCAGAGGATTGTCAGGACCCACTTGCAGAAGTGTAAGTTGATAATATTTTACCCAGTTGCAGTTTATGACACATTTGGAAGATGCTGTCGCTAGACACGAGGAAGATGCGGTGGTTAAGGGTGCCCAGTATTGGATAATTCTGGTTTTCAGAGTCTTTCCTAGAAGGCAGTCCACGGAGTTTCCCCTTTCCGGGTAAATCACTGTATGATTGGCTCAGTTCCATTCTGCTTTTACTTCTGACATGAAACATCACATAGGAATGTCTGCACCAGCTCTCTAGCGTCTAGTTCCGTATTGCCTTTTTCCTATGGCAACAATGTGGAAATTTTCATAGCTTTTTCTTCCCTTCTGCAAATGTGGTCTAATTGGGGAAACTTTACTGTGAGCTGCTTATCAGGAAGTAAAGCACATGGAAGACTTGTAAGAGTACTTCCACAAACACTACAAGACTCTTCTAGTGTGGCCAAAGTTTTGTTATGGTTGATGATACATTCCACACACACCTTGGTTATTTATTTTCACTTTCTTTCACAAAACTTTTTGGATGGAGTTTTTCTCACTCTGGAGATTCCTCTTTCATCAACATACATGTGTTTTGAACCTTTTGTAGAACAGTCAAGACTTTTTAAAACAGAAGGTATTTACATGCCCCAATCCCAAAAAAATAAATAGTTTGATTCTCACTAGGGAATGCCAGACAAATCGGGGGGTTTCAAGGGAAAGTACAATGCATATCATAAATGTGTTAAAATTCAACTAGTTTTTTAAATAAATTATATAAAAAAATGCATCATACCATAAGAACATACATATCTCCATAGATTTGATCATCACAGTGTTTGAGCTCTTTTGGAATGGAAAGGGGGGGCACCCGAGCCGGTCTCAATATACATTTACGACAAATGTAGTCGTTAATGTATATTGAGGAAGATTTTTATTGAAACCATTGTCCTTTCACAGTGCAGAAGCTTTCTTGAGAAAGCCCCCATGAGGGCGAAACGCGCTGAAATGCGCTTATAGCACAACAAGGCTGATCCCCAATCTATATGATGGGCCTCATGATGTAAGGAGAGGAACGGGGAGCACCAGCTGGAGTGCCCCCCCTATCCATTCTAAAAGAGGTAAAACTGTGATGATCAAACCTATGGAGATATAAATTTTCTTACGATATGATGCATTTTTTAATATAAGTTATTTAATAAACTAGTCATACCCTGCAGTGGTTCCAAAACTTCCCTTGCAGGCCCCCCCTCCCTCCTTTTCTATTTAGGAACATTAAATAGCCACCCCTCCCTATTCAAATGCATGTTAAGAATGAGGACCTGCGCCCCCCCCAGGAATACCTTCGCACCCCCCAGTTTGGGAACCACTGCCCTAGTGGGAAGCAAAATTTTTTGGGGGAGGGAGGGTTTGAGTTGTCAGTTTACCTCACAGACTAGTGTCTCGTTTAGAGGAGGCTGGGTGTATTCCTAGCAAGGGAAATAGAGGCAAAGATTTTTTTCTTGGAGCCCTAAAGCATTACTTCTATTGAAATAGTATTATAGTATGTGTTATAATATTTGTTTGTTTCAGATTCATTGTTGAAGCAAAACTTTAGTTTGTTCTATATACAGTGTTTCCCAGATGATAATGCACTGTCTTATATCTTTTGAAACAACAAAATATGCCCTAGGTCTTATTTTCAGGGGGATGTCTTATTCTGATGACTCTGTGCCATTCATTGTCCCCTTTGATCATTCTGTGCCAATCATTGTCCCCTTCTGATCACTCTGTGCCAATCATTGTCTCCTTCTGATCACTCTGTGCCAATCATTGTCCCCTTCTGATCCATCTGTGCCATTCATTGTCCCCTTCTGATCACTCTGTGCCATTCATTGTCCCCTTTGATCACTCTGTACCAAACTTCCTCTTCACTGACTCACTTTTTTGGGTTCTACCGGTATGGCCGGTTAACAGACTCCGTTACGGCAAGGATCAGTAACTTGCTTGTCCTTCCTGCACTTCAGCCAGCCCTGACGGAGTCACACGGAGGCACACAGTTACCCATTGTACCACCCGAATAGGAGATTCGGGCAGGGCAAGGTATCGCTTGGTGTCCTATTTGCGGGGGTTGGCTTATTTTAATGTTATGGGCAAAAATTGGGGGTGGCTTCTTTGATGGGGATCATCATAGGGCTTATCATAGGGGAAACAGGTTATAGAAGGTTCATCGTTATATCTGATGAGAATTTTGGGTCTCTCCATGTGTTATGACATCCCTGCTTTAGAGCATCCACATAGCATAGCACAGGTCACAGCACTCAGTCTTCCTTTTAACTGGATGGATCCCTTCACTTTTGTTTTGTCGTGACTAACCTATCTGTAGATGTGAACAGGATGTATGTGGTTGTTTTATGCTTTCATATTCATAAGGTCTTCTCATTCTTCAGTTTACTGGAAACCATCAGAGACTGACCTAGATTGCTGATATTTGGCCCCGCTCTGTCTTTGTTCTTTATTATGATGTTCTTTGCTCAGCGTGCACCCCGGTCCTCTCCTTATCTCCCACAGGGATTGGAATGTGTGGCACCTTGTGGTCCCATCTGGACCTCTCCGCTTGGCTTCCTTTGTATGTTTGATGTGTGTCCAGTTCTTTCTGCTGGTTCCTGTCCATCTCTGGGGGAAGGTCAGAGCCCTCTTGTCTGTTGACTCGTACAATACCTCCTTTCAGATGGGATTTTTAACATTTTGAATCCATTCCTTGAATGGTGCTTGTGATTCAGTCTTCAGGTGGCCTCAGTGCTCATACAGAGTATTATTATTTTGTCCTTTCTAAATTAATGAGTTATGTTTGGATGAAAAAGTCAGCGTTGCTTGCAGGAATGCTCTTTGTCGTCGTTGTAAGCCTTGATCTGTCCTGGCACCCCCCCTGTGTGTGTCAGTTGTTGTCCCATGGCCTCCATTGTGCCCCTGCCAATTCCTGGGACGTCTTAGTCACTTCTTCCCGAAGATTTGGGCTTGTTTGTGGGCCCCCTGATGCTGGCATTGTACCCCAGGCACATCAACCTTCCTGGCGCTTGTGACACTTGTCTGCTGGGAACCTGTGTTTGCCTTTGCAGCAATCTTGGAGGATGTTTCAGGTTAAAGAATAAGCAGCTTGTTCCCTCAGATAATAAACAGATTTAGCAAAAGAAATCATTTCTCTGTTCTATCACATTTTGCAAATAAAAAAAACAATAAAGAATTCTTAAAAATGTCTACAAGTCTTATTTACAGTCAGGCACATGTGGAACGGTTTAGAACTTCTTGTCCTCCTCATCTGATCGTTCCTCCTCTGCAGCATCTCATAGAAGTAAATGATGGAGACAGGCACTCCACTATAATATAAAAGCCAGGCAGTCATAGACAGTTATTCTGAGTGCAGTGTAGGAGACCAAAGTAATGGGATCGGCAGGGAATCTACCAACATGTCGCATCAACTTGCGATCGGACATGTGGGAGATTCCTGGTCTATATCGCCAGATGGCCTCACCCAATGGTAGATCGGGTGAAAAATCATGTAGGAATCTGCCCGTGCATGGCTACCTTAAATATATTTTGTTGTGTCTACACAGCAAGTGAAGTAAAATTTCCCATTGAAACACAGATGGAAATTAAAGCACTACTCTTGTCTTTATTCACTAAAGCTGGGAACACACGGCTCAATTTTTGAGCCGTTCGAGATATGTCAGCAGCAGTGCGATGGCGTCATCACCATGTTGCAGAGCTTCCCCAATATCATGTTGGATCCCTGGCATACACGGGCCGGAAAACAGCATAAACGAGTCGATATTTATGTTTTTATACGTTTATATTTACGGGTCGAGTCCTTATGTTTAGTGTAACAGCCAATCATAATCCATTGTAAACTTGTTTTCTATTAAGGCCTGATTTACACCTATCTGTTGTTAAAAGTGTGTCAACATATACCCAAAAAGTGCACGTTATATCTAATGGGCATGTTAACATGAAAACAGA
>CM070038.1:33546429-33565688 GCA_036250615.1 Ptychadena robeensis | reverse complement strand
ACACATAACATTTTTAATCTATACTGACAAATTGCAGCAGGCATAGCTAGAAGAATTTTTTTTCATTTTTTATTAATAAAACTTGTTTTAAATTATACTTCAAGCATTAGGGAACACCATAGTATGGTAATGCACATGTTGTGTCACATATTTCATCAAAGGTTATGTGTCTCATAGATATCATCAAAGCCATTGATTATATTGATGGGACACAAAACCTTTGATTCGGCAGACAGGTGTATTCCTATGCCCTATGCATTAACAGCTAGGTTTTGGGGGCCACAAGTGGAGGACTGAGGGGGGCCGCCGAAGAACACCCAAAGGGCTGCATGAGGCCCCCAGGCCTCAGGTTGGGCACCTGGGATATATACCATACCATGACCATACATTAGATGTCTCACTGACACTATTAGGCATTGTTCACACCTATCCTGACGATTTTATGCAGGTTGGGCAATGCATGTCCAAAATGTCCCATTATATCCAGCGGGCCAGTTCACATGTGAAACAGTTTTCATAAAAATGTCGGCTTCTCTTGTGGTGTGCAGCACAAACATACTCCTCTGCACTAGTATCCAGAATCCCCGCTGTGTTGTTTACTCACATTCCTTAAACTTTTTTGAAGATATTTCGAGTTTCAACCTGAAATGCTTCAGTTTTAAATAAAAACAATGACGTTAGACAACTCTGTCAGAGCGGATATTGATTATCAATCAGGCCGGGAATGTGGGCTTGGCCTGGTGAAGGCCTGTAAAAGTAGCCCATAGGCCTCAGTCACACCTATGCCTTCAATCATTTGTTGGACAACTTGTGTCACAGTAAATCCTATGGGTCACTTACATCCTGTTTAGGTCCAGAGCAGAAAATAAAGGTAATTTTCCTCATATGAACACACAGAAATGAAGAAATAAGTACTCTGAATGTCAAGAAATAAATTCAATGTAAAACTATTCAAATCTAAAAAAAGTTGTGGTTGTAGATGCATTTTATATAAAAAAGAACTATAAATATAATAAAGCTGGATCAGTCATTATTCTTCTATAATCAAAATAACCCCATCCGGAGGTATGATTATTATTATTAACTTTTATTTATATAGCGCCAACATATTAAGCTGTACATTAAATAAGACTGCAGTTCCTTCTGGGCCCTTTAGTTACCCTGAAATTAAGGCTATGTTTTCATTATATGTCGAGACCCCCTCTGCTAAGTGTATTGCATGGTGGAGGTCCCGACGTAGCACATAGACTCACATGCTCAGCGGATGCTGTGTCTTCACTGTGCCGAGCTGTTTCGCCGATGCAAGGCTGAACGTAGTAGAGTAAGTTGAGCCTCTGCATCGGCGGATGTGTAAACTGAGCATCCGCCGAGCAGGTAAGTCTATGTGCTCGGTCGGGGTCCCGACGTATAATGGAACATACCCTTAAGGTCAATTTCTTACACTGTGCTCTGTGCAGGATATTTCAAAAGCGTACTCACTTATCATTTTATCTTTTGTCCCATAGCCAACATCCTCTAAAATTGCAATAAGCCAACATTGCACTGTTGTTTGTTTACAGGCATTCATACTGAAATGTTTGTCCCTCTCACTTTCCTGTAATAAACCTGTTTTTTCATTTTTTCAGCCCAAAAAGACTGAAAACAAATAGTGACACAAGCTGAAGATAAAAGGATCATCCTTGTAGCTGCTCATCACATTCCACTGTAGGAAGGGAAGATGGCGGAGAAGTGTGGAGACGGAGTGCTGGTAGGATGAGACAAATGTGCTATTATTCTGAATTATACTATTATCCATGATTATATTTTCTACAATACTTAATTCTTATTGTTTGCTAATCAATTTTTTAAAGCAAAGCTAGTCATACACGGCTCGATTGTTCGTTCGGTCGACTTAAAAAATGTTGGGTTTAAAACAATTGTTTGAAAAATGATAGTTTTGAAACACATATGTGATGTGATCGATTCACAACTGATTGCTTCTGTGCGCATGCTCTACTCTACGATTGGATACAAATCTATGGAAATACAGAGAAAATCCATCAGATACTTGAACGATCAACTCTGACCACTTTTTGATTGTTTTTTTTTTTTCGACTTAAAGTTGATTGAACAGAAAAGTCAAACCCTGTATGGCCAGTTGTCTAAGGCTAAAACGCCACTATGTTTTTTCCCTGCGGTCAGCATTGACCGAGAGCCGTGTCACAGAAAACCCATTTTTTGTTTTTCCGGTTCATATTGGTTGGGTCATGTCTATTGGTTTTGCATTGCGCTGATTACCCGGCCTAAACCGGGGTCACAAGGGTGCCAAGTGCCTCCTCCTGTGTCCCGCCCTGAAGCTGACCATACACCTTTAGATCTATATGTCAGATATCCTTTAGATCTACCAACAACTATGTAGTGCCGGGTCCTCTGTGATTGAACACAGGTAGATTGATGGTTTAGAAAGTCCCTCATATTACATGGTTTTGGTAAAACAAAAGGAGTCCGGGGACCCTTAAGCTGGCCATAGACGTTTAGATTTGGGACCGATTTTGCTGCCGATCGATGCCACAAAATCGAACGAAATTCTAGTTCTTTAAAGCTAAATTAGGCCTTAATTTCTTAGATCGATCCAATTACTTTGAATGGGGACCAGTCCCCATCCAAAGTAATTCCGACACACAAAGTGTAGTCACACGCTGTCGATCTGTCAGGAGAGCACATCAAATCATGTGTGGCCGACTTTGGGCAAAAACTCCAAACTACATTTACCAAAGTGTTGAAAAATCATAGTGGTCGGTTTTTGGTAAGCGCTTCATTTATTCAAAACCCACATTGTGCATGCAGCCCATTGCAGTGCTATTTTTAGAACCAGGGTTCATAAAAGTGCAAGCGCATACAAAAACGCATATGTGCACTGTGAAAAACACATGTGTTAAAGAGTATGCGTTTGGTTAACACAGGACTTAAAAAACGCTTGGAGTGTGAAAAGACTAAGGCCATGTATTCGCAGCTGATCCCCTGTAGTGGATGTGCGGCCGCACATATCCCAGGTGGATTCACTAAGGCATGCGGGCAGTTTGCCCGTGAATAAGGGCGCGCTCCCACTAATGAAGCAGAAGCACGGCCTATTGATTTAGCAGAGGAAAGATGCTGAAATAATGCACCTGAACAGCATTGATCTTCAATGGACGTGTCTCCGGCAGCGTGGTGCTGCTATGAGGACTCGGCCGCCTGCAGCTTCAAAACAGCAGCGCAGGCAAGCCGCTCAGAATACTCAGACTGGGAAAAAGCAGTGGACACTGCAAGCCCTAAAATAAGGATTCCATGTACCCTACAGACAACCCCTCTTTTCACAAACTTTCTTGACAGCTGGATTACCGATCAAAGCAAATCTGAACACAGAGAAGTCAGACACCTTTAACACCTTAAACCACAGCCAGTCAATATAATACAGAGAGGGTAATGACATCATAGTGGAGTATACTACTGAGTCACTGTATTTATTTAAAGTTTCCTGACTGCTCAGAAGGATCCAAAGGATCTGCCCTGCCATAGAATGTGTGTTTGTTAACTAGGCCATGTGACTCAGAGTTTATTGCTGCATGTGAGAGGGCACAGGGCAGATTCTATAATAAATGAAAGAATCTCAAATTGTATTTTACTTGTGTTTACTTTGCTAAACGGCTTCTTTTATTGTAGCTGCCATGTGCCTATGTGAGCTCCACCTGCCTCAGAATCTAGTTGAAGGAAGTAGAGTAGAGCTTACGCCACCACTCAGGTTTACCACAAACCCACTCCTTGTACAGGCTCATGTGAACCAGACAGAACTTATTTGAGTCAGTCTTTGTTCTGCAGGGCCTTGTCACACTATGCATGTTGGTGTCCACTTTACATAACATTCATTTTGTGATACAGTTACGGAATTGACGGTTCCGGTTCTGCCTGACATGCACAGTAAAGCACCCCATAGATGGGCCAATTCCCGGCCATAGTTGCGGGCGACCGACCGCCATGCTCGCTCCCGCCAAACACATAAAGGTCGGTCGCCCGCAACTACAGAGGAGCCCACCTTGAGAATCTGACTAAAAAAGCCAACAGGTTGGATCGCACACAGGTCCCTCCTGCTAGTTCTTTTTGTCCCCGGTCCTCCGATCCTGCTACAGGCAGTTACTGTGGATGTGGCGTCTCCTCCCCCTCCAAGTTAATTGGTTACAATCTGACAGGAATCGCGTGTGTTATGGAGACGTCACCACGCTGTGAGGAGTCTGCTAAAAGCCGGCCATAGATCGCCTTAGAGAGCCTTGGACAGAATTGTGTATTTTCTCCATAATTCCTCTCTACAGGAAGTTGTGTCATCTATGTACAATTCTTTGCATATTTGGTATATAGGGTGGTGTATGCAGTAATGTATACATAGTATGTGTAACTCCATCAGTATCAGTGCGTAATGTCATACCGATAAAGAGTATTTTCTTTGTTCTATATATAGAATGTTTGTTTAGCTTTATTAGTGGAAAAGGTCCAGGAAAAAGTCAGCTGTTAACTCTTTTATAACTGAAAAGAAATAGAGCAGCATCTAATGAGAATTCAGATTCACTTTTTATTTTGAATCCATCACAGCCCGAAACTGATTTATTGCAGTTGCTGAATATACAAAAAGGGGCAGAGCTAGGGGAGGTCAGGTATATATGTGGCTGGATATCAACAGTATTCATTCCATGAACAGGCCATGTGCGGAAGATGTGGATCTTCTTAGAGCAATGGTTCTCAACCTGCTGGTCAGGACCCCCTTCGGGGTCGAATAACCATTTCATAGTGGTTGCCAAGTTCACTGAAAGCATCAAAGCATGTGCTAACAAGCAACAGCACTGATGCCCATAAGCTAAGTGGTAAGTTAGGAGGGCTGAGAAAAAAAGGCTGAGAGTAGCTGTCTTAGAGGATGTGCAAACCTGGGGATAGGACACCCCAAACCTCCACCCCTGATGAACTATGTTGGCAGAGAGCTTCCCCCATATTTACACTGGCTCTAGATCAGGGACTGGTGATTTGTCTCCACATATAAATTTACAGATATAACAGGGCTGTATCCACCAGTTGTGCACCAACAAAAATGTATAACTTCTGTGAGCTCTGGATCAATGAAACTCAACTGCTCCACATACAACTAAAATGAACAGCGAAGAAAGTTAACATTGACTACCCTATACTTATTCCTGTTAATGTTAAAAAAGTTATAAGGTATTTTTTGTTCCAAATAGCTACACATGTTAATACTTTGTTTAGAGAGGTGTGGAAGATGGTGTTCAGTAGACCAACTACAGGAACGACCACTAGTAGGCATCCCTCTCCATGCTTGTATTCCTTTCCCTATTTATATGGATTGTTGTTATTATTTTATATGCTTATTCAATACTAGAGGCCTGAGTCACACCTATCCATTTTAAGGTTGAGCAAAGCATAACACATGCTTACAAGTGCACATTATGTCCAGTGGGCCTGAAAATAATGCAAATGCATGTCAACGCACATAAACAGCGGACATAAAACTAAAGCCCCCCATAGAGGGGAGTAGATGATTAGACCAGTTACAAAAATGAGGGTACATTTTCTCTCTCATCACATCACTCCTCCCTTCTTTCATCTCTCTCCATTCTCTTCTCACTCTCCATCTTGGTGTATATGGCCTAAGGTCTGCATTGTGGGGTGGTATACCAGGAGATCCTGCTGAGTGGACATTCTGCCCAGTTGGTTTGGGTTGTGATCCTGGGAGGGATTTGGATTCTCAGCTTCTTATCAATGACAGCAGATGCTTCATTCACTTCATAGAAGTAGACACGCCGAGATAACCAAGAACTTACTCCACCCTGTGTTTGTACATAACCTGATGACATGCTACAACTTTCACTTTATGAATCTCTAGTGTGACTTGGAGACTTGTCCTCCACACGTCATGTGGCTTCACGCAGATACAATGTACTTGTATTATCTTCCAGTGCCAGAGGGAATTAGGATATCAGAGGGAAGGTTTATTTCCTGCTGCACACAGGAGTAGAAGTAGGTCAGCAGATCAATAGTTCTTAAGCAGGCCATACACTCTGAGATAAAAATTAGGATCCATTAAAACCGACCAATGAAAGCATTTTATCGGCCTGAAATCCGCACATGTCCACATGGTACAACCGATATATTACGATCGTAATTGCCGTTTTTTTACGATCGTAATTTATTGGACATGTTCAAAAATTTTAATTGGTCTGGCAACATCGGGAAACATCATACTGTTTTCATAGTGTTTACCGACCAATTACTGTCGAGGCTTCCCTTTTAAAAAAAAAAAATACATCACAATGGCCAATATAAACGGCGATGAATTTCGATGACATCCTCGTAAAAAAAAAAAATACGATCGTAAATTGGATTTTCAATGTGGAAGCTTTTTTGCCGAATATTATGATCCAAACCGATAGCGCCTTCGGGATACATTGGTCTATTTTAATGGATCCTAATTTTTATCTCAGAGTGTATGGCTAGCATTACCCCTGACCCAGGCCCTGTCACCAGAGATACCTTGATTGGACAAATAAGAGGATTGACAGTCATTTGATGAATGACTGGGGAGTGTTGGCTGGACCCGACTACCCCTTTAAACCCTACTCAACACTAAATAAATAATGACAGGACACATCGAAAATTTTGGAAAATATATTGAAAGGCCACAGCTTCAACGATTAAAAAAGCAAAAAAAATCTGGTCCCTGACCATGCCCCCAAAAGATTTAAATACATATTAAACATGAATGCACTAAAACATCACCAAGACCTCCCATACCCGCCACCAGCCACACCTCCACCAGCTCGATGGGTGCTCGATCCACGTTGCCTCCTCCCACCACTTTGACCTCGCCACCTTGGGTCATTGACCCTGCACCAGAACACAACGTAGAGCTTCAGATGTCTGCCTCCTTCACCAGCATGTCACCCCATTTCACCTAGAATATTTCTTCTTGGGCACTGCCAGGGACCCGCCAATGCTGTGACAAATGGAAAAGCAAAACAAGTAACAAAGAAATAATCCTGAAAACTGTCCTCACAACCCCTTTCCAACTGAAATCTCCCCAACCCCAAAGCCATGAAACATCTGGCGTTCCGCCTACTGATGACGCCACTTCCGCAATTGCGATTCTACACACCACCCCCAGTCAGTCACCTGTATGCTGAGGGTGCTCTGGCTGCAGGTGATATATCCAGGGGGGGAAAGGGGGCACTACTGTCCCGGGACCGAGCAGCTAGGGGGGCATTCCTGCTCAACAACTTGCTCAGTAATTTTTTTTACACCATTGTCCGGGGGGGGGGGGGGGTTGGGATGGGGGAAATTTTAATTTCTATTTAGTTATGATTATACCAAACATACAATTACAAACATTATTTGATTGAATCTATCAGTAACGTTACATATCTGTCCTTTGTTATCTGTGCCTGATACAACTTGGTTACCACATCCATTCTCAGAGTTTGGAACAATATTTCGGGTGTCAGATGGGGGAAACTGTTTAGTAATATTAGAAATAACCATTTCTAAGGTTCGTTGTGTAATATGGAGAGATTCTTTGAAACAGGAACATGACATGCTGATGTTGGATCTTCTGCCACTTCTGCAGATGGTAGCATGAGGCACTTTGTTGAATGTGGTTGGTGTGTCTTCTCTATCTTGGGACTTCAACCTTTTGGAAACACTGCATATCATCGTCTCATCTCCATTGTATTGTGTATGTGGCCATCTGTCATATGAGACCATAGAGTTTTTTTTATCCTTTTAGACCTTCTTCTACTTTTAAAATCGTAAAACAAGATCTGAAAATCCACCTCTTCAGTCTTGCTTACCCATCTTCTCATTCCAAACATCACCACCTAGCCCAGGGGCAAACTTTTTGACTCGTGGGCCACATTGGTCTCTTAAATTTGATAAAGGGGCTGGACCAAGAGCCTGTATTGGCCGACCCGCCATATGTGTGTGCCAGTTCCATGTATTGCTTGCATCACTTATGATGGTGGTGACGCATGACAGGGATGTTGCTAGCTTTTTAAGTTTCATTGCAATGAGCAGAGATAATTTGTAGAGGATGCCTGTCATCACCATGAGGATGCTCCCACGGTGTCATCCCATGATCATGCCACTGCATCGCCCTCAAGGCAACATTTGGAGAACAAGCGGACTGGAGCATTTTTTCAACAAGGTGACAAAGGTCCGTAAAGGGAAAGCTCAAGGGCCAGATTCAGCCTAATGCTAGCCATACACATGCCGATAAGTGGACGATTTTTAACCTGACCGACGGGCGTGCGCGCTCGCGCCGTCGGTCAGGTTAAAAATCGGCCGCTTATCGGCATGTGCCGATCCCTGTCGCCCCACAGCTCGGCCGGCCAGAGAACAGACATGTCCGATAATCTCTGGCCGGCGCAAGCCGATGGAAGCCGATGCCATAAGCTTCAATGAAGACCGCGTCTTCATTGCAGCTTATGGCCGGCACACAAAGGGTGCCGCCGACTGAAGGGGCCCCATAATTCACCGGGATGCTAACGTGATGACGTCATCACGTTAGCATCCTGGAACATATCGGGACAGGTCTGCCTGCACACCATCGGGGTGTGTATGACAGGCATTGGTTTGCCCACCCATGACCTAGCCAGTTCCCCCTCCCCTATCTATTGTATACACTATTGTCTGTTCCACAATCTTAAGCTAGCCATACACGTGTCGGATTCCATGGCCAATTGATCACTCACCCGATCGATTCTGGCGATTCTGCCGGGAATCGCTGGTGTGATCAATCGGCCAATTAAGAGTATCCATTGCTGCATACCACCTTGTCCAACGGATTCCGGGACGATTCCATGTCCGATTGTCCACCTAACAAATGGCAACTCCCCCTGATCTGTGCAGAATCGGATCAGAAAGACCAACATGTTGGTTCTCTGTCAGATCCGATTCTGAGCCCCTGAACGATCGGACCTGATCGATTGGACAAGGTGGGCTGCATGCGATTCCGGCACGATCGTTTCGCGTGCACGCGCCCGGAATCGATCGTGCCGGAATCCGGTGGGAATCCGACACGTGTATGGGGGCCTTTAGATTGGAAGCTCGATTGGACAAGGCCCTCTTCTCCTCCTGTGACATAGTTTGTACCTGTGTGTTACCTTGCATTTGAATCCTTGATAAATATACAGCGCTGTGCAATATGGCTTTCTATAAATAAAAGTTAATAATAACAGAGTTTCTATGTCTCAAGAATATAATGGACAGCTGTTAATTTAGTATCTTTTTTTATTATCAGCATCATATAATAGAATCATATCATAATAGGCTATTACCACGTTTCTTTCTTTTAGTTATATTTAGGATCTGTGTGTACATTCCTGATATGATACTGTTTTCTTCATCTTCTGTGTTCTGCAGATGTTTTCAGAATGCTGTGTTTGCCTCTGATTGTCAGTCAACCTTTTTACATGCCACTCTTTGTAAATGTCTCTCTTTTCCCTGGATGCCCCATTTGTTTCCTTGCCTTTTTTCCAGTGTTTCACTCATCATATGTTCAACCAATTATAAGGCTATACAGTTTGAATCAAACTGTTCAGGGCACTATTTCAAACTTGTAGCCATTAAAAAGAAAGGGGTGGGGGGGGGGGGATTTGTAGCCGGCAAACCACTCACCACATCCAAATATAACTTATAGAGAAAATTTTCACCTTAAAAGTCCGTAGGGGCTGGCCACCCCTTTTTGGGTTCAGTTCACCCCACCAAACACATAGTAATACTTAGTAGCCATTAAAACCCCTTTTGATCAAACTAAACTGACCTTTATAAAGCATGCTAAACATTGTCCACCTGCAAAGGTGCCATTACCTTTAAAGAGTATAAAATGCATTGGCATGGGCAGTGGGAAGCTTATCAATGTGGATAACATCTTTATATGCTCAATATAAAGGTACAGCAAGTCAGAGTAGACATATGTAAGAGTAAAAGCTGACAAGAAGAAAGCACTGTGTGGCAGTTGAAATATGAGTCTGCAAGGATGACATTTGGACTGCAGGTAGTCTCAGGGGTTATTTGCTAACCCAGAAAATGCCATCTGCAGCAGAATCTACCATGCAGGAGGCTGATGCAGAAGACAGTGAGGGAGACAGTGAGGAAGACCACCCTACATATGGGGAGAGTACCATACACCATCTCCTGGTACTCATCTGAGGAGCTCACTAAAAAAGTTATGTAAAAGTTATGCACCCTTGCCTATGACCCTCTCTGTCTAGCATAATTAAATCCAACGCACAGTTCCTCCCCAGAAACTTCAGACACACTTTTCTTTGTAAGAATAAAGATGAGAGCCAATGGACCATTTTAAATGTATACATTTAATATATATATAATTTAATTTTTAATCTGAAAATAATTAAATTGGTTAAGGTACAGGTGATAATCCCTTGGTGCTACTTAATTTTTTTGTTTTTTCACTCTCTGCTCTTTACTGCTCCAGTATTTCAATTTGTCTCTTTGTACTTCTTACTACTATATAATATAATAAATATCCCTGTTTTATTTTACTGGATATCATGTTTGCCATGTAATGACTACACACCATACATATATTTTGTATATGAATGAATTACTGATAACAGGGTCCCCGGTCAGACATTTGCTGGTAAATTTTTAATGATTAGTCCTGGTGAGCGAATTTGAGGAATGTTTCTCTTAAGGAACAAACCGTGTTATAAATCTCACACATCAGTTGGGCTTATAACTCTATGTGACAAATTTTTGTGTCATTTTGTATTTAAGATTTGTAAGCCACAACACAGTAGGTTAGACCTTCCCCATGACCTCTGACATGGGTCCCCCATGGCGGTGAGCAGCCTTATTTGTGTCCCTTTGGCTTGTAATGAAATGGGACGATTTGTGATTAAGAGAGTTCACAGAGGTGACTCTCCCATGGATAAACCATAATTAATGGAGCTGTCTGTATTGTTTCCCCAGTCCTATATTTATAAGATGTGGCTTGTTACTTTGTATCAGGCCCATCCTGTGTTTTACAACCGTAATGAATAACACCACAATCAACTTCTATACAATTGTGATGATGGACCGAAAAACACTTCTAAAAGTTTTTGTTTTTGTTTTTATAAGCTCATAAAAGTGAACAGTGAACAGGTTTATGTAAGATCAGTCTAATTTTCATATTGGTTCCTTTACAATTTTAGGGAGGAATGGGCGAGAAAAAAAATTGGAGCAAAAACATGCGCACATGAGCACTGGACTGCATGGGAATGCAATGTTTATGCCTGCAGTGGATTCCTCTCCCCACTGTTAGAATGATCGGAGTATTTTGCCTAGGGGATAATGAATTAGGTATTATACTTACCTTATTACTCGCTCTAACAGGTTTCCTCTTTTTCATGTGACCAGTTGCTTAAAGCTTTCTCTCTTCAATGCCTGACCTATCATGGTTCTCTGGTGTCAGCCGCTACAATGCAGATGTAAGGGTCTGCCCATACCTAGAGTTCAGCTCTAACATGTGTTCAGCTCTCTAAAGGTATAAAACCATGTACTTACACTTGTATTACTTTCATGGTTTTTTTTGTACTGCATTAAGTTGTTGTTTAAAAATCAACCTTAAGGCCATGTCCCCACTTGGGCGACTTGTCGCGATTCTAATCGCGACGGGGAGACCACTGGTACCAAGTGTCACTTGCAGGCAGGAAGTGGCAGGAGATCTTGCCTAACCGCGCCATATCAGAATCGAGCACCGTGCGTGTTGCTCTTTGGATGGAATGGAATCAATCGATCCCGCTTCATCCAAAGTGTTGGATGGAAATGATAATGCAGAAGTGACGCGCTGTGCTCAAACGGTCCCTCGATTGTACGGACATAGAGCCATGTATGCCTAGTACAGTGGTTCCCAAACTTTTTTTGCAGGGCCCCCCTTTTCTTTTTAGGGGCATTATCAAGCCCCCCCCCCCCCTTCATATTCCAAACTTTCTTTGCAGGGCCCCCCTTTTATATTTTGGGTTATTATCAAGCCCCCCCCTCCCTATTCAAACACTTCTTCACTCTTAAGCATAAGGGCCAGCGCCCCCCCTGGAATACTGCCCCCCAGTTTGGGAACCACTGACCTAGCATAACTCTCACAAATGCTCTTGAGACACGTAGTTCCAGAGAAGAAGTCCTTGTATAGATAGAAGGGCATGCTCCTCATACTGGAAGTTAAGGGCTGCACTGGCTCAGCAAGACAGGAAGGAACATAGAATAAAAGCAATAAAGTTATAAAGGGGTGTTATCTCTAAAAAGAAGTGTATCAAGTATTGCTTGTAGCTTGGAATAGTTGTTTTGTTATATGATGGCTAAATATTGTTTTAAGGCATTTAAACCCCCACTGACAGCACAGAAAGGCTCAATGTACGGCATACATATTGCGTTGAGCCGCCATTCATATTGAATGTGCCAAATATAAAAATAAAGTCCTTCATTTATCATCTTAGAGTTATAATCTTAGATTTGGGAAATAACTGCTTAGGCTACAATGGTAGGGCCCACAAACTCATGGGCTTCAGGGGCCGAGGTACGTCATGTTTTGGTGCTTTAGCTGGTCTGAGTTTATTAGTGTCTATGCGCCTACACTCTGCCTGGGTGTGTTTATGTCTATGTCAGCACAGCAGGTACCATGGTCCTTCTTTCATCTGAGGTCAGATGTTCCCAGTGACCCAATCTCCTCCCCTGCAGTCACAAACCTTTCTGAGCCGGAACTCCAGCACAGGACATCCAACTCCATTGCTGACCTGAAAATACACACTGTACCATAAATTTTGACCTTTTCTTATTTACCAGATTCCATCTTTCTTGTGATTTACTTTTTGTTTTGCAAGTAAAAATGTATGAAACAGAATTTATACACAGTGGACCCTTAAGTTACATCTGGCTTGACTAAAGTTCAACTTAGGTTATAACTATTGTTGAAAATCCAATATAATTTTAGAATATTAGCTATTCGACATTTCACAATATTTCTTCGAATATCTATGCACGATGTTAGGCCATAGAATACAGTTGAATAAAATTTTACGAATTTCGAATATGCCTTTATATATTCGCCTTTATAATTACTCGAATATACTTTTTGCCATTCAAGACCATAATTTAGTTTTACCTTACAACCAAAGATTTTACTTACAACCAGAATTAGGGCCAAGGCCAAAACATGTTTCTGCTTGCATGGTGGCATTCATGTGACCTGATGTCACCAATAAATACAGCATATAAAAAATCGACAAAAGGCTACAAGACAGATACCTGGTGTTCTCATGGGAGAGGACTCTCCTTCCAAAAAATAACCACTTTTCATTTGATCCTCTCTTCCTGAAAGCCAAAGATGTCACCTTGAACACCTTGAATACCAAACAAACTTTTGTTTCTGGTAGTCTCAGCTCATTCTTACTTTTTGGTAAATTACACATATTATACAACACTTTGTATTATGAAAAGGTTAGGTATGGGGGGCTATGGGTATTTTCATAATTTTATATGGGAAAAATAGTCTTGACTTACAACCAACCCTTGGGAACCAATAAAGTTAGTAAGAAAAAGGTTCACATTATGTGGCAATGTTATATTGTGATAAATATTCAATATTCTTCCCAGACAATATTCAGTTTAATTATATAGCTCATACTCATAACTTTCCTATACTCCAAGCAGCTCTTTAATTAACTCTCAAAGAAACAGCTATGTCCCTAAATCAAGAACTCAGGTTTGGTATCTTGGATTGTCAATGGCTGCAAACTTGTAATGGCTCAGTGATTCACTAGTAGTTAATGAGGAGGGTCACAGTTTTTCCACTGTCCTTAACCTCCATTTGTGCGTGGGCCCTCTGTGTTCTCCCTCTATATTGCAGACCCATTGGCTCTGTCTGTTATTTACAATTATTTTGTTTGCATGTTCTTTGCTGGGTAGAGGTAAGACAGATTAACCCTAATAATTAGCATGTTTCCTTAGCACAGTGATGGTGAACTTTTTGAGACCGCGTTCCCAAAATGAATCCCAAACCCCACTTATTTATCTCAAAGTGCCGCCATGGCAATTTAACCCGAAATATACATATCATATAGACACACAAAACATGAAAAAGCCTCTTCTTTCTTATAAGATAGAATATGAGAGAGTATGGGGGTCTGTGTGCAATCAGAAGAGAGGGGGAAGAGAACTGACAACATTGAGAGCCAATAGGCTGTAGTTTTTCCTCTATGCTGGCTCACAGCTCACATGCCCACAGAGAGGGCTCTAAGTGCCATAGTTTCACCATCACTGCCTTAGCATCTCTTTTACACTGTTGATTTTCATTGGTTTGCTTTTTAATACATAGATGTGGAGCTGTAATTATTGCTTTAGAAAATAGGCTGCCAGACCAAAATGATGCATAACCAAACACTTTCTTATTATTGTTAAGAAGGTTAACAAAATATACAAAGGCCGGTGGAAATTCTGTCACTCTCATAAAGTATGAGTGTGAAAGAGCACTTACTGAGACTCTTTGGCCACACATAGAGAGTAGATCAACACCAAAGCTGGCAAGATCAGTAGACTTCCATTATATGTTTAATTGAATTTTTTAGAATCCCATGGCAAGAATTACCTTTCTTTCCTGACCCATAGGTATATAAGGATCTAAACTTAAATTCAATTTAACCCTGTTTTTACAGTTACTAACTTAGGAGGGATGAGGCATTACTCTTCCTTCTACCTGCCCACCCTGCACATCATTTGCAAAAGTGAGATAGGAAAACATAATATAGGGGACATTACACTTACCTTATAATGCCAGAAGTGATGTAGTGGAATGCCACTTCAGGTTCCAAATACAGAAAGTTACACTTAACAATTTCACTTCTGGGGTCACGGATCTAAAAAGGTTGAGAACCTCTGCATTAGAAGATTGTCTTCCTATTGGTACTCTGATGACAACTCAAATTGTAAATTCTTCCATCATTTACCAAGAGTTGCCTATTGAATATGTTCTCAGATGACACAAGATTGCATGTCTGTCCATGTACCTGTCATTGATGGTTTGATAAAGGAATTCCTACTTATTGGAGAAGGTCAGATAATGGAGGATTCGGTTTTGTGAGCCGTTCCCCGCCATTTATATGTTACCCATCTTTATTGTCACCCTATCTCCTATTCTTATTCTTACACCCCCATTATGGCTTCTTAAGGCTCCTCTGACATACAAGGTAAAGTGCATGCACTGCTCTCTCCAGAATATAGTACCACCATTCCATGGTCTGTTGTTTGGGAAATGCTTCCCTCCTGATATTGCTGCCTGTAACAATAAAAGAATGGGGGAGTTATATTATTTGTCTTAGGATTAGATAAATGTTTGTGGCCTTTCAGTGTTCTGATGCCCATTGATGGTGTGTAACATTGTCTGAGATGACAATGCCGCCACTGTTTGGCCCCTGTGACTTCAATGAATTGTTTCAGTGATTTGCGCTACAAATCCAGGCCAGTGTCAGCGTGTCACCCCTTTCAGCAGCCCAGACACCAGTAAACACAGAGTTCTTTATTTCCATTTCCACAAAATTCTCAGCACCCCAACCTGCGGTGTTATCCGTACTAATGAAATAATAATAAAGAATGACTATAAAATGCCAAATAACACCCTCCTCTACATTACACGAGTCTGACTACAACTTTGTGTTAGCTTGTCTCAGCTTAACCAAAAAAAACATCAGAAATGTGACCCAATTGGCTATATTCAGTCATTGTGATTTAAAATCCAATTTTGATATCTGTTTATCAAAATAACTACATATATCTTAAATTCTGGCTGATGAAACATTTACATAATTGCAAACAAATTATATGAAATCATTAGCTAACAAGTTATTTGAGTTTATACTGTCCATTGTGGAATCATTAAAGACATTCATAGTCACATGTGAAAGCACTAAACTCCATGTAATGGTTTGGGGTGTCATCTTATTATGGTAGCTGCCCAGAACCGGCCATTCATATTCAATGTGTTCCGTGGGCAGTGCCAGCACATTGCTGCATTAGCCGTGAGCGGTGGATGAGACGCGGCAGATGGAGTTGGAGCATATGGTAGGTCAGGGTTGAAGTGTAGAGGAGATCATGTAAGTGTAAAGCTCTGAAGGTGACTCGAAAAGTGGTTTATGACTAAGGGGCAAATTACAGCTTTAAGTGGAACTCCATCTTAAATATTTTTAAATTGTTTAACATCGGCACTATGTTAGCTGTTAAATAAATGGAAAGTGTAATTTCTTTGTGTCATAAAGTAAACAACGGACATTGATAGGGAACCATTTAAATGTATGCATCTCTGGATGACATCTATCAATTCTTTTACCCACATGCTACTACTGCTACATGCATTTTCTGATTATCCCCAAGGGTGACCACAGTGGACTACACCTGCCTAATGTGTTCATATGGCCACCTCCAATATCTAGGGGAAGCCCATGTCACAGGTTGACATTTCAGTAGGTCCCTTCGGAAGATGTCAGCTTTCAGAAAATAATTTAATCAATTAGTACTTTTAGGATACCTTTACATGGGTGGTTGAGCCATTCATAGCAAATGAACAGTAGTTTCCTGCTGAAAAGACACCCAAAAGTTTTAACAGTTTATTATAGCGGCTCTAGAATGGCTAGAGGTTTCAATCGCCCTGGTGCCTCTTGCCAAACTCTTGTCAAACTCCCATTTGAACCTAGCCTTACTAGGAAATATTTGTTACTGGATAGCAAGTATGGCAATAATCACTATTATTTATACAATATTTGTATTACTGTATTGTATGCAATTTTATCTCTATAATCTCTATGGCCACACACAAGTATCACAATGATTATTTACTCAATCATTTCATGGCTGTAAATTTAATTAATTCAATGAGATTTAGAATTCACCTTTATTCAATTGATTTGGTAAATGTTGAATGTATAAGGGTCATGGCAGTTTTATTTTAATTTGATTATTGTTTGAACAAATATGTTAGGGCCCCTATAGACGTACAGTATCTATCCATGGGCAATTTTGCAGACAATTGACTGCCGTGCGTGCTGCTCACTTAGGGGTTAATCGTCTGCAAAACAGAGGTGCCCACCTGGATGGATCGACCAGAAAAGCACTGCAAGTCGGTCACGCTCTGATCCGCCTTGGCGGTTATTTTTTTGTTGATCGCTATATTGATTTTGTTGATCGCTATATTGATCACTTTGTCCAGTGTCCCCATCCAAATGATCTTACAGGAAAGGATGTGTAAGTGGCACACATTGCCATTCCCGTACGTTGGGTGGGCGGCCGAAAGCAGCGTGATGACGTCACTACACTATAAATGCTCGCTGGTGAAACTACATCAGAATTCAGATCTATTATATCAATTCATTTTAATGGATCCTGTCTGATAAATCTTATAAAATGTTGACATTAACCGATGATGAATTGGTAGTTTTCACTCCTGTAGGTTCATTACATATTGATACATATATGGCTACCTTTAGAATTTTATTGACAGTTTTATAACATATAATTCAGGATGTAAAGGTTTCTTTTATATTTCCTGTCTATAAAGGATTTATTGATATATACTAGTAAATGTTAGCAATTTCCAGTCCCGTTCTCCTGAATGTCTGCAGATTACTGTATTACAGACTGGCTGTCTATAGCATAGGGCATCTGTGCTCCCCCCAGTGCTGGGTAGACCTCAGTGCAGCGGCAGTGTGTCTGTCCTTGGAGAGTGCTCCTTCATATAGAATAAAACCACCTCCTAGAAAAAGGCAATAATGATTCCTGGCTAAATCCTGGCAATACAACTCATTTCATCTTCACCAAAATGTCATTGTCTCCTAATACAAAAAGTGTGGAGTTTAAAGCTAGGCATACACGGTTCGATGTTAGCATTTGATCAACTTAAAACGATCAAAGTTAATATCGATCGAACTTAAATCATATGCTGCACACATGGTTCAATTGATGAAAACTGTTCAATACCGATCAAAACATCAATCGAAAAGTGATTGGACATGTTGGAAAATGTGTATAACGATTGTACAACGATTGAACTAAAATTGTAGCATTGTGTTTGTTGGTCGGTATTTGATGAAAACATTTATATATGACTCTTTCCTGTGTTTTTTGATCGAAACTAAAATAGCTGATTTAGATCGTATTACGATCGAACCCACCATGTGGTGCTACTTTGTATTCGATTACATGTTCAATGAAAAGATCAAGATCTAAAATCAAATCAAAGATCGGTTATGCTAAAATCAAACCGTGTATGTCTAGCTTAAGTAATCCCCTTTATTGGCTAACTGAAGTCATTAGAGAAGCAAGCTTTCGGGGTGTCACAGATTCCTTCTTCGGGTGTAATACAATTCTGTTTTTTGAGACTCACATTTATACAAAAAGTTAAGCCCCCCATACATCTTAAAATCGATCCATACATTTTCCATTAGATCTACCAATAACTTTGTAGTATAATGGCCTCCCTGATAGAATACATAGTGATTGGAAGGTTTAGAAAGGTCCTCATATTACATGGTTTTGGTAGAACAAAAGTTGATTGTACAGAAATTGTCTGGTAAGATTGTAAGGTGTATGGGGGGCTTTACAAGGACACTAATATTTTAACAAAACTTGAGGTGAAAGTGAAGGGTTGGTGGAAATAGAGATCAGAGTTAAGAAGAGTTATTGGGGGTAATAGACATAGAGATAAGAGGTCACTTATTAAGCTGCTCAGACAAAAATACTTTCTTGTTTTTAAATCTGTTTCTTAAGTGTAAAATAAAACTGGTCAAAAAGAAAAGAGCAGCACCAGAATAGGTAAGAGGCTTATTCGACCCTTAAGCCCCCCATAGACAGGCAGACTCCTCCATACAACTTTCATGAGACTTACCAACAACTATGTAGTAAAGTGACCTCCCTGATAGAATACATAGTGATTGGAAGGTGTAGAAAGGTCCTCCTATTACATGGTTTTGGTAGAAGAAAAGTTGGTTGTACAGAAGTTGCATGGAGGAGTCTGCCTGTCTATGGGGGGCTTAAGGTGCATTGAACCCTTAAAACACAAGAACACCTTCTTTTTACAAAATACTTACAAATTTGGGTGGGTGGGGGATGACATCTCCAATTTTCACTCATGTGCCCTAGCCATACTCTATGAAGCCCTCACTCATGTGCCCTAGCCATACTATATGAAGCCCTCACTCATGTGCTCT
>CM070038.1:33530308-33540780 GCA_036250615.1 Ptychadena robeensis | reverse complement strand
CATGCATAAAGAGGATGATGTGGTCAAAATACTAATTTGCCTAATAATTCTGCAATCCCTTAGATGGTATTTGTTTTTTTTTAGGAACTTGTCAAGAGTTTCATACCTGCCTTTGATTCATCATACTTCCTGGATCTACCTATTAGAAGACATGGTGGTTCATCATATTAAATGACCCATAGTAGGACTTTTACAGGAGAAGTTGAAGTCTAAATTTTTTTTTCTGTTTTTCTTTTGGATCTCTCCATTGTTAAGGGTGAATAATAGCAGCACTTAAAATATGTTCAATGTGAAGCGTTATTAGTTCAGAGTCGACATTTTATTTCCAAATGCCGGTTTTGCAGAGCAGTTCTTGACCTAAATGGTTGGCACCAGGGAATATATAACGAATGACTGTACTTTCTGTACAGTCTCCTGGCACTCACATTTCTGCAATCTTCCTGCATAACGTCCATACATGATAGGGTCAGGCACAATGCACATGGAGATGAAGCCAGAATTGTACATATACTTGTATGTATTTGTTGCACAAGAAATGTGTGTATGTAAAATACCATACACAACCCACATCTATGTAACCTCCATTCTTGCAGATTTCAGCAGGTATGCTTAGGGTGCCCCATACAAGGGTTGATATCCGTTCAATTGATAAACCCTTGAGCACAGTGTGGTGACATCACTATGATGTCACCACGCTGCGCTTGAGCATTCATCGATTGAACGGGGGAAAATCGATGCGCACCACTTTGCGCAATGGATTCACATTTGATACTTTAAAAAGTAATGGCAATTGAACAGTGATTTACCATTATGAGGAATTGCCTGCCCTGGTAGTTAATCATCTGAGGTGGCGATTTTCAATCCTATCAATGGGGACAAGCCCATTGAAAGTAGTGATTGGAAGGTGATTCTGCATATGATTGAAAAACGCCAGTTCAGGTGATTAACTGCCAGCGCAGGCGATTAATCGCCTAAGTGGGAACATAGCCTTAGATTCCCTAACAATCGATTATTTGGGAATCGACCGTTAATGAGAAATTTCTTAGAGTTCCAGAAACCTGTGACATCCAGCCAATCCTCAATAAACGGTACTGCTTGTTGGCTATATTTTTGCCATGAAACAAGATCGAGGGCTCACAACCCAAAACCAGGGTACGTCTCATTAACAAAACAGTTTGCATAAAAAAAATAAAACTTTTTGTTGCAAAGTAAGATGTCCTGCTGGACCCTGAAGCATTCCGCTGTTTAGCCTAAGGCTTTGTTTCCATTGTACGTCGGGAGCCCTCAGCTAAGCGTATACGCTAAGCAGGGGTCCCGACGTATCCCATAGAGTCAGCCTGCCCGGGCGGATTGTCTGTTTTTTTAGACATCCGCCGGTGTACAGGCTTTGAACGTACTCGACGACGTTCAGCCTGACACCGACCGGCGGATCGGGTCGGGCAATGAAAGACAGAACCCGTCCCCGAGAAGGTAAGTAAAATCTTGCTTAAGTCGGGGACACCCCCGCTCTAAGCTACCGCCGAGGGACTCTCGATGTACTTGGAAACAAGCCCTAAGGCTGCACTAGTGTGTAGGTTTGGAGCGGCTCACAGCGCCAGTCTGTCGAAAAAAAATGCACCATGCTGCAGCCAAAAAAGGCAGGAAAACAAAAGAAAAACCCCATGCTTTTTTTTTTTTTGCATATGTTTTCTGGATTGCACTAAGTAGTTAGAAGCCTGGCCGTAGGGCTTAGTTATAGAGACTATTGACTGAGCTGGAACTTGCTAGAGGGAATGCTGCATTGGCAGCCAAGACCAGATGACCCCCAAATCTATTTAGGCTTTAGATCACAAGGCATATCTCAGTTTCTTATATTTAGTCCCCATAATTAAAAATTATAATGGGGGGGAGGTGACTGATTCAAGTGCTGCAATTAATCGTCGGACTGGTAACTATTTTTTGAGACTATGACTGTCTATTTTATATATGACTGATACCTACTGTGAATTACGTGTTTTTTAATTGTAAACTAAATATAAATCATGTATTTATTTTAAACATTGTCAGAATTCAGTCCCGTTCTTTAGTCCCTTCAACGTCCTTTTTTGTAGACGTGTCACTATCAAATTTTATTTAATCTGCCATGGTATGGTATTATTTTTTCATGTTGTATGGCTGGCTTTAATACATATATGAGAGTTTATTCCCAGACATAGCATAAAGGGGATACAAAGCCTACACACCCCTGGTAAAATGTCAGGTTCCTGTGCTGTACAAAAACGAGACAAAGATAAATAACTTTTTCCAACTTTAGGGCCAATTTACAGTTCAAAGAACAACACATTAACACAGCTGACCGACCGACGCAGCATTAGGCGTCCGCTAGTAGGCTTTCGGGCTTTAGCCCGATAGACCTGTCATGGGGTGGTTATCTAAACAGCCCCCAAGTGCCTGCACCAGGTAGTTTTTCTGGCTGCTTCAAAAATTAAGCCTAAATGTGACCTATAAACTGTACCACTCAATTGAAAAACAAACTGAATCTTTTAGGTGGAGGAAAAAAACCTCCAAAAAACTCAAATAATGTGGTTGCAAGTGTGCACACCCTCTTCTAACTGGAGATGTAGCTGTGTTCAGAAGAAAAACATCCAAGCCAGGGGGAAAAGGTTATAGTCTGATGAAACCAAGGTTAGACTTTTTGGCCATAATTCCAAAAGATATGTTTGGGGCAACATCATGCTTTGGGGTTCTTTTTCTTCAGCTGGAACTGGGGCCTTAGTTAAGATAGAGGGAATTATGAACAGTTCCAAATACCAGTCAATATTGGCACAAAACCTTCAGGCGTCTCCAAGAAAGCTGAACACGAAGTCTTTCAACATGACAACGACCCAAAGCATACATCCAAATCAACAAAGGATTGGCTTCACCAGAAGAAGATTAAAGTTTTGGAATGGGCCAGACCTGAATCCGATTGAAAATCTGTGGGGTTGATCTGAAGAGGGCTGTGCACAGGAGATGCCCTCACAATCTGACAGATTTTGAGTGTTTCTGCAAATATGTATCTATATAATATGAATTCTGCATAATCTGAATGTATTTTGTGTAATCTTAAGCCCCCCATACACGTCTAGATTTTCTGTTTAGTCAACTTAAAAAGTTACATTTTTGGGGTCAGGGAAATTGGTGATTGATTGTAATGTTTGCCAACTATAGTAACAGATATTTGATCAACTTTTTTTGGGATTGACTGAAAGTGTAATCTATTTCAATACAACCAATTAAAATTTTCCAGCATTTCCAATCATTTTTAATTGTTTTAGGTTGATCTAACCATGTGGGCTGCCATAGATTTTCAATCAACAAAAAACATTTATTATTATATTAAGTTGATTGGATGAAAAATCTAGACATGTATGGGGGCCTTTACTGTATCATGTGAGATCTCTATATATATACATGCCTGGATCACAAATAATCTGGACAGATCCACTGTCTACTTGGATTCAATGTAATCTGATAGTAAGAAGAGATCCAGTTGCCCCACCTTTCTCCGTGTCTGGCCTGTGTGTAGGGCCTCCATTTTGTGTCATATGGAAATGGTCCAGTGCCCACAAGAAGTTAAATCTTTGCCTGGGTGCATCTGGTTTCCCTAGAGAAGTCAGCGCTAGGGCTGGGGTGGGGGGCAGCTGTGTAATCAGGTGTGTAATCCATGTGGAGGGCGACGGATTGAGAAGCAGCTGGATTCCACTAATGAGACTTAATTAAAGGACAGATAGTGCAAAGTTCTTCCTCCTTGCTTCTACAACTTAACCCATAACAGCTTGGCATCCCCACATGTGGGGTGCGGGCATGTGGGGGTGTTGTGTGCCAAGATCCTGGGGTGAGCCTTATGTCTTCCTTTGAGGAGGTACGCAGACCAGGAACAAAATATTCTCAATTTATGTTCTTGAGTCACTGGAGACTCAGCATGAGCCCCCTCCTCCGTCTACCAAATGAAATGTGCAAAATTGAATCACTAATGTCAGAACACACATTTACTTTTACCATCAATTATTTAATTTGGTCGGTAAAGAAGTGGCTCAGTAAGAGCTGGATGTGATTTCTGTAGAGAAACGAGGTTAGGCAGTGCAAATATCATTTATTATGGTAAAAAGGGCCTGTTAGTTAAATTCATACCCCAATATTTAATAGAGCATTGCCAAGTAGGGCATTAAGGACTTAAGATTTTGTCGAGTCATCTGTCACTTATGCCGTAGTCAATTTGACTAGTCGTTTAATGATGTCATCACACAGATGCAGTGGAGAAACACAAGTGTCCAAGAATAAAACAATACAATCATCTAAAAGTGCCCATACATGTATAGATGGGTGCACAATCGATGACCCATTCAAGGGCAGCATGATGACATCACGATGACGTCACCATGTGGCGCCCAAACGCCCGTCAATTGGACAGGAATCAAGGTGCACCACTTTAGGTGCTCCATTCCTGTCCAATCCTTTGAATATTGATCCTGGTCCCCATCAAATGGAATAAGAATTGACCAGGATTTATAGACATGTCCTTACTTGTTCTGTCGGCCTGTCAGGGTGGTCGCGTTTGATGATGACATCAGTGCTCAAACGAGCCTATCTATACGTGTATGGGCACCTTAACAGTCAACATGACAATAAAAAATGATATATGCTAATACCTTTAATTTTCTAGTAAATTTAGCTGCAAAAAAAAATCAGGTACAGCTTAAACCATGGCAGCAAAGACACACAGAATGAGTCAACACTATACACAGTGGTTCACAAAACAGCACATTGTCATAAAAATATATATAACTTTAACTGGACTCAGTGCAGTGCTAACATCAACATTAACCATGTTAGTTTGCGGATAGCTGTGCATAGCGGTAGTATTGTTATTGTTCTTCAACAATGACTTGCAGATTGTGCAGGTCACTGTGTGGTTGTGCAGGCCACTATGTGGTTTGCATGATCTTCTTCCCTTCCTTGCTTTAACTTTCCCACCCTTTTTATAAAGTGACTATAACAAAAGTGTAGCTTGCTTACCCCACAAACTCACCCCGAGCTACACTGGGCATGCTCATTGATGACACTGGGAATGTAAAGGGGGAGGTGGGAGGCTGGAAAAACATGGCGGATTAAATTGTTTTTCATTTTGTCGCAATCGTGCTACATGTGCAACACCCAGAGGGTTAAGTCAAGGAACGCGTCAGCGTAACCTAGAGACAGAGGCAGAGACTGCATTGTGTATACAAGTACACATACAGAGAGAGGAAAAAAATCACACGTCTTATCTCAGGAGTCATGGCCTCTAAAGTTGACGTATTGATGCCCTATTTCCAAGTCACATAAAAAGTTTGCCTAAACCTCATGTGACATAAAGCATAGGCAGCCTGATTCACATGATCTCTGCAAATGCAACATTAAGGGATTAAGTGATTGGGTTTGTATAAAAAGTTACTTTTGCCATTTGTTTCTTGCTAAGGCTGTGTCTCCACAGCGTTTTGTGATCCGTTGGGACTCCTATGTTAAGCACAGTGCTTGGCGGGGGCTCCAATGGATCACATACACTGTACCTGCCCGGCAGATCCTCTGTTCCCTAGATGCTGTCCGCCGTGTCCCCCTAACTGCTCCGGCCCTTACGGCAGCCCAAGCAGCTAGGGGGACCCGACGAAGAGAGTCCTGGTGCACAAGGGGTGCACGGCCGATTGTAACCCAATTTTTTTTTATTTTAACCCTGTAATTACGGTCATGTCCAATAAGGCCGTTTTCGAGCGGGATTAATTTGTCCCGCTCGAAAACAGCCTTGGGGGAAGATCATATGGGTCAGATAGATGGCCGTGAATACGCACGGCGCTCGAAACGGCCATCGATTTGACCCATATCTCTACGTCTGTACCCTGCTTAAGGCAGTGGTTCCTAAACTTTCCCTTCAAGGCCCCCCTTTTCCATTAAGGAACATTACTGAGCCCCTCTCCCCATTCAAGCACAGGTTAAGAATGAGGGCCTGCGCCGCCCTGGAATACCTTCGTGCCCCCCAGTTGGGGAACCACTGGCTTAAGCTAAAATACACCTGTAATTACCTGATCGTATTGGGATTTGTGGACTGTAGTCTTCCCACAATGAGCATTGCTGCAAAATATGGTGGACACCATTCCTAGTAGGAATAAGGTTCATCTTTTCTTTTTTCATATGAATACTATTGTGAAAGTCTTTCCCCATGTTCTTTCACTCCAGAAGAGGAAGCCCATATATCTTTCAGAGGAAGAAGTTGCCCTTGTGGGAAGTTTGTTCTGACTTGTCATACACCTAACAAAATTTAGTACACAGCAATGGCGGGGAGGCCGGTGGCTCGGGCGGAAAGTTAGCTTGATCTGTACAAGGACACGTAGAGTGACTCGCCTTTGTGTCAATGGCTCATTGTGCCAGTTCCCCGGGGAGATTGTATAGATCCCCTCTGGAATTATCCATTCACTTATTCACATTATACCTTTCTGCAGAGAGGGAGCCCGCAAAGGGGTCTCCTTGTTTCCTGCCTTTCCTCAACATGTAAATGCTAAGACAGGGAAGATGGCAAGATATGGGTGGCAGGACAGATGATAAAATAAAGGCCGGTGGGCGTACAAAAGACTAGTGGAGATTCTGTTTAAGAAAATGTTTCATGTGCAGAATAATCGTTTCCTCTGCTCGGCATCCCCCCCCCCCCCCCCCCCCCCCCCCCCCCCCCCGTTCCCCTCCTGGCTTTAAATGTTTTGTCGTCTTCCAAGTTAGTTGAGATACCAAAAAGGAAAGGTCATAAGTTCCCTTCCTTTGTGAAGCTCTGAAAGTGGGGGGCTTTGGAGCTTCTGTGCCTTTCACGGCAACAAGGCCTGAATAGAAAGCAGAGAGAGAGTGTTGATGAGCATGTGGATGGGGCAGTGGGTGCTCATTCCCTCCTCTGCATATTTTATGGCTGTGCCAGAGACTTAATACGTTTCAAGCGGGTTGAAAGCTTGTCAGGGTGGCAGATAAACGATGTGTGCGTCTTTCAAATAACATACACTTCCGCAGAGCGCCATTGTCTCCTTTCGGATTTATATCAGGAACCAGTAACTTTCTCCCTCTTTTCTTCTTCCTCCTTCTTCCGCCCCTGAAATGCTCTGTGTCTTCGTCTCTAATCCGAGGGGCCAGTTCAGTAGCCAGACTCACGCCAAGCGCACCTGAGCGGCCCTTGCGCTGTCAGACTGCCTGGGATTAGCTGGCGGAGAGATAGCGGCTCAGTGGTCTGGAAGAGAGCAGTGATGGGGCTCAGAGTGGTAGGTAGCATGTTACTATTACTTTTATTTAGTCTACGTATCTTGCTCTCTTGGTTTAGGTACTTGTTGGTACTTAATGTTGTATCAGCCAGAAGGGTCTTGCTTTATAAAGCAGGGAGGGTGGCTTTTCTAATCCCTGACAAATGGGTTACTTTACTAAAAGAGTAGAAATTGTGCAGTTTAGCAAATATTGTGAAGCTGTGTTGACTTTAAAATCGAATCATCTGCAAATAAGAAAAAAATAAGTATTTCTTGTACGAAACTCAATTGCAGCTTCATTTTATTCATTAATCTCAAATTAGTTTGATGAACGGTCTTTATCTTTTCCTTTGGTAAACCATTCCAAGTGTGTTTACTTACTTTGTCAGCTGCTTATGTAGGTGAAGTCAAGTCATTTAAATTTTTCTCTTGAAACACAGAGTTATACATTTTTGCGTCATTTGGAGACCTATAGATGTATTGTCTTATATGACTACTGGGTGTCTTATAGCAGATTTTAGCTGGATCGTATAAACTGCGCTGTCATATGGCTGACATAACACATGACTTTATTATTCTCATCATCTTTTTTATTGACCAATACATATCACTTGACACTTTCTACTTCATACAAATAGAAACTTGTTTTAGGAAGTACAAACTTATTTCCTAATAATATATATCATTCATATTTTAAAGCATTCTCAGATCAGAAAGTCATTTTGAAATACTTGTTACATTGAAAATGACCCTTTACCCCTCTTGTATGGGATACATAGATAAGGAGAACATTACTGAGGACCACACAATATTGTATGCAGGATGCCGAGATTATATGGGTGATCAGTTAAATAGATAATACCTTTCCTGTATTATCATAGCTCTAAAGGTAGCCATACACAGGTCGATTTTTCACTCGATTTTTGACAGATCGATCACTGCGCGCGTTCACGAGTTCGATCGGCAATCGATCTGCAGTCAATCGGGTTTTGATCACCCTGAACGATCGACCCCCAAAAAATCAGAATCAACTAAAAATCGGATCGGCCAATGAACCGACATGTTAGTTTTTTGGTCGATCGTTTGGCAATAGGAGTACATTGATGGACCCAAATAGCCCTTTGCTGCAGCCTTTCCGATCGATGGATATTGTTGAATCGGCCTATTTGGAGATCGGCTCATGTCCAAATCAGCCACAAATCAGATTCCCAAGGTGGTGTTGCATCGAATCCTGATCTGATCAATTGCCGATTCCTAATCGCCTGGAAAGATTGGATCAGCAATCGATCAGCATTTGATCGCTGACAAATCGACCTGTGTATGGCTACCTTTACATATACTGTGGGGTGGTGTAGAGGATACAATGTCATTTATTATAAATGTATATAGTGTTACCATATTCTGCTGGGCTGTACTCTGAGCCATTCACACTATTGTCTCCTCCCATTCGAATGGCCCACCACAGTCACACACCATAATTATTATATATCGTTATAAGTGACATATTCTAAAGGGTTGGATACAGTCACTTATAATATTGTGATGTCAGCTCTTGCACTAGACATGGAGTCTATGACTGTCTAGTATTCTATAGACTACACCTAAAAGGACTTCTATGGAGGCAGTTCTGTCCTGGCACATGTCAGGGGCTCCGGGGGGAAAGGTCCTATAGAGCAATTTATGGACCTAGTTGTTAGATATGACTTTATCCACACAGTCACCTCCTGTGTCACTCTGTTGTTGTAAGGAAAGGTCACAAAATGTGTACTGCACTCTATGCAAGTTCTAGACAATAGTATCTGGATCTGGGGGGGGGGGGTTGAGAGGATAAACATTGGGTTTGTTGACTTTTTCTTTGTCAGTCCTTAGTTTTCAATATCAGATCTCCTGTATACAGGAAAGGGCCTTGGTGTACTATTTAGAGAAACAACGTTCAATGACCAAGTAGAAGCAAATATTGGTACTTTTATCAGATTGGGTAATCATATAGCTCATGATGAATGTCCTTTACCTTATGGGATTTTCACAGTTGTGGAGACGTAAATTGAACTTTATAGTGGTGGAAGTGTAGTTCAGTAGAGCAGGTAGTGCGTTTTCTTTGAACATAAACATGTAAATCCTAACTTTGGGACAGAAAGAACACCGGAAGGTGATTTTATTTCATTTCTCTAAATGATTCCTGAATTTCTCTTTCCTGTCCTCTTTTATTCCATAGAAGTAAGGCTATGTCTCCAATCCGTCAACTACAATGGTGGCCCATTGTTTTCAATTTGCAAGTATTCACTGGCGCATTAGACCAGTGCAGCATCACATTCATATGACATTGACAGGACACAATGCAACGTTCCCATTGAATTATATTGAATGTGTTATATTAATCCAGAAATGTGTGTTTTCCCTGTAGGAATATATAGCTGTGTTTTGATCGATTTGAAAAAATTCAGCTATTAACATGACCAAAACACATTTATGGATGCATTAACTCTAAAGCGTCCATGTAATGCAGTGGAGACATTGCCTTGCTGCCATTACATTGTGACCCCTGTGATGGCCCGTAGGAAAACATGTTATTGTCCACTGGTCACACCAACCATTGTGCAGATGATGGCAACTGGCCAGCATGTTGTTGTCCACTGGTCACACCAGCCATTGTGAAGATGATGGTTTGGGTATGAAATTTGCTCTATGAAGTCCCAGACTTCTCCCAGTTATACTTTATTCGGTCTAGTTGTTCTCCACTCATCGCTGGGAAGAATGACACAACTATAGAGGTTGTATAGAATTATTCTTAAAATGTATTGTTCAATGCTCAGTTTATATAGGCGAGACAATGAAGGCAGAACTGCAACTATTAACCAATCATGCTTCTTAGAAGGTGACAGGAGTTTATGTATACAACAATATTTCCACTTAAGCACATTCCTCAAGATAAAAAAAAAACATGAATAAGCTTTTCCCACGAAAAAAACAATTAACCCCAAAAAATTTACTTATAGACCTCTTATAATGATGAATATCCTCTACTTGTATGAGTAATATGCCAGCATTAGATTTGTCAGATCGGTGCCATCCCCTTATATAATATCACATTCAAAAATACCCTAAACAAGATTGTCCTCCCAGTCGGCAGTAGAGTATTTTTGAATGTGACCTCTTAAGCTAGCCACACATGGTTCAATTGACTGTACAATCAATGTAATTCGATCG
>CM070038.1:33509067-33523216 GCA_036250615.1 Ptychadena robeensis | reverse complement strand
TACCTTTAGATCACTTTGTACAAGTTGATAGTGATTCAAGGGAAGATAGTGCAATTTCTGAGGGTTTAAGGTGGCCATACACAGTTCAATATTTTCATATTTTCATTCGATCGAACGAAAACGATAGATTTTTCATTTGATCGAACAAAAATTATAAAAAGTGTACCAAACAACTTGTTCCACCCAGTTCTTAATACCGAACAAAAACTTTAACAAGTGATCGGACATGTTGGTACATTTCTATCGATTTGTTAAACAAGAAATGTATATTCATTTGACACTGTGTTCGGTCGAACATACAAATCATGGGCATTCTTTCAATATATGCACAAACAATATTCAATCAAACTTTCAAACATTCTTATCAGAGTAATAGTTGATTTCCAAAAATCTACATGTGTATGGCCAGCTTTAGGCTACATATACTTGTAGATCTTCAGACATGTGGCCAACATTGAAAGAAACCACCCGCAGCCTAAAGCCCCCCATAGAAAGGCAGACTTTTCCATACAACTTTCATGAGACTTACCAACAACTATGTAGTATAGTGACCTCCCTGATAGAATACATAGTGATTGGAAGGTGTAGAAAGGTCCTCCTATTACATGGTTTTGGTAGAAGAAAAGTTGGTTGTACAGAAGTTGCATGGAGGAGTCTGCCTGTCTATGGGGGGCTTTAGAGCACCAAGAGATCAGGAACTATAGTTCTTCTCCTTCACCCCCTAGACGGGTGGTGGGCAACTGAGTTGATATGGAGGGCCACAAGTGCAGCCGTCAGCATCACATTACATTTTCAATCTATACAGACTTGTTTAAGCATTTTTTATGAAGAAAATGACAGCGGGCAAAGCTAGAAGACGTTATTTTTCATTTTTAAATAACAAAACTTGAATACTTCAAACATTAGGCAACACTGTAGTATGGTAATTTCTATCATTAAAGCCATTGAATATCTCTCTGGGGCGAATACCCTTTCATTCAAAGGTTATGCGCCCCCTATTCTGAGGCCGCAATATGCCGCAATATTTATTATTCAATGATGCCCCATCTGTTGGGATAATAGGAGCATAGACCTGTCCGCTAATCCCTCACCAACACGTCTTTGCCTGGGATGTTCTTAAAGCAGAAAGAGGAGGTGAGGCAAGGGACTTGCTCAGACACTGTCTGGGTCACTGACCCTGAACAAATAACTCGCATATCCTCCTCTTCGCAATCTTAAGAAGATCCCAGGCCAGGACGCATTAGCAGGGGATCAGTGGACAGGTGAGTTTCTATGCCTATTAACAGTTTGGTTTTGGGGTCTGCAAGTGGAGGACAGAAGAGGGTGACTAAAGAACTCCCAAAGGGCCACATGTGGTCCCCGGGCTGCAGGTTGGGCACCTGGGCCCTAGACCTTAAACATTTACCTTGAAGTGTGTTGAGAAGGAGCCCAATGCAAGAAAAGACATTTCCCTGCATCTCAGCTTTAGTAATGCAGTAGCAGGCTCTTTCCTGGTAATCAGGTCCTATGTCCTGTGTGTTGGCAGTTCCAGCCTCACTGCACTTATTGGAAGTGGAATTATTTCCGTACTTTTTATTAGTGGTCTCATGGTTCCAAATTTCCATCTCTGTGCCCCTACTGTAACACAACATCCAGTATTAATATGGAGCTTTGTGCATCCTTAACCATGTGGCCATGTTGTTGAACATTATAGTCAGAAACTATAACCAGTACAGTTGACTTGTCCTTTGCCAGTATTTTCAAGATATAAAAGAGTGTCTATAGGAATGTGTTTGTGAGGTCGGGTATTGAGGATGGACAAGAAGATCTGGCTCACAATCAACATCCAAAGGTGTTTAGTAGACTCTGTACAGTTCCTTTAAGTTATACTGGTCTATTTCTGACTTTGTGAAGCTGGCTTTGGGCACAACAAGGCTATAGGCATACAAAAGTAGTAACACTTTATTGGAGCTGAACCTGATGTCTGAACTTAATCCTTTTTATTGGAAGTTTCACTTGCTTATAGTACATATAAAGTTTGGTTAATGTATTTGGCCCAGGAAGGTTTAACCTCAGAGGTAGCCAGGCAACTAGCACTTTCAGCAATTGTTCTCCCCCACCCCTTGTTTTTACACTTGTTTATCCCTCCTACATTATCTTTCAGATTTACTTATCTAGGTATAGAAAAATTAAACCTCAGAAGAACAACAGCACGTGACCTAATACACAATGCCAATATTTATTTAACAAAGACTAACTCAAACTGCAGAAGCAGTGCATGATAAATTAGGTAGATTCCAGGGTGTGTGTTAAAACAATGCCAAGGAGGATCTGCGGGCAGCATACACGGCTCGATATAGGAGCCGTTTGATGTTCCCGGCAGCAGCGTGATGAAGTCATCATGCGGCTGCCCTACATTGCAATGGGCATTGAACGTGATTTACGGTCATGTCCGATAACTCCGTTTTCGGCAGGGATTGATCTCTCTCGAAAAAAGGAATGGCCGCATTAGCTCTGGGCCAGATAGATGGCCGTGAGCATAAAGCAGGGTACAGACAGCTCGATATTCGAGCCGTCTGATGTACCCTGCAGCAGCGTGATGACGTCATCACGCTGCTGTCAGATATCGGCTGGCTGGGGAGAGATGGCACTGCTCTCTCCCCGGCTCAGCTGAAGCTTTGCTTGGAGACCAGCGGTCTCTAGGTAAAGCATCGGACATCGGCCGTAATTACCGCCATGTCCGATAAGGCTGTTTTCGAGCGGTCAAATCAATCCCGCTCGTAAACAGCGGTGGGAGCAGATTATATGGGCCATAGGGGTCGCCGAGTTTACTGAGATCAGCAGCACTGATGCTCAAAAGCAGGGTGGTAAGTTAGGAGGGAGAGGTACATACTAACATGGGGTGTTACTTTCCCATCTAACTTCCCTCCCAGTACATGATTTCTACAAGTGGGCTGGGAAAATGTCGCAGAGTGGCAGTTCTGGTGTTTGGAATATGGAAGTGGCACTCCACACTGTAACTTTCGTGTTCCAAAAACAGGAAGTGACACTTTGCAATGTTACTTCAAGGGTTGCGGATCTGAAAAGGTTGCGAATCACTGTCTAAAGCCTGCCATACACCGTCTGAGCGCCGATTTTGCCGCCGATCGATCGGAGAGCATCAGTTGGCGGCAAAAACGGCCAAATCGACAAAATCGATTCTGTCATCTCTGGAGAGCAGCGTGATGACGTCATCACGCTGCTTTACAGAGCTGATCTAAGCAGCTCTGTCGGCACCCACTTAAGCCTGCCATACACACGCCGATGTGTAGCACGTTAGTCTCCCGTTGCATTATGAGGCCCCTTCAATCGGCTGGGCACCCTTTGTGTGCCGGCCATAAGCTGCAATGAAGACGCCGCTTCATTGCAGCTTATGGCATCGGCTTTCATCGGCTCCCATCGGTCAGAGAAGATCGGACATGTCCGTTTTCTGGCCGGCCGAGAAGTGGGCACATGGCGATTAGCGGCCGATTTTTAACCTGACCGACGGAGCGAGCGCGCACGCCCGTCGGTCAGATTAAAAATCGGCCGCTTATCGGCATGTGTATGGCTAGCATTATTGGGTGTATGGCAGGCTTTAGCTACTTCTCTGACTGTAAAGCAGGGAACACACGTGTAGGTAAGGGCCAATTCAATTGGCCACTTATAAATGCAGCCATCGCTTTGTTTTAGAGCGGGACCAATCAATTCCCCTTGAAAACAGGGATATCAGACATGACCGTAAACCCATCCATGTTTACATCCAATCCCCATTGCTTTGCATGGAGACTACAGGGTTCCATGCAAAGCATTGTCGGAGCTGGAGACACAGCTGCTCCCCCAGCGCAATGACGTCATCACGCTGCTGCAGGGATCCTCGAACGGCTCCGATATTGAGCTGTGTGTTCCCAGCTTTAGTTAGCATGTAGAATTTTACAGTTCATTACAATAAAACTAGAAGTATGTGGAAAGTATGGTTCACTTGAAAAGAAAAAAAAGCACATTTTAGGTTTCTAAGTCTCATTGGAACAAACCAAAAGATTTCTGGAAAAATGTATTTTGGATATATTTTGGACCCAAAACCAAACAAACCATATTGGCACAAACAACTGAAGAACAGTGGTCCAGGGGTTAATGATTTGTTTTGCATCCACAGAACCTGTGCAGTCATTGTGTCAACTATGAGTGTTTTTGCATGCCAAAGCATTTTAAGCCCTCCATACAAGCTAGCCACACATGGTTCAAATTAGCGTTCAATCGAGTTTTGATTAGATTTTGAAGTTCGATCCAAAAAATCGAAAATCGATTTTAATTTAATCGATGTACACCACATTGGGGAGTACGATTATTGTTCAATTTTGTCTGAAAAGTAATCGAAGTAATCCAAAATCGTCGATTGAATTCCTCTTACGATTTTAGTTTTATGCGGAAGTTAAAGGTAAGTAGCCACAGGAATCAAGCCAAAAAAATCGACCAAAAAAAAGCTGCAAGGAATGTAGTTCGATGATTGTACAATCGAGCCAAATTTTCCACTCTGTCCGATCACTTTTCAATCGCCGATTTCACAAAAATCTATCAATGATCGTCGATTGTACTATGTGGGCAGCACATCTTTTTTTTTACAATCGATCGCTTTTTTCATTGAAAATCGTCGATTGAACGCTAAAATCGAACCATGTGTGGCTAGCTTTAGGTGTATGAGGGGCTTAAAGGTAGCCATACACAGGTCGATTTCCCACACGATTCCTGGCCGATCGATCACCGGGCGCGTGCACGCCGATCGATCGACAAGGAATCGAGTGCAGCCCACCTTGACCGATCGACCCCGCCCGATCGACATGGCCCCTAAATCGGATCGGCCAGAGAACCAACCTGTTGGTGTTTTCTGATCGATTGGGCACACATCAAGGGGCGTTGACATTTGTGAATTGATCGACTGGTAACAGAATCGTCCAGGAATCGGTGGCCTAAGGTGGTAGGCACAGACTTGTATGGTCGATCGATCGACGCCTGTGGCTTCACTGGAATCGATCGGAGTGTGGATCGATCGCTCAGGAATCGACATGTGTATGGCTAGTTTAGAGTTATATTTAGGCCTTCTGTGCCACAACCATGTTAAAAAAGTTATTCACACAGTAAGACAACGATCTGAAAAACACCATAACATTTTCTGAATAGTAAAAGAATCAGGGTGTTGCAATGTCCTAGTCTAGACTTCAAACTAATTGAAATGCTGTGGCAGAATCATGTACAAAAATGTGAGAGACCATTACTGGTGTTTAAATTTATTGCTGCAAGTTTATAAAGCTATTAAATGATGGGGTGTACTTAGTTTAACTTGGTATCTCAATGTCTACTTACATTTAGTAAATAACAAATGTCGCAGTTGAATCTGTATTATATTGTTTTAGACCTGAGGTTAGATTTATATCATTTTAGGTGATTTTGTCTGTAAATGAAGTGGAAACCGGTGTACTTTCTTTTTCTCGTAGCTATACACAGAGAGACACATTTCCCTCATGCGGAGGTCAGTCATACAGTTCCCAATCTCATCATCATGCTTGGTTGGTCAGTGCTAGGGTGCCAGCTGCCCTCCTGTACCAAGTGCCAGCCCTGCCAGTACACAGTGTATCTACGAGTCTCACGTTTCACCAAAAGTTGTTGATCTTTTACTCTTTTTCAAAGAGATTTTCTGATCTCCAACATAGTACAGTCCAAAAACATATTCTTCTTCATGGAAACTAGAGACCTGACATCAGGCCAATTACATACATGTGAGACTCACAGCTATTAGGTTATAATTTAGGAAATGAAAAGATTCTTTGTATGGGATCCATTCTCATGGTAAGTTCAGTCTTTGTGTAATCTCCGTATTTAATGCTTCTACTCCATTGTGTGGAACTATCCATATCAGTCGGAACTCAAAGGAAGTAATTATCTAATGCCCCTCATATCAATAAAGGTGCCCATACATGGGTCAATACCCATTTGGAGCGCCCCTTGTGCGCTGATTCGATGCTTACCACTTTGCACGATCGATTCTCGGTCGATATTTTGCATGGTTCCCATCCAAAGTAATGGCGATCAAACAGGGATTTACCAAAATGTAGGTTCCCTGTTCGAACATTACTTCGAGCGGGATCATTAAAACAAGTGTTTTTCACATTCGATTGCCGAACGATCGGCGGGAACGCACATGGCGATCGATCATTTGGGAATTGAACGAAAAATCAAACTGTGTATGGGTACCTTAAGGGCCAGTTATGAGCAACACTAACTTATCTAAGGGCTCTTTAAAGGTAGCCATTCATAGTCACTCAGCAGAAAATTGTGCCCACCTGGTGAGATCGACCAGGAATCTCCCACATGTCGGATTGCATAAATTCCCGGCTGATTACATTACTTTGAATGGGAACGGCAGTCCCAATCCAAAGTAATGTCCGGCACACAAAGGGTGCCGGCCGATCTTCTGAGGAGCTGGCTGCAGCGTGATGACATCTCAAATATTGAAGGAGAATCTGCATGTCTATGGCTACCTTAACACGTGCACTGCAGTGATCCCTAAAGCTAGCCATACACGCATCAACTTTTGCTTAATTGATCTTAGATTCAATGGGATTGTATGATTGAAATATTGACCGTCAGTCTAATATTGATTAACCCCCCTGCCGTTCCTGACAGTCCCAGCTCGTCCAGCTCTGACCTGTCAGAACAGCAGTGGAACGAGCTGGGTTCGTCAGGTAAAGATGTGTCTCCACTCTAATGAGGCAGCTGCAGGAGAACGGATCACCCCCCCCCCCCCCCCCCCCCCCCCCCCCCCCTGCTCTCCTATGTAACCTGGCACATCTGCAGCGCCATCTTGTGGATGCAGTGCTAATTTACCTGATACACTGAATTATTGAAATCTTCATTATCTGATATTGTGAGTTATTTACAAAGCATTTGAACATATTATTATATTCGAGATGTCACCAGACTCCTGTATGGACATACTTTGGGAAGTTACAGGCTTACAATGTAAAAAAAGTTTTTTCCATTAAAGACTATGGTGCGCTTTTGGTCCAGAAATCTGTACCTCAGCAGTGCGCTATGGAGAGTAATGGTACCAGCACACAGTGTGAACGATATAAAACTATCCGTTCCTTTCTATAGACCTGTGTGCGTGTTCATAGTGCCATCGAATAAAAACCCGTCAGATACCAACAATTTACAAACATGACCCAACACTCGATCGATTTTATGTTTGATAACAATCATTTTTGGTCAATTGATTCAGGTGAAGAGGAAATGATTTGCAAAATGATTGGCTGTCGATCCAATGGAAGAATTAAATCACTACTGGGCTTAAGGCAGCGGTTCCCAATCTTTCCTTGCAGGGCCCCCCTTTTCTATTTAGGGACATGATCGAGCCCCCCCCCTCCTCCCTATTCAAACACAGGTTAAGAATAAGGGCCCCTGGAACAGGTTAAGAATAAGGGCCTACCTTTGCGTCCCCTAGTTTGGGAACCACTGGCTAAGGGGTGAGATCTGTACATATTTTAGTCACTTTTTACCAGACAGCAATGAATGAAGTACGGTATGTTTTACAGATGACCCAGTACAATGAAGAACAGATAATAATGAGCTCAGGTCTTGTGTGGCCCCTGGATATTAAGTCTGCTGGTGTGAAGTTTGGTAGCCTCTATGCTTTTAACCAGCTCACCAAACCTCCTTAGAATGAGCCCCAGGGACGCAGGAGGGCTAAGGGGTTAAAGTGAAGTGATTTTCAGCAGCTTTAACTCTCAGCAGATTGCTTTCTCTGGCAGATCTGCGCAGGGGTAACTGGCCGTCACATCCCAGCCGCTCGCATCAGTAATTAAATGACATGGTTAGGCGCACACAGACTCCTGATGCCAGCATCCTACAGACCTAATCATTCCCGACATCTCGCCATTTGTAGAAGACTCACAACAGTTGTTGGTAGTCAGCTTTTCGCTGATATGAGCACTGAAGGCTGGGGGGGGGGGGGGGGGGGGGGGGGGGGGGGGGGGGGGGGTTGTAATGTACATGTCCTCTTTAGCATGCCTTATTTACCATTAAACCCCAATCTCTCATTTTCACAATTTGTTTGTCGATCACCCAGGTTCTTTATATTTACCGTCTTGGAAGTCAACCAAAACCTGTTTAATGGCCAATTTTAAAGACAGAGACACCCTGAAAAAAGAAGTGTGTGAGAGGAGTCTTATAACAGGATATGAGATATAAAAGTTCTATATCTTAAGGCCCCTATACACCTTTAGATTACTCCATACAATTTTCTTCAGATCTACCAACACCTATGTAGTGCCGGGTCCTCCCTGATAAAATACATAGTGATTGGAAGGTTTAGAAAGGTCCGCATATTACATGGTTTTGGTAGAAGAAAAGTTGATTGTACAGAAATTGAATGGTAAGATTGTAAGGTGCATGGGGGCCTTAAAGCAAGAAACATACATGTAGCAAGGATCACACAGATCGGTGGCCGTTTTGAGCGCCGTGCACGCTCACGGCCATCTATCTGGCCCATATCATATGCGGCAGTCGCTGTTTTCAAGTGGGACCAATCAATCCTGCTCGAAAAATGGATATCGGACATGACCGTAATCGATGAATTCAATCGATGAACCCCTGAGTGGAACTTGATGGCATCACCAACCTGCGCTCAAGCATTTGTAAATTGAATGGAGAATCGATGTGCACCACTTTGCGCAATTGATCCTGTTCGATACTTTGGTTCGAGACTATGGCCCCCATCCAAAGTAAAGGCAATCATACAAAGATTTACCAATATGTTGGTTCCCTCTTCAATCTAGCGTGGGCCACAAACGATTCCCGAACAATCAACCACCGCAAAAGTGCACAGTGATCAATTGCTTGAGAATCGATTGAAAAATCGACCCGTGTATGCCCACCTTTACAGTACTAATCGGTATTCCCCAGGGATAAAGGGGTCATGGCCAATCCCAGATTCTCAATTAGACATAAAGATACCCTTCTCAGGGGAAGCCCTTCTAAATCCACCAAAACCTAAGTGGGATTTTTAAGACCAACTCATCAATCTATTATAAAATATTATTCAAAAGGTTTTGTATAAATTGTTATTTTATGGATTTTGTGCACAAAGTCCCTGTAACAGAATAACAAAGACTTTTCTTATAATATTTGATGATATCTGTGGAAAACATAGATTGATGAGTTGGCCTTCCCATTCAGTTTTTGGTGGATTCAGAAGGGTTGGCCCTGAGAAGCACTAGGGTATCTGTATGTGGAAGTTATATACTAGTCCAGGAAGAACAGCAGGGATACAGTCATTTGGCCAGAGATAGGATTTAGCCCTGCTCTCTTGTCCTGGCAGTACCAGCTCCCAGATGGCATAGCTAAGGGCGCTGTCAGTTCAGAAGATCTTGATGTCCGTGGATGCAGAGCGCCTTCTCTGTCGTCTCTAATAAATGCCATCACACAAGGCAAATAGCAGTTATCATCTTCAAGAAACAAAATCCCTAGAACACTAAACATCAGGGGAACGGTATAATGTTTTATTGGACCCAACTCAATATAAAAAGAAGAAAATTGTTGTTAATAACAAACTTCCAGTAGAATGTATAGTCAACAGTAAATGCATTTAAACTTGCTCAGGACAAAGGCAGAGTTAGGGAGGCAGGCTAGACTCTTTCTGTAATCTTTCTACTCTGTTGTGTTTGTATTCTTATTATATTTCTATTAATATTTAGGGTGACCCCCCCCCCCCTTTAGATTACTCCATACAATTTCTTTTAGATCTACCAACAACTATGTAGTGCCGAGTCCTCCCTGATAGAATACATAGTGATTGGAAGGTATATGTCACTGCTATGTAGTGCCGGGTCCTCCCTGATAGAATACATAGTGATTGGAAGGTGTATATCACTGCTATGTAGTGCCGGTCCTCCCTTATAGAATACATAGAGATTGGAAGGCATACCAGTCAAGTTTGGCTATTTAAAAACCGGGAACGTACAGGAAGTGACATCAGTGACGTCACTTCCAGTATATGGATCGTGGTTCTTCCGCGTTCCACGCACCGGAAGTGACGTCACTGAAGTCACTCCCGGCGTCTGCCAGTCTTTTAGCTGATCTAGCAGGGAGAGGGCGTTACTCTCCCTGCTTATGTTCCACCCGCTTGTGCTGGTAATGTGCGCAGCGCAGTGGGAGTAACGCCTTCTCCCTGCTAATCAGCTCGATTTCAAGAACCCGGGAAAAATCTGGGATTTCCTGAAATCGCGACTTTCCCGGCCAAAACGGGAGACTTGACAGGTCTGTTGGAAGGTTTAGAAAGCTCCTCATATTACATGGTTTTGTTAGAAGAAAAAGTGATTGTACAGAAATTGTATGGTAAGATTGTAAGGTGTATGTAGGCCTATAGGATGAGGGAAACTGACAGCCTAACCTTTGGAAGCTAAAAGTTCAATGGGGAGGTGAGATGAAGATGGTTTTTGGGAGTCATATATAACTGGTTCCTAAGGGTTACATTCATAGTAATATATATATTGTTCACATGGAAATAAATGTACTTAGAGGGCGGGAAGGTTTCTAATTAAGTGGCAGATCCAGATTTGGAGCAGATCCTGCATTTCTTGGATACGTTGTGGGTCCCAGAGAGCTAAAGTTGTCTCTAGGCTCAGACAAGAAATTCTGCCAGAAAATGTCTTTATTAATGTAGATGTGCGCTGCACAAATTGCTAATCATAAATAAACAGCCATGACTCAGTCGCCATAATTACAATCTAGTTCCAAACCTCAAGAGATTTCTGGCAAATCACATAGATTGCTTAATAGGAGTGATTGATTTATATGTTCTGCAGACAAAATAAAACTTTCTATCATAAATTAGGGATCCTAAAATTACCTAGAATGGGGTAAAATTTTGATGGTGGCCCTGCTCAAATGTAATTATTACATTATTCATTATGATTCATTCAGGAGCCTTTCAGGGCCTTTCCTGCATCTAGGGTAAAAATAGATAGTAGTGAATCAGGTTTAATATTTGGGTGTAAGCATCTCACAGATCTCTTTACTATCTTCATTCTGCTGACTTTATGTTTATGGTGATCTATGTACCCTTGCTTATGGAAATCAGTACAAAGTATTTGTAATGCAGTCTGACCTACTGATCTTCACTCCAAGATGTCATGAGCATGAGTGAACATGCAGAATGTCCCTTAACGAACCCTAACCCTGTAGTGAACCTCTTCGGTATGTCTGTGGACACCTACAGGCTTGGGGTACATTGCAATGTCCTCATGGCTGCAGCAATAAATCCCTCAGTTATGTTTTTTGGCCTTTCCCATAGATGTGCTTTGGCCAGTCATATGTAAGTTCTGCTTGGGGGACTTGGCATCATGCAGTGTAGCTGGCACTCTCTCCAGGGCTCATTACAATTACTGACCATTCTCTCTATGACCTGAATTTAACTGATGCCGCCAGCATCATTCTAGCCTCCTTCCTGGCAAATCCTTTGCCCTGTCCTTGCTGTATCCCCTGGCAGCGGGGCGTCAGAGTTTCCTAACCAGGCAGGAGATGGTTTCTTCAGGAAAGGGTCATGTGGCTCAGTGCCCAGATCTACACCCCAGTGTAAACGAATGCCACTGTGACCTCTGAAAAATATTGAGATGTGTGGTTTTTCACATATGACCTTCTACATTCTATATGCTGTGTGAACTGTCCTCTTCTGACATGTTGTATGGCTCAATCACACTCTATGGCTTGTTATGTCTGCTGACAGCTCTATAGATCTTTTACAAATATCAGTTTCCTGCAGAGTGTCAGGTTGTGGCCATGTGTTCATATGGCCGAGACACTTGTGTCTCTCTCTGGGACCACCTATTGCAATCTATGTGTGTGGGTCTCATTTCAGTTATAAAGATCTCTCAGGAACTCAGTGACCGTGGAGTCCCAGCAATAACAATGAACCCACTTGCTGTTTGTATAGAGAGAGTGTCATGTGGATGAGGGAAAAGGTCCGGGCACCCTTTGAACACTGAAATATGTTGCATCATACTTCAACAGCAATAAAATATATCATCTGCTATGTTGTTCTCTTCCAGAATGGGGCCGTTCCTGGAGAAGTCACAAAGAGAGATGTAAATGTCAAGAGAGGAAACTGGGGAAACCAGATAGAGTTCGTCCTGACCAGCGTGGGGTATGCAGTAGGCCTGGGAAATGTCTGGAGATTTCCATATCTGTGTTATAGAAATGGAGGTGGTAAGTTGTGAGCTCCCCTGAGAGACGGTTTGTGATATGAATATATATACGTTGTAAAGCTTCTCAATATATCAGCACTATATAAATACGAGGTAGTTGTAATAAGTTACAAACATTAAGCTTCATCTTTGTTTTGAGAGTTTGGTTTATTTTTCTGGTGGACAGTCGTTTGTTGTCACCCAGTGCGAGGAAACCTATGGTGTCACCGTATGGTGGCATATTCAGCTTTCTAAATGCACTGTAGCAGAATGTGGATGTGATATAATGTTGCTAACAGAGGGAGGGGATTGGTCAGTTACAGGGAATGATCAGTTACTGCAGACATAATACAGAAAATGGTCAGTGAGTTACTGCAGACACACTACAGGAATGGTCAGTGAGTTACTGCAGACACACTACAGGAATGGTCAGTGAGTTACTGCAGACGTACTACAGGGATTGTCAGTAAGTTACTGCAGACACACTACAGGAATGGTCAGTAAGTTACTGCAGACACACTACAGGAATGGTCAGTGAGTTACTGCAGACATACTACAGGAATGGTCAGTGAGTTACTGCAGACATACTACAGGAATGGTCAGTAAGTTACTGCAGACACACTCACTTACTTTGCCACACTCCCTCACTTTGCCTGTCTGTCATTATTCTCTCTTTAGGAGCCTTCATGTTCCCATACTTTATTATGCTGGTCTTCTGTGGCATTCCACTGTTTTTTATGGAACTCTCATTTGGACAGTTTGCCAGTCAAGGGTGCCTCGGAGTTTGGAGAATCAGTCCCATGTTTAAAGGTGAGTCAGAAAAGTGACAGTAGTTGCTTCTACAGAACTAAATAATATTATATATTTCATAAAAATAAATAATTCATGTGTGTGATCTAAGCTAAAAGCCATGACCTACCTTCTCTTTCAGGTGTAGGGTATGGGATGATGGTCGTCTCCACCTATATTGGTATTTATTACAATGTGGTTATATGCATTGCATTTTACTACTTCTTCATGTCTATGAACCGCATTCTGCCGTGGACATACTGCAATAATCCATGGAATACAGAGAACTGTGTAGGGGTGCTGAGCCCCTCCACGAATTCTTCCAACTTCACTGCACATCAAAATCTGTCTGCCATACTAAACCAGACTGTGAAGAGGACGAGTCCGAGTGAGGAGTATTGGAGGTGGGTGATGGAACATCTAACATCCTATCATGCCGATTTGAGCTTGTATTTTATACTTTTTATATTACAGATATTTCCAGAAAAATCAAGTTGCAAATATCTACAAAAGGAACTTTCTAATATCTCTATATGAACATAAATGGGACCCCCTTATTTACTCCTAAAATGTATCTGTGATGTATCATATTACACTTACAAGTAGATCAATCAGTACTTTTCCCCCATATCAGGGGCTGATCCATGACACTGATGAATACAGCCAAGTACTGCCCAGCGTTCTCTGAGCCAGCTTCTCAGTTCAGCTAAATGATAGCTGAAAAAAGATGGCACCACCCTTTAGGACAGTGGTGGTCAACTGAGTTGATAGGGGGGCCACAAGTGTGCACATAACATTTTCAATCTATACTGACTTTTATTTTATGAAAAAATTACAGCAGGCATAGCTAGAAAACATTATAAAAAAAAACTTGTTTTAAATTATACTTTAGGGAACTATGTAGTGTGGTAATGCACATTTTGTGCCATATATATCATCAAAGCCTTTGAATATATCTATGGGTCACGTAACCTCTGATTATTATTATTATTTATATCTTGTACTTATATAGCACCGACATATTACACAGCATTGGAGAGGGGGGAGGGGGGAACAACCCTAGGGGTGGCCAGGCCCTGTGGACTTTAGAGGTGAGTTAAATTAACGTATTGTTCCAGTCGAGGGAA